>VZRJ01006784.1:1228338-1314454 GCA_013397565.1 Ptilonorhynchus violaceus
CGCGAGGCTGCGGCGCTTCCCGGCGCTCCTCGGCGCTTCCCGGCGCTCCGCTGCTGGCGGGAGGGACGGGACGGGCAGGGAGAGCAGCGCGAAGGCGGGGAAGGGCAGGGCAGGGAAGGGGTGTCCCTCCTCACTGAAGGAATCCGCACCGGTGCGAAGTTATCGCCCAGAGACGGTGAGAGGCGCTCGGGCTGCTCAACCTGCTGCTGCCGCCGCCGCCGCCGCTGCTGGTAAATGCTCTTCACTTCTTACTTGCCGACATGCTCGGGGCTCTCCTCTCCTCTCCGCTGCTCTCCGCGGTCGGCAGCAGCGCCCAGAGCCGCAGCGCTCGGGGCTCGGTCGCTCCTGCCTCCTGCATCCCCCCCGCCGTAATTGCGTTAGCGGAGTTGACAAGTTGGGATGTGCGTGTGTCACACCCGGCAGCGCGCGGGCTCGTGCGGGAAACGGGGAATTCAGCACTTGGAGAGGTCATTAGTTGCATGAGTTCCAGGGAAGGAGGATTCTCTGTGCCTCTGCAATAAGTGCCGCTGCTGCTTTTCTGACCATTAATTCTCATCCCTGACCGCTGGTATTTATTGTATTTTCACGGTGTTTTAATGTTGCCTTTGTTTTTTGGTTTTTTTTTAAGCTGCTGCTTTTAGTTTATTTATTTATCTTCTTTTCCCTTTTTCTTCCGGGATTGAAGTACAATGTTATTATTTATTTCTTCAGTGTTTGCCAACAGTGTGGGAAGGTATCGCTGATTCAAAAACTATTGTGCACAGTGCGTCTGGGCTAGGAACAGGCAGCAATAGGAGAAGGCAGGCATTTGTATTCTGAAAGGGAATTTAAAAAAAAAAAAATGCTGCTTTGCATCATTGCTGCAGATTTGCACGAAGCAGTGAGGGACGGTAATATTTTGCTGTTCGCCAAGGTGATAAACGTAGAACCGCTTTGGCGTTTCTCGTATAGCCCTGCGATCGAGCTGTTTGGGAATTGCTGTGAATAATAAATCGCTGGCCGTGCAGGCAGCGGTGGCTGGCGTGTGTCACAGCCGGCGCTCAGACAATGTACCCGCGTGTGCGACACCGGAGCGCGTCCCTGCCAGACCCGCCGTGGAGTGGCACTTGGACAAGATCCTGTTCTGTTTCCTGCCTACACCCACAGTGAAATCTAAACAGGGTGCTTAATGGGTGCGAATTGGGCTCTTGACTCTCTGTCTCTGAACCAGACTCCTTTTTCAACTCTTCTTGTTAGGATGCTTGTAAATGCTTGTGTAAACATTTGTCTGTAGCAATTTCAGGGGATTTAATAGTACCGATGTCTTAATATGTGGTTTTTATGCCTTTTTTTTTTTTACTTCCACACTTATGCGTTCTGTCCTTCTGAAAGGCTCAGAATGTCACGTCAAGTATTGTTTCTGTGTGTGTATATGTGTGTGCATAAATATTTATATATTTATATATAATGTTTGGCTTGTACTTGTTTAAATTTACCTAATCTTGTGTTACGTGGAGGAAACAGGTATTATAACAGAATTGAAATGCAGGAACACAGAATTAAAGGAGACTTTGTTTATAAGAGTTGTGTAGTGAAAAGATTATATAACATCAAAGTCATTCAAAATGCATGTGTCTTAAAGAAGTAAAGTCTAGAAGTAGTAGCATTCGAGCAATTTAAGAATATAAAGCTTTACTGAAACAATAGAGAATGCATGCTGTCAATAAGTCTGTGTAGCTATGTAGTATCCTCACAGGGAGCTTTATGGAATGCTGGTTAAAACCTGTTGTATTTAAAGCCACAGTCTTTGTTAACTGCAGAGTTAATGAAAAAGTAGCATCACCTGTTAGTATGGCTGCTTTATGTGAGTGTGATAGTTAATGTTGGTTGTACAGACTCAAAAGTTTTTCTTCAAACTTCAGAAGAAGGGAAGAAGGTGGTTCTTTCTTCAAGACATTTGTGTTATCATTCAACTGGTACAGAACTACTGTATAGAATAATGACAGGTACTCTTCTAAGGGGCTTATATAAGTGCTAGGTAAAGTTGATTTTTGCAAGGGGCTGACAACCTAAAGATAAGTGACATTTCTTGCTTTGTCAAGATTTAAAATATGTATAAACAATGCATTTGGGCATCATTTTCCTGTGCATTGGCAAATCAGTGACCAGGCTGATGATTAATTTAGCTTGGCCCATATGCTGAGGTTTCTAGTTGCTGAGTAATAAATAAAAACTAGTCTTATATTACACCAATATAGATTGTGTGGTATTCGAAAAGCCAACTTTGAGGTCTGAGCTTTAATTTATTTTGAGAGAAAACTTTTTCAGCTGTGGTTTCTTAGTGTCCTGGCAACATCTGAGAACTCAAAGCAATTTTTAATCCAACTGTTAGCATGCTTACAGCATGTTTAAAAAAAAAAAAAGTTTTGGTCTAGATAATATTAAAATTTTTATTCTGCTTTTTTAAAAAACATTTTCTACTAAGACAGTGCTTATAGAAAATGATAGCATTTCGGTTCTGTACATGCTTGTTTTTTATAGGGGTAATTAAAAATAAAATAATGGTCTTTCTGTGTCATTAGATTTCAACTGCTTATGTAGCATGGGGAGAATTAACATGTGAACCTCACTAGTGATGTTTTCCTGTAATTAAATTGAATTGTATTTTCATTTTTAATATTCACACTAAAATTCAAAGCTGCATGAAAAAATTGAGGTGCTTTCTCTTGTTAGGTCACAGAGATTAGCAGTGGTTATATACTGATTTGAGGGGGCTAATAGTTAAATTTCTTTGCCTTTTTAAAGAACAGTTTTATTTCTCGTGAAAACAATATATTTTTATATCAATATCTATCAGCTTTTCATATACTATGGACATGGCTTTGGCATTTTCCTGTCAATACTGACATTTTTGTTTCTGCAGTCAAGGAAAATTTCCCATGAACAGTTTTACTGTTAGAGTAAGTCATGGTGTCAGCTGTATTAGTGATCATGTGCTTAAAATTATTTAGAACAACATAGGAAAGGGAAAATGTTGAGTTCAATCAAGGTCAATGTGTAGACTTTCTTGTCTGAGAGGTCAAACTAAACTGAAGGTCAAATTAGATGGAGACAAAGCTCAAGCCACTATTAGACCACTCAAGTCAATATACCAATGTTTGAAAAGCTGTTTTGTGTTTGTTTGCAGTTTACTGTGAGTTTAATCCCTCAATCCTTAATGGTTTTGGCCAAAGATGCACATAGGAGCACCATTGAAGTCCGTGCTTAAAGATAAGACCAAAAAATTATTGGACTGATCCTTTAAACAGTAATATTCTATTATATAAATGGATAGTTCTAAAAAGTTTGCCCTTCCCTGCCCTGGATCTGTAATAGAAAATACAACCTTACAATATAAATTAAATTCATTTCTACTAAACTAATTAAGATAAGAGATGTTTTAGTCCTGACTTGCTCTTTGAGAAGGTTAATATTTAATGGAAATGGCAAGTTTTTTCCTAGGCTTTTTTTTTTTAACTATATTTTACTTACAATTTCACAAGATCCTTATCAGTTTTCTGTAATACTTACTGTGCTACAAGAGAAAAGATAGTTTTGCTGATAGTAAATACACGTGGAACTGGTTCATACTTTCTGACCGGAGGTGCCACATCCCAGAGCCTTCACGCCAGCTGACGGTGACTCATCTTTCTCGTGTCTTGCTGCACAGAACAGCTCCTGTGCAGTGTGCTTTTAGTGATGGATGAAGTGACTCTGGCTGCATCAGACTCTTCCAGCCACAGCCTGGACCAGCCCTGTGTCCTGGTTGTGTCTGTGTCCTCCAGGAGCCCCAAATTCTGCTCCTTACCCAGAGTGGCTGAGCCGAGTGGCTGCAGCACCGTGCAACGTTTCCTGCAGTACAGTCTCACCTAATCCACACACGGATTTAAAAGATACTTTGGGGCATTCTCTGTTAGCTCAATTTTGTCTCACAATTATTGGTCTGCTCTGGGAGCTCATAATGCCGGTGAAGTTCAAATACATTGTTTCAAATCCACCTTGCTGACTATCTCAATATAATCAGATAGACTTTTCGGATAAGCAGGAAGCGTGCTAAGCTTAGATATTATTCACTTTTTATTATTTTTTAAATAGGTTCTTTTTAGTTGAATTGATTGACGTTCAGTGCCAAATAGTAATAAATTGTCTACTTTCATCTTTATTGCTGAACATTAATAACTCAGTAGTCATCCAGATAGGGATGTAATTGTAAGATTTTTAGTGACAAGCTGCACAACATTGGATTAGAAACTTATGTTTAGCTGAGCAGGTTGTGAGTGGATACGTGATGCACACGCTGCCTTACTCCAGTGGCCGTATTCAGACACATTCTGGGGAACAGGGAAACAACTGATCTGAAGTCATGCCTTTTTCTTTCACTCAGGAAGAGGTTTTATTAGAAGATACATTTTATTCTCTGATGAATGAAGATAAAAGTTTCACTGAGGTAGGGTGATTTGGGTTTGGTGATTTTAGTTTGTTTGCTTTGAGTTGCATTTTTTTTTTAAACTATAGTGACAGTCAAGTAGTATGGCAAAATTAAGAGCAGAGTATCACCCTTTTTGGTTTTGGATAATAGGGTCCTCATTCTAGCTTTGTTCCGAAGAGACTTCTTAGCCAAAACACTGAATGTAACCCTTCAGAACTACAAATATGTGTTAAAATAGTATCAAATATATAAGTACCTGCTCTTAAAGGATTTTCTTAGTAGTTTGGGGCACCCTGTAGCTGCCTTTACCTTTAGTAACAGCATTTAAAGCTTTGAATTGGTCTCAGTTCTCCGGATTTTTGTTTCTCAGCCCGCCCACACAGGAGCTGAAGACACCAGGGCTCATTCAGAGGGGTGGTGTGAGTCTATCAAAATCCTTAATGAACATATCAGTGAAACACTTGAGGAGGACAGAAATAGCTTCTATGTAAGGTCTTTGTGGAAGATGCCACGAGAAGTACCTGGAGAGGCAGCAGTGGGAACCCAGGACTGCACCTGCACATGGTTTTATCTCAGGTGTTCTTTGGGGGGAGCCGTGAAAATGACAGAAACAAAACTGGCTTCTCCTGCTTATCCTGGGTCATGTAAGGGCACAGGGATAGCAGCCAGTGTAAATTTTTTGAACCACAATCTGAAAGACCCAGAGAAGCTTTTTGTGAGGATATGAGTCCAGACTGGCCAAGTTTGAGCACAAATCTGAGCACGGCACCTCAGCGTTGTACATGTTCTCTTTACATCCATGTACGTACGTACAAAAGCAAACAGAGCCTGTCTCGGTGTGAGTACTTCTATGCTTAGCTGTGTAAGGGTCTAAATGCCTCCTGGAAATTTTTATTCCTTTAACTCTGAACAGGAAATTCTAATTTTTTTTAATTTTTTTTTTTTTTTTCAGGGGAGAAAAATAAGAATGTTTAGGAAAGTCAGTTTTCCCAAACAATTGAATAAGGAGTGTTGGTTCTGCCGTGGTTTTGAGTGGCTCTGTACAGTGCTACATGTGAGCTGTGTTGTAGAAAACTATATTGTATTAAGAGGTGTGGATGACTGTGAGTGGAAACTATAAAAATTATTTTATGAACCCATTGTGTAGGAGTGAATGGCTTAGATGTAAAACAGCAAAATACAGAAAGTCCTACTAAATATAAACAATGGATTTTTCCAAAGCTTTTTGTGAGTGTAATTGCCTAGTGACTTTTCTAATCTCTCTAAAAAAAGGAGAAATAAGTTATCATAATAGTGTGCTCCAACATTGTACTACATACTAAACCAATGGTAAGGACCTTTTTCAACAGTGACAACAACAAAAAAAATTGAATATTTAGAAAGGCAGAATACCAGATGTTGAAATATAGCAATGACACTAGAGAAAAGCTTTTTGATCTTAGAAATAAAGTTCAGTTTACCTGCTACATTTATCTTGCCAATGTTTTAGGAAATACTCTGTTTGATTCAGATTCTGGAGGAAAAATGAGTCAATTGAAATAAAGTAAATATTAAATTCATCATAGTATATAGAAATACATTCCCTAGGGAAAAATACTTGCAATATTAAATGAGTTTTCTGAACCAAATAAAACAAGTGATATGCAGTTCTGCTGTCATTGTGTAGATACCTAATTGACCATTACTAGAGAATTAGGCATTAAAAAAAATACACTTTTCATCTTAATTCATATTTACAGAGGTCACAGGGTTGGATGTGCACGTGCAGGCTCTTGGTTTGGTTTTGGTTCTATGCTTAGGGGACATCAGAAAGTTGTGGTCCATCAGGAGGTGGCAAGAGCATAGTCTGGAACACAGAACTTTCTCTTCAGGAATGTTTTCTTGTCTGGGCATTTCTTCTAACTTTTCTGCACGTGGTTTTGACACAAAGAAAATGTTTTTCCACTATCTGTGGTTTTTGGGAGAGTGAGGTATGGCTGGTGTGCTGGTTTTGCATGAGAACGTACAAATGTGAGCATCCACAAAAACATAAGCCTTGAAAGGATAGGGAAATAGTTTTCTCTCCTACTTCAACATAGCTGACTGAGCACTGAAATCAAAAGGATTATTATTGGGTCTTGCAGGGAAATGATGATTTTGTCAGACTCCTTCCAATCAGGGTAAAGTTTTAGGCAAATCTTGTTTTATAGAAGAATATTTGGAAGAGTTGAAAGTTGATACATTTAACTACAGCTGTAAGTAAACACAACAGTACCATGGAAGTGGATTAGCAATTTTAATAATCTTGCAGCAGTTTGATTTGTTTATGGTGTTTATATAACATGTGTTCAGTTGCCTAAAACATGATTGAGTTTATGTAAACGTACGTCTGACACACGGAAGTCGGCCAGCAGTGAAGATACAGAAGATTCCCATGGTGAATGGCTTTGATCACTTCCTTCTGTTTGGGGAACATGTGGCCTAAATACCAGCTAAAGAACACTCAAAAACACTGTTAAGGGCAACTGTAAATTGCTGTTGAGAGTGAGGCAATAAAAAACAGGTTTTTAAAGAAAGTTGACTCTTTAGAGATGAGTGGGTGCCTATAATATGATCAAAAATTCAAATATTAGCTGTACTCTAAATTCAATTCTTAATGTGCCTCTGGACTTGGTTTTGCATCTCTGGCTGTGGAAAATCCTTGAGAAAAAAGCCTGCATCCAGGTATTTCAGTTGTGTCACCTGAAATAAATGCATATGTTTGGTAGTTGAGTCTTTTCAGGAAAGATTTATGAGAAGTAGCCTGTCAGGTAGATTATTAATAATCTAAAAAGCAAGGTATAGCAACAAAGATTTGTGTATAGCCTTGGTCACGGAAGGAACTAAACCTTTTTCATTTTTGCAGAGAAGTCAGCTGGCTTTAGTTGTCTCCCTGCATAGAGACTGACCTAAGTCTTCTCTTTTTCCCCGTCTCTCCAGCTGCTTGTTGTGGGCACAGAGCAGCCTGAGAAACAGTCTCTTAGTGCAGTGCTAAATTTGGAGGTCACAGCTTTATTAACCAATTCTGAAGTACATGGTATTCCAGTGCAAATCTTAGCTGACACCAATGGCCTCAGCCATGGAATAAAGAACAAGCTGTGCAGCTGCCTTTCCTTTCAGCTTTTCTACCTGCTAAGGAATGCTGACTGAAATCCAGAACATTGTCACCTTCTTTCCTCTCTGCAACATATTTGAGGCTGAGGCACGACATGAGAGTGGAGCTGCACATACTTCACAGTCATGACAGTGGTCAGGACCGGTGCTGAAGTGGCTCCCTGTGCAGCACAACTTGCTGCAGCATTTTTCTAGGCTATCAAAGTCACATCTATTTCAGGATTCCTTATAAAGCGGGCGCTCTGGAAGGTGGAAATATGTGCATGGTGCTTTGTTTCACCATTGCAGGGCAAAGGAGAGACGTAGTCTCTTTTGAGATCACAGCATGGATAACCAACATGCCTTGCACTGGAAAAAGCTGAAATAGTGAATCCTCAATGGATTACTGCCATTGCTCTCTTCCTCCTGCTCCTTTCAGGTCATTCCCCAGCAAGGTGCTACCCCTTGCTTCAGGAGTCTGCCTACAAACAGCAGTCTCTTTCCCTCTGGGGCATGAAGAGGGGCAGAAGGAGAAAAACGCAGGAAAAGAGTAACCTGAATATTGCCTCTCCTGCCCTGGGGTGTGTCTTTCTCTCTCAAAAGTGTGCTCAGGGTCTGTGGCTCCACCAGTGCATTGCTGTTACTGGGTGAGTGCCTACGAGACCCTGCGCTTGCCTCGGAGCAGTGGAGGGAAGAGCTGGCAGCTCCTCCCGGTAGTGTGTCCCTTGTTGCATTACCAGTGAGGATTATTAACTAATGAGTTGAATGAGAGAGACCTTTCCCTTGGCTTTCACAAGCAGATGTCACTGCTGGAGAGAAGAAGTGGTGAGAGGTGAGCAGAACCTGTGGATTGCCTGTGGAGTATTTATTCTTCTACTGAAGCTCTAATTACCTTACTGCAACTCTTCTTCCATCTCTCCAGTAATCCCAGGGGCCTCCATAAGTTCCTCTAGTTCAACTGGCATTCTGTATCAGCTACCTCCAGGCTTAAATTGCCTTTCTTTTTCCTTTAAAGGAGCAGTGATCACTTCCCTCTGTGTTTCTCAGTCCAGAATATAAGCCTTTAATAGATTGCTCTGTTACAGAGCAGCTTATGCATTACCCCCATGCCTGTCGCTCTGCCCATAACCTTCTTTGACTGTGAACATTGGAGTTTATACATTGTCAGTTCTGTAGATCTTGTTTTACAAGATTAAAATTTGCAATTTTACCCCTGTTGGTTTAAGGCCAGCTCCCAGATGACCTATTCCCACACATGGATACTGGAATAGAGAGATCTGTGTCATTCTGTTTGCCTCTGCAGCCTTCGAGGGAAAGGTCCGAATTCAGAGTCTGTTGATACTCCCAACATCGATGGTCATTCCCTGCTTCCCTGGTGATTCCTTGCAAAGGAGACAGCCTTTCTCATTCCTTTGTTCTTGCAGAAGAGAAGCAGTATGAAGTATGGGGTTTAGATCCTCTGTAAAGCTGCTATGATTGCTGCTTTGTTCTGCCTCCATTTGCCAAAGGTTTTCCATCTAGCCCTGGATACAAAAGAGTCTCTGATTATTGAAAATTTCCTGACCCCTAGAACGAAGTGTTAGAAGTCTGATGTGTAGTCTGTATAGACTGGGTTAGTCATAGTCAGGATGAAATCTGGTGGGTAGTCAAAAAATATTTAAGCAGTTTTTATGAAAACAAGTAATTCATCCCACGTATTATAGAATAAGAGTGTCTTTAAATTTGGAATATAAAAATGCTTTGATATGATGACAGTTAAGCCTGAATTAGGTATGTTTGACTAGTAGGGTCTGATCCTGAAAATAGTCATTATTGTCCTGCTGTTGCTCAAATGATTGTGCATGAGAAAGGATCACCTGCTTAAGGCAGCCTCTGCTAGAACATGTTCTTCCTAGTGTTGTCCATTTGCAGTTCAGTTTAATTGATACATTTGAGAGAAGGACACTTAAAAGATGGTTAGATGTCACTTCAATTTTGCTAATGAAATGCTGTTTTGTACTTAGTAGACCATAATATTGGCACAGCAGAACCTATCATTTATAGCTAGTGGGTATTATTTTCAAACTAAGCAGCAACAAACGTATATATCTGAGCTTGAACTTGTGGTAGTTGATTTATGCCTTGCAGTGATTGTAGTGGCTTGGGATCAAACCTTGCTTATACATGCTACAGTTTTATCTGGGTAGGGAGACTAGCTTCTTGTTTCTAGGTGTTTTTCTTTAAAGAAAAAGGAAAAAAAAAGAGGCTTGGCACCACACATTACAGAAAGAATGGCTGAGGTTAAAGAAAAAGGTGCTCAATACTTGGTTTGAGATTGCTTTCCCTTTAGGCAGTGCGAGCAGAAGTGAAACCAGGGACTCTGGTGGTAGTTCAAGAGCGTTTCTCCATCTGTGTCTTGCCCTGTTTGCAAAAAACGATGTTGGCAGGCATGGCAGGAGGAAGCACCAGGGCTGGTGTGCAGGTAGTGAGCTAGCAGTTCAGGGTAGTGAGCTAGCAGAAATGTGGTTTAAAAATGTCTTGCTGTCTTCTCACATCACTTGTCTACTCTACACTTAAGTCTGGCACGGCTCTGTGTAAAGCTCCAGCATGTAAGCTCCATAACCAAGGGTTATTTGACTTAGTTCAGTCAATTCATGAATTTTTTGGACTGTAATTCCCCAGATTTATTATGAACGGGTCTGTCTGTATCAGAAGTCACATGGTAAGCAAATTCCTGTGTATTTTAACATAATGCTTTCTGTGTCAGGTGGTTGGGTTATTTATTTTCTGTGTCAGGTGCTGGTCATTTATGCCATGACCCTAAAAGCAATCCCTTTGGTTGGATTGTGGTACTTTTCCTCCCTTCCACCTTCCTTTCTCCCTCTTTCCTACCCTGCTCGCCTCAGCCAAGACATTGCTGGGGAAGGTTTAACAGATAAAGTTGAAAGTTCGTAGTTGACTAATTATCTTATTGCCAGAAGTTGTATATATATTTGGTGCCATTTCATCTGTTGTGCATGAAGTCTTATTTGTGTCCATTACCAGCAGATTATAGCTAAATGCTGAATGTTAAGAATTGATGTTTATTCCCACTTTGATTACTTTGGAAGTCCACAGAGCTGTTTATTCATCTTCTCTACTTAGCAGTTATTCAACATACCAGTTTGCTCACATAGTAAATCTGTAATAGCTTTTTGTGTTATGGAAAACAATCTTTCCTTGAGCAGAGAAAAGGATAAGCTAATGCACTGAAAAATAAGTTTATTCTCCACTTAGAAAAAGGGCTGTTGCAGTCCTGCAGATAAGGGTCTGGATCTGTTGCCTCTGAACAGAAGACAAAATTCTGCTGGTCAGTTCACCCACTCAGCTCACGCTTTCAGACCTGCTGTAGTAGGTTTATTTGGGAACTGGATTTACTGCCTGAAATGTATCAGTTTTGTGGAAAGATGTGTGTCTTCGGGTTTGCTAATTACACACCTTTTGCAATTGTGATTTTTTTTGGTTATTTTTAATTGCAAATGTTTCAATTAGAAAGTGTTTTGCAAGATGATAGAAGTTGGATGAGGTTCCAGTAGTGTAGGAGGCAAAAAAAAATTAATCCAATTTTTAATTTCAGATAAACAGCTTTATTATAGAGGCTATCTTCTCCCTTTGTGATTAGGCTGAACATGGACAAGAGTCTTTTGAAAAAAACCTAAGCTGTCTGTATTATACTGGAAGTACGTGGCAGCAAGGTGGCTTTTAACACATTATGGGACCATATTCTTCTTTCAATTATCAAGGCTCAGGTTTGGTCAAATAATGAATGCCCAGTTTAGCCCTTCTCTTTAAAATTCTCCATGAAATCCTTTGGCGAGCTGGGTGGCTGCAGCTCCCTGCTGACCATGACTATGCCATACAGGTGCCAGAAGCACCTCTGCCTCCCCCTAACTGGGTGGCAGTACTAAAATCCCAATGTCACCTTGTTTCCCATATCCTTGCCATCTCTGAAGTTCTTTGTTGACTAAAAACTGAAATTCCGGGATACAAGAGCTGGGCTTCTCTTAACTCCTGGGACACACCTGACAAGGACTGCTTCAGTCTTCTCGTACGTTAATCCATTATCCCTGTGAATAATGGAATAGAGTGGCTCACAGTGGAATATAGTGTCTCAATGGGAAGCATGTTTTTGGGAAAACTGATTAAGTTAGATCTTGGAGCTGCCTGCTTTTCTTAAGTGGTTTATTTATAGCTGTCCTAAGTCTGTTGTCTGTGAGTTATTAAAGACTTTGCAAGATGAATTTGCAGTTTTATTGAGTAACGTCTGTCACCATGAGACAGACTTTTTTTCCCCCCTCCTCTTTACTGTGTCTGTGTATTACAGTTAAGGCTCGTTTTCAGGACACTGAAAACAGGACACTGTTATCTTCTCTTTTGACTGCCATGACTTATAATGGCAAAGACATTACACCTACATAGAAACATAGCCAGAAAAGGAACTCCTAACCTGGCTGCTCAGTTCCTATGTACCATTTCAACAGCCTATGAGTTCTGTTCATCAAAGTTTTGCCATCCACAGGAATTCTCAGATCTTCTCGTCTTTCTGTTTTCCCACTTTCTGGCAGGAATTCCAGCTCAGAAAGATTATTTGTTCTTCGCCACATTTGGCACAGTGCTTCACTTCATGTACCCTGCTCTCCCTGAGGACTTCCTTAAAGCTTTCACCAAGTGAGAATGAGGTTAGAAATTAGAGAAAACAAATAAAACTAAAACCCCAAATCCCCTTTCAAATGATAACAATAGTGAAGCATAGTATATCTGCAGTGGCTGTGAAATCCTCACCATTACTGATATTACAGTACAGACTAGCCAGCCATCCATCTGGGATGATAGCATTACCATTGATACTGCCCTGCACTTAGGGGACAGATTAGACAACTTTGCAGTGGGCATCTCTCCCAGCTGTATTTTTCTGCCATGTACTGGACTAGAGCTTCATAATAGAAATAGGTAGATTTAAACAGACGTCTACCAAAAGCCCTCCAACTTTTTTCAAAGTATATTTTTTAGAAATCGAATGTATTTCTCAAGTGACTGAACTGGAATTTTGAGCTAGGACAGCTGAAAACATGTATAGTTAGAGAATGGTAAAAGTTTTGTGCCTGGATACAAAAATCCTTGCAATGACAAGGTAGGATATTGTGCTGTTTCCATTAAACTGGTTTTTTCCTTTCAGACTTTCTATCTAAGCAAGCCCTTACTGTATGGAGAGAGGCTAAGATGATAAGCTGGCTGCTTTACTGAGCTGTTTTGCACGTGCTGCAGCAACCTTCTAACTCCATAGTTGAAATTTTGCAGTAATAAGTATCTGTATATTCCAGGCAATTCATTTGGCATCATGTATCCTAAGAACAGCATCCAAATAGCTACTGACACTTCATCAAATGCCATGTAAAGAAAATGAAAGTGTCCTTGTTTGGTAACGAACCTGACATGAGAAATAAAAGCATGGAAAAGTAGATCATGATTTGCATCGTACAGAGACACTGTGAGGAGAGGATAATAGGAGCAAAGCCTTCATGGTAGTCCCTAGAACCCACATGAATAGAGCAAGATGAAAGATTTAAGCTATAATGGCTTTATGAGGGAATGCCCTGCCTCTCCCCTTGTTTCCCTGTATTGCATGAGTCCTGATCTTTTTAAAATGTGAAAATAGGTGCCCTCTGCACCTACCACTGTACCAGGACTACAGAACAGCGCCTTGAACTCTGAATTCCACTGAGGTATCCCCAGATGCCCTAGATACTACTGAGGCTTTCCCCAGAAAACAAAATGGTTCGGGAAAAATGACCGATTATCCAGGCTGGCATAACCTTCCCACATACTTCTCAAATACAAATTACAGTAGAATTAGCAAGTAAAATACTGAATATTGTCTCTTTTAATGCTGTCCTTTGAAATTAATGGTAATGATGATTCCCCAGTTTGGAGAACATGGTAGAGGCTTTCTAGACTAATTGCCTCAGTCAGTAATGTAATAGGTTTTTGCAACATGATAACGAAGAAAATTCTAATGAAGGTCAGATAGCAAATGGCTACTGAATTGTTCGTTTTTAAAATCTGTCAAACTTTGTAATAATTTCTTCAGGTTTAGTTAGGCAGGCTTTTTCACCCCTGGTGACAGAGCTTTGATCATTAAAAGTATTTCAGTGATTTTGTGGGAAGAACAGACCTATCAGGCTCTCAAAGAAGAGAATTAATGCTGCTTAGCTTGATGCATGATGTCGAAGTCCAGTTGGGTTTTCAGACCTGTCGGGTGAGAGGCACTGTTGAACCTGGCAGTGCAGCCAGGGCTCTGTGAAGTCTCATTGTGCTGTTCTAGCTCCTGCCTGAGCAGCCATCACAGGTAACCTGATGGCATGATGCAAGTGAATACATCACTATGAAATACAAATGCTGCCCACTACATGCCGTCACTGTACATGACTAAATCAGTAATGCAGTGATGCAAGAATACCTACCTTTTAGACACAGGTTTGGCTTTGTAAATTTGTAGGGGGTTATTTTGTTTGCAATATTGTGAGCTGTTACAGCACTGGTATTCTGCAGGGGGTAGTGGTAGTGTTGATTTGGATTAATGGATGAGGCTTTTCATGTTCAGGTAAAGGACTTTTACAAGGGCATTGGAAGGAATGTGTCGTGTCTTGTAAACAATCTTCTAAATGCATTTCTAAATCGTGGCTAAAATCAAATGTGTTACTGTAGAATATTTTTCCTCATTTGCATTTGTGAATCATTCATCTGTTTATCATCAGCCAGTGATATTTCTGTAGTAAGTGAGTTTCCATTGGAAAACTCATGATGAACCTGCCTTTTCCTGTGAATCAGTAGTTTAGAGTGAAGGTAATACTACAAAAGTATATTTCAAGTGGAGGTAATACTACAGAAGTATATTTCAAGTGAAGACTTGGTGGACAATCCTACATAAAACCCTTGCTGCTCAGAATGTGTTTTGGAGAAAGCACACCGCCATATAGGCTGTTATTTTGTTCTTGTGTTGAGATGAATTTGTTTGACTTTTGGAAGGATATGAATGTATACATACGATTTCCCTCAAAAAAAAGGGAGCATGGGAAGTTTCTGATTATTGGGTCCGTGAAGATGGAAGAGAAAGTCTGAAACAAATTCGTGTTAAGAGGAGGTATTACCCATAATATTATTATTGAATTAAATAATTCCTGTCATGTCTATTGAGCTTTCTAATATCAAAATATTGTTTTCTAGTTTGAGATTGGTATCTGAAAACTGGAAAGGAATACAGATACTTATTTTTTTTAGAAGACCTTAAATCTCCATCAGATACTATGAGGCTTCTATTAGTTGTTCTGAAAAAAAATCTTTTTTTATTCAGTGTATGGGAGAAGGGGGTTATGCCTTATTTCCAGATATAAAACAAAATCTTAATACAGTACAAAGTGCAGTATAATACTTAATTGTACTACATGTGCAAAATATTGTTTTAAGATTAGGTTTTTTCAAATTAAAAGAAATCAGGTTAGAACTGCAATAGAAAAATACATCTGCATACTTCATTATGTTTCATTTAGCATTATGTTTCATTTTGCAAAACCAGGCAAATGAATACATGCAGTCTGTAAGCCTTAAATAATTTTACTATGTCAGAGAATTCAAGAAAAAACTTCTTAAAGCTTTATTAATTTATTTTCTCATTTTCTAAAACATTTCTCTCTTTAATTTGCTTCTCTCTTACACTTTCACAATATGCATTTTTGGGGCAAAACCCATCGGAACAGATTTCTCATACATCTTCAGTTTAGCGATTATTTCTGCGCAGCGACTGTTAAATCCTTGATTACGCTGTGGGAAAAATGCAGTAAAGTTACCTGCTACCTCATTTGAGAAGGAATAGCTGTCGTGTTCTTAACGTGTTTGGTGTGGTGCTTCTGGAGCTTTCCGAGGTGAGATGTAAAGCAGGAAATGTCTGTATTGTTCAGCCGCTGCTCTGGAGGTTACAAACGCGTGGCTGTTGCTTGTTGCGGCCATGCAGAGTGACAGGAATGCAGGTTAGAGGGCACAGAGTTAATGGTCCTGCTGGCTCTGAATTGGTTATGGTCCTAATCTCTGTGATTTTTCTTGTCTGTGATGCTGAAAACTAGAGAACGTGTTTTGTCTGTCGAGCAGTTCTCGCTGCTGCCCGGTGACCAAGGCGTGTCAGAAGCAATTGCGTGACGCGGTGTCAGTAGCTGATATTTACCTTTTGCCGGTGCAGCGTGAGCCCGGCCTGGGAGCTGGCAGAACTGCTTGGGCCAGTGCTGTGCAGGACTCACTTCAGTTTGGTCTATGTTGCCTTTATAATGTCCTTTATGAGAGAAATGGCTGCCATCCTGCAGCTGGGGGTGTACCCTCTGCTGGGTCCATGATATGAGTCATAGAATTATTAAGGTTGGAAGAGACCTCCAAGATCATCAAGTCCAACCTTTGACTGAACACCACCTTTTCAACCTTTGACTGAACCACTTTTTCACTGAGTGCCACATCCAGTCGTTCCTTGGACACCTCTGGGGATGGGGACTCCACCACCTCTGTGGGCAGCCCCTTCTATTGCCTGACCACCCTCTCAGTGAAGAAATTCTTCCTGATGTCCAACCTGAACCTCCTCTGGTGCAGCTTGAAGCCATTTCCCCTTGTTCTATCCCTTGTTCCCTGGGAGCAGAGCCCAATCCCCCCTGGCTGCACCCTATCAGGGAGTTGTGAGAGGGAGAAGATCCCCCTGAGCCTCCTTTTCTCTGGGCTGAGCCTCCCCAGCTCCCTCAGCCACTCCTCATATACTTCCTCTGCTGATTCAGAAGGGTAGGAATTCTTAGATTTGCTGTCAGGGTGAGTTGTTTTCACCTCTCACTCGAAGCAGTGGTGCTGTCCATCATCATTTTATTGGTGCGGTTCCCTGTGTGAGAAATTAAAAGAGTGGATGCCTAATTCCTAAGAACAGATTTTTCCTTCTGTAATCTGTGACAAGCTGACAGAACATGAGAAAACATGATGGTCTTTCTGCTTCAGACATATCTGTCTGTCTGGGGGTGAGTACATAGTCTGTGACAGCAGCCTGTGCAGATAAAGTACATGTGATGACTGGATGCACAGAGATATGCCTGGGCATCTCCAAATTAGATGTATAAAGTATCGTGGATGAACTTTTTAAACCCAAGTGTGTTGTCACAGGTCTTCCTGCACGCTTTATGAACCTTCATACTTGATCTCAGCCTACTGGCACTTTGAATTCTGAGCTTGTCCAGCCTGTCTGGAATGGTGAAGCAAGGTTTATTCCTTTATTCTCATTGCCATATTCTCTGGTAATGGACTTTTTGTTTATTTTGCATGTTTGGAAGTGAAATATGGAGGCCCTGATAGTTGTACCTTTCCACAGCTGAAAATGCAGACTGCCCCTTAGCCAGGATTTCTCTCTGACAAAGGATGTGGTAAATGTAGCAAATGCCATGAAAGAACTTAAAAATCTCATCTCACCTGCAGCCAACTCTTTTGATAGATCTGAAGAAAATGAGGTATTTCTTTATCCTGGCCACTTGAAAGTATCATCTATATCATCTAAAATTTGCATCGTAAGCACATCATTTCGGGGGAGCTTGGTAATAAAAGGTGCGTGGTTTATCGCCTTGGTTAAAGGTGATACAGTTCAGAAACAAGAAGTTACAAGAAATAGGAATTCTGTGTGTGATTCACACTGCAAGTACTATGGATTTCTTTCATTCTTTCACAGTTCACAGAAAATATATTCTCAAAGAGACTGTATTTTATAATACTAAAAAAAAAAAAAGCTGCGATAGCTATATTGGATTTTTAAGTCAGCTTTGATTCCTGCCCTGCTGAATAGAAATGAGCAGTCTGATGTGGAGTCTTCAGAATGCGTAGCAAGTGATGGTCAAACACCTCGTGTTACACCTAAATATATGGCAAATAGCTCTGCCTCAGACAAGTGCTCATTATTTGACCAAAGAACCCATTTTTTTGGTACAGTTTCTTATGCAGAATTGTTGAGAGGCATGAGAAAAAGTTTCTCTTTCATATTTCCTTCCCAGTATTTGAGACAGATGATGGAGAAGCTAACATTTCATGGTCTTGCTGCACTTTCTGTTGCAGGAGATTTGAATGATTGCATCCCCATCTGGTCATTTGATGGGAACATTCTGAAGCTTTAACAGTCTGTTTAGATTCTATGACATTTCACAGCTTGGAGAGATCTTCCCCAGCATTACTGTGCTATCTGATTGAGTCTGCATTTACCAGAGATTACAGTTGTGATTATATAACCAAGAGATACAGGCAGATAGATAAAGATGAAAATCCTTTGTATTATTTGGCTTTGATTTTGTTTTGTTGTGGGTTGCTTTGTTTTGCTTTTTCCTCACAGATTTGAGTTGAATGTAGGAACTTGAGAGAAAGAACTAGAACACAGACTGGGGAAAGGAAGACAGCAAATTGCAGTTAGAAACCATATCAGTTCTTGAGAAGGTGCATTGCCTTTTCTATATATATATAGATATATAAATATATATATATATTTGTGTATGTGTCTACACACATATGTGGAAAGGCTTACAATGCAGATGCCCTTGTTGTGATTGTAAGAATATTTTTTTCTACAAAATGTTCTTCTTTGTTAATTTTTAATTTTTATCTGACCATTTTTTATTTGGGTGAACATGGCAGTGGTAAGTAGTTGTTTTGCAGTAGAAGAACTCAAACTTCATTAGGAAAACACAAAGCTATCTTCTTTGCCATCTTATTCTTTATGGAAGCAGGAATTTATACACAGCCACATTAATTACAATTAACTATAGCATTCTAATTTGTTGACTTTATTTATTCAGAACTCTATTAGTGTTAAACAATTAATGGTAAGTTGAACTTTAAAGTGGATAAGAACGTCATTCTAAGCTGTAATAGCTTAGTGGATGAGCATATTGTCCTAAATTGGCTTAGCTGCATCGTTCAATGGTTGTTGTATACAGTGTGTGTAATTATATGATGACTGAATGCTATTAAACCTCTCTCTCTTTTAGGTACACGTCACGATATCATAGCAAATGTTCCTAAAACTTCCAGTTACGAAAAACTGTTGTTGTAAGCACTATCTTTAAGTGTTCACTGGATTAATTCTACATCAATTTGCAAAAATATACAGGTCAGAGGATTTAACTGTCTCCCTAAATCTGGTTTTGCAGGTGTGTTTACTGTTTGGCAGCATTGCTTTCCAGTTGTGCTGGGAGAAAAATTATTTTACCATTTGCTCAATAGCTTTATTCTTTCTCTATATGCTTTCACTTACAGAGGATTTGCATTTGTAACACGTTTTTCCATTTAACATGCTTTATATTATTGTAGGAAATGGAGAAGAAAAATCACCAAGCTGTTTAAAAATTCAAATAAATACTTGTTTGTCCTGTGAGTTACATTTGAATTCATTTTTTTTTTCTCCAAACTGCTAAGTGCAGTGAGGACACAATCCATTGATGAAGTAATCAGTTTTCTAAAATAAAAATATGCTAGCACACACAGTTTAAAATAAATGTCTGTAGGAAGGATATTTTCTCTTTGCATTTGCATTAATGTGCGTGGGAAGGATATTTTCTCCTTACTTTTGCATTACAACCAGATGCACACACGCACTCAGACACAGCTATTTATCTCTCTGTATTTATAAATATAGGCAACTCCTTTCAAGCTGTAGTAAGGCGCTGTGTGTAGTGGGAGCAAGGCAGAAATAGTGTGACTGCAAACAGCTGTTGCATCCTGGTTCCCCCGCTTGCTCCCTGGAGAAATAATGTGTTGCTTTTCTCCAGACAGGAGTTGATTATTTTCTCCTGCGCGTTGCTTGGCTGTTGGTGGGCTGGTGGACGAGAGGAGGCAGAACCACAGCCCCTCGCGTCTCCCCTTAACTCCGGCAGAGGGAACAGTGTCCTTTGTACTCTGCTCTTCCCCGCCAGCCAGCCAGCACTGGCCTACACAGGAGAGTGACTAATTCATGCTCTCTGACCTTCTACATGTAAAACAAGCGATATTATCATCCTCATTTGCACGTCTTTATTATTAGCTAATAGTGATAAAATCAGAGGTTCGCAGACGGGTTTGAAGTGCCGCTGCCCTGGGTTCTGCACGTGCAGGAATTGGCAGTGGGTGCCCAGGAGCATGAGGGATGAGGTAAAGAGACTCCCGAGGGATTCTGGGGCTCAGGTGTGCTCCCTGCTGCTTTGCTGGATGCCCCAGTGCTGTTGTACTTCGCCCCTACTCTCCAGTCCCCCAGATGCCGGCACCCCTCCAGCCCCACAGGGCTCCTGCACACACATGAGCAGCCTCTGGTCTCCTGGTTTGCCCTGTGGAAATCATGTACTAGGGAGTTAGGAGGTGTTTTACATGCTGCCTCAATCCATTGACTGCCACAGCCTTGAGGGGATTATTTTGTGTTTAACCTGCTATCTTCAAATCACCCTTAGCTCAGGTCAGGCAAGGGACAAAATGCTGACTGAAGGCAGTCACAGCGTCCAAACAAAACAACACAAATGCTGCCACAAAGGGTGTAAATGAGGACAAAGATTCTTAGTCAGTTTTTAACAAAATGAATTCAGGAAGTTCTCCCTCATCTTCCAGCTGTCAGCTAACCTGAAGGTTTTTCTAACCATCTCTCCTTTTGCATCAAGTATCTCTTACAGCAGCTGTTGCAAAGCTTCTTGGTGAAACATAGCATTTACTGCCCATCCAGTTTGTCCTTGGCCTTAAAGGAGAAAGTTGTTTTCTTTCTCTCCAAAACTAGTTTATTTCTTGTACCAGGAAACAGTGCAGCTGTTCCTGTAAATTAATGGGTTTTGTCACTTTCTAGAAGCTCCCTGTCTGTTACTCATGTTGTGTTCCCTGTACTTACCTGGCTGTTGGTGACTCCTCCCTTCCCCTTTTGGTGATTCAGTGTTTGTTTCCCAGCATGAACTCTGTTGTTGTTTTTTTTTCCTGAACTTAGGATTTCTCTGCCTGTTCATCCTTAAACAAGCATAGTTGATACAAGCGTCAAAAGGAGGTGAGCGTAGGTGGCTCCGGATGGAGCCTGAGCACCGTGGTAATCACCATTCTGTGAACACCAGGGGCTTGCAGCAATTGACCTCCATCATCACGATTTCAGAGAACAGAAACACAGCGTTTCAGAGGCAAGGCAGAAGCACAAAACGGTGGGTCTGAATTAATTGCCATTTTAAATCATACCTTTTCAGATTTTCTTCTGGCTCTGACCCTCCCTGGCCTTTGTTGAGCAGCTATCCAGAGCGCTCTGCCAATGTGACTAATGATGGTGAGCATCATCTTTACCAGATCACATCGTCTTGAACAGATCACCCTAACTATGAATGCAGTTACACTCAATTTTCACTAGTCTATCAAGAACCTCTTCATTAAGAAACCATTTTTTGTCAAGGTTTTAGTGTGTTTTTCCGTGTACCTCTCTGTTTACAATTGGCACAACAGCTTTTTCCTTTGGACATATACAGCACATCATATCAAAAGTTACTCCAGAGGCTCAAGGTGGAGCTGGTTTTGCCACATCACGTGTATTTTGTGGTCCCAAATCAGTGTGTGTTGATCCATAGTCAGCTCGTGGGTGTTCTCTGTGGTTCAGATTTGGAGGAAAAGGCAGGCTAGATGTGGCATCATGACCCCGCACTCCTTTATTGCATAAGAGGGAGAACTAAGCATGTGTGCTGGGAGGGAACAGATGTGGACAGTTAATTCTGTTGCCCTGACCAAGTGATTAAGGGAATTAAACCTGGCCCATTCCATTATGCTGAGTGTCCTTACACCCACTCCTGTTTAGAAGCAAAATGCTGCTTAAAGTGAAGAGTTATTGAAAAGCAGAGCACAAAACAAACATTATCAGTCACACAAGTGACATCTAACCTCTGTGCCTAAACACATGCCTTGATGAATACGAGATTCCATTGCTGTGATCCGCTGAATTAGACTATTCAAAAAAACAATAGTGAGACACCCATTTGAGTTGTGCTTTGTGATTAGATTTCATGAAAATTGCATCTATTAAAAACGAGTAGGGGAGTAAATGCAGACAAAAATGACAGTGTGTTTTCTTTATAGTGTTAGGATGTATTTTGATACTGGTTTTAAAGAGTATTGCTCTACACTTTTCTATCAAGTTTTGCCCTAGGGTGATGGTTTAGAATTTTTAATTTAACTTTGTCTGTCATGACAAATGTAGAGAGGTAGACAGCTGGGAAATGGTAAAGTTGGTTTGAAAGGGAATTATGAAGTACCTTCACTCCAGTGGATTTAGCAAACTAAATTTTACCATTACACCATTCATTATGCTTGCTGAAGTAAAAGCACAGTTTTATTTGTAAAATATGTCCATGCTAATAATTTGTAATTTTTCATAATTAAAGGACCATAATATTCCAGGACTGCTCGTCTGTAATATTAATAGGAGATTAAAGATGGGCTGCAACCTTGAACTTGAAGCTTCAGCTTCGATGTTTTGAACTTTGTATAATGTGATAAATATAAAAGGAAAGGTGACCAGGAGCTTGACTGGCTTTTCAAGACCTGAAGTGTTTTTAGTTAAACCCCAGGTTCCCGTAACTGTGTAACTCATGAAATGCTCTTATTTATTAGGATAGAAAATTGACATTCTCAGCCAAAAATAGATGAAAGGCAGGAAAAGGGTGAAAGTGGATGGCAGGTAAGTTCAGAAGCAGTACTTTATAAAGACTTCTCCCTCTTCCATCAGAAGAGAGAACGCTGTGATGTTTCTGCTATACCACACCCTTGGGCATACCTTGTGCTGTGTAGCCACCCCAGGCAGGTGGGTGATCAAGAAATGTGATGGTTCAAGGAAAGCACAGTGGCCTCTCCTACTTCGACTCAAAATCTGTGAGGATGCAAAACTACTGTCGTGTCTTCACCCTCTCTTCAAAGCCTCCTGCCTATAGGTGAGGGCAGCAAAAGATAGATATCCTATTCTCTCTGTTCTTCACACTCTCTGCTTCTGTCAAGGAAATATTTGAGTTCAGCCCTATGACTTTCTGAAGTCGTAGCTGCGGCATAAAAAATAAATTGCAAAACCTCCCACATGTTGCTGAACAAGAGCTGTGAAACCAGTCTTTGCCGGTTGTTTCCTTCTAATGCTCATCAATATCCTGAACTAAAGGAGAGGTGCTGGATCTGCCCACAGATTGAGGAGAGGAATGTTGTAGCTGTTAACTCCCTGAACTGTTAACTAAGTGGTGTCATTGAAGCTCTGTGGAGAGAAATGTTGGTGTTTGAATTTTACAGGAGCTGATAGCTTAGACCACTGCTCACTAGGGAAGTATGTTCAAGTGTATTTTTCAAGTGTTGATACATTAGACTGCTTAATTTTATGGTCCTGTGACTGAATGTAATTAATATTTTTAAATTAAGGCAACCTACTTAGCATTCTGTATTAGTAGGAATTAATGCTAGTACCTATTTTGTTTTCCTATGCAGAGTTACTTTGCAAATATTGCTTTTGTTGCTGCTGTTTGTAAACAAAATGAAAGCTTTTTATTTAAACTGAAAAAGAAGTGTCAGTTTTTCTAAACTAAATCTTATGAGAATATTTGAACAGGAACTGTATTACAGCATTAAGAAACTACTTTTTATTTTTCCTTGCTTATAATATGCTCCAGAGTAGTTAATGTCAGACATGTTTTTTTCAAGACGTTGAACCCTGTTGATTCTCTTTTGCTATGGCAGTACCTATAGCTTCAGGTTTTGGGCATTATCTTACACCTGTAGTTCTCATCATACCTTTTGAGCTCTTCAAGGTGCAATAGTATTTGTGAATCTTCGAATCAAAGGCATTTCTAAACAGAAGTTTACGTATCAGGTGCAGCCGTATGCTAACATAGCTGGGTTCTCACTGATTTTGGGGCTCATCTGTTTTGATTCTGGCTATCCTTTATTTTTGCAAGCTTTGCAGCACCACATATATTCTTACATGATCTTTCAGCCTGCTGCTTTCAGAAAAACTGGTAGAGGGAAGACTCAGTTTAATAATGATGAATGGAAATGCAACAGACTGTTCCCCTCTGTTCTTAGTTGGAGGATTTGTGAGCCTGAATCAGCTCCTCTCTACTCCTCCCTCTTCTTTCTGGTGCTGTATCCATGGCTGGAATGAACTAGGGAACCCCTGGAGTTTCTTCCCCGAGGCTACAGGGGGATGGCCTCTGACTGATGAGAGCCCTGGGTCCGTACACACCCTCTGTGTGTTCTGCCGTGTCTGAGGAGTCACAGGAGTTGTACAGGGAATTGATCGGAATAGGAAAGATTTGAAGTGAGATTCAGAAGTATGACTTTTGTTTTTCTAACCTGTAAAACAGTATGGACTTGTTTTCCTTTCTCCCTGTGTGAACTTTTAGATTCTAGCAGAGCAGAATGACCCAGAAAGCCTGACAGTGGCCCAATGGGCACGTACCTGCCAGTGTCCACCTTCTGTGGGAAGGTGGGAGTGTTGGTGAAGTTGTGTGTAATGATTGGTGTAGAAAGATAGAAAGGTTAGGAGGGCACATTTGTGTGTGTGTAGATGTATTTATTTCTGATAACATGAGTTGTCATGGAGAAGGACACAATTCCCTAGTATAAATTCTTGGGGGGTTTGGTTTAATTGCCAGGTTTTTCTGGTTTCCAGACAATTTCACTTCGCAGTGTCCAGCTGATTTTACACATGGGTGGTCTTCCCTAACTTTTAGCTGCTGTCTTTTGCCACACGACTGTTGGTGTGTTCTATTGATCTTGCAGTCGTTGCCCTTCTGGTGGGATGCTGCTTGATTTGTATCCTGCAGGATGCTGGAAAGAATGACAGAAGGAAAGACAAAATGCAAAGTTAGAAGAAGGAGATGAAAGAAGAATCTCGGATCAAATGCTGCAATAGCAAGCAGCATTTTCTTTTTATGTCATCCTGAGTCAAACACAAGGTAGAAATACCTGGGATACTTCTAGTCTAATAAACTAAACCGTGAAACCACTGCGGATCTTTTCATCTGCTGCAAAGAATCCTCTCTGCTGGTTATTGTTACTATACTGGGGAAAGGAAGGAAAAAGAAAAGAGAAAATGCTTCATTTTTTTTCACTGCTGTCATCACTCATCCTAATGAGGACAAAAAAGGTTACCTCTACTAGGAGCATGATGCTTTCATGTACTCTGAAACCCACCTGCTCACTTCTTAATGAGAATGTGAGGTTTGGAGATACTGTGATCGTGTTAGGTTATTTCTGAAATACATTACACAAGAAATAACTGTCAGCTGCCTATTTGGTAACCAAGACTTTTTAAATTCAGACATCTTGTGAAATGCTCTTGAAATAAATTCTGAAATCCTTTATTCTTACTGGTTTAGACCTTGTCAAGTGTCAGGCATCAGCAGTATTTGAGTCTTGGGGATTTACAAGTTGCATTTTATACAAACATTTTTCAGCATCTGCACATATAATATGCAATATATATGTATGTATATGTAAATAAATATTCAGATCAGCATCGTGGTTTGAATTTAGAGAAGATGTGACAACATCTATGAGCTTTCAGAGATTATTAGTAAGATGAAACAATTCTTCACAAGCTATTTTGACGTATCTGACCCATAAATTTCACCTGGTGTTCTGCTTCTGAGTTTGTGTATGTACCTTGGAGTTGAAGTGTCATCACCATCCTGTGCTTTACAGCTGGGGTGTAAAGGGGAGTCTAAAATTATTAAGATGAGCAGGATATAGTTTTATTTTGAGACTGAAAGCTGTGGATGAATTTAGAGAAGGTTTTTTTTTATTTTTCTCCTTGGAAGTTAAGGCATACTGCATACCATATTTCATACAAAACAAGACACACAGCTTGTTTTTTCCTTGCACCTGTGTGTTACTCCACGGTTGTTAAGTGTATAAAACACAAGAAGTCTATCTGTAAACTTCAGTGGTTAAAGCCGTCTTGAAACTGATAGCAACAATGTGTTACAACCTCATTTGTGGTCACTTGAACCAAACAGCCCAGGGAAAACATTAGCTTTGGAGCTTTGACTGTGATCATCAAGTTAACCAGCTTTCTCCAGTCATCACTGAATATATTGAAGCACAGGATGTTTTGCTCTATTCTCTCCACTTTGTTCATGTGAGCATGGCTCCTGTTAAAAGCTGCACATGGAGGAGGAGACAGATCCCCTACAGGAGCTGCCAGGGCATTTCAGCACTTGGGGGAAAACCCAACGCTTGGGCTTCCTCAAGCACTTTTACATAGAGTAAATTTGAGTTGGGACCAATTAGTATCTTTATGTCTGTAGGTCGTTTAGATTAGGTAGTTCATGGTTGATTCTAGTGTTTATAGTTTTGTTTCATTTAATTAGTCTGCTTTATAACCTGACCTTGTGACTGGCATTGAAACACAAGGGTTTTTTCAGCTCGCTTGGTAACAGATAGATCTGGCTATTCGCAGTCAGCGTGTGGGGGCTTTGTTTGTTTGCTTTTTGCTTACATGCTGTATGATAAGAAATCAGCTTGCCTGGGAGGTGCAGGTTTACAGTAGCAATCAATTGCTTCCTCTGACACAACACAGTTAAACTTGATGGAAGAATTGCTTAAGTTGATTTGTGCTGAATAGCTGTCTGTTGTCAAAAATTCATTATGGTCATTGGTCTGCTAATAAAAGTAGCTCATAGAGCAAAGTAATTTTGAGTTAGAGGAGCAGATGTAGGCTCATTAGTGTCAAGGAGTTCACCATCAGGGTTCAAGCTGAGTAATGATTAGGCAGTGGGAAGTATGACTTAAAATCTTAACATTCCTTTAACCCTTGCACATACACATCTTCTGAGGGCCAAACTGACTTGCTAATTTACAATTTATTTTACAGTGTATATCAGACTACCTGAGAAACTGCACGAGAGGTGGCGAGTGGGGTTAGTGGAAACTTGAAGACACCAGGTTAATGCTCAGTGAGGAGAGGGGAAGGTGGGGGCACATCATCTTGCCCCCTTCTCCCCCATTTATCAAGAAATGGGAGGGACATTGATGCTTTGTCCCTTTAATTTTTCAGAGATCCTTGAGCAGCAGGCATGGGCTTCACCCTAACTCTGGAAGTGGAGTAATCTGTCTGTGCTTTTAGATTGTTTTGTATTTCATTTGAAGGGAGTAGAAGGAAGAGTGCTTACATGACAAGATATGGCTATTACAGGGTTGAAAATCTGCCCCTGCCATGGCTGCTGGTATTTTAACAGAATTTTAGGCTGATTCCAGATTCTACCCCCAGTGTTTCTGGTACAGGAGTTCTTCTGTTGCATCTTGAGTCTTTTAGCAGCTGTCCAGCATTGAGAAAGAAGCACACCCTCAAGTGCTGGGGCTCTGACCGAGTTGCTGTTCTGTGATGCAACACCTTTGCTGGGACCTTAGAATAACTGATAAATAATCACAATACTGCCATAGTTTGTTCCAGAGGGTACTGGCTTCCTCCACTGAGTGAATTGTGCTATTGGTCTGTGTAGGGGAAGTTAAAAGGTCATGGCATAATACCCATCTATTTTTTAGTCATTTAATTGTGTTTAAACCAGGGCATCAACTTTGAATCGCTGAATGCAGAAACAAATGAAGATTTCTATTATTATTACAGCATATTCCCTCAGGTCATAGTAGAAAGATTAGTGTTACATAAAGACTTCGATAATAAAAATTCATATTGTGATGAAAAAGAGATTGTGTTAATGACATGAAACCACTGGAAGATAGATCTACACAATCATATGTTAGAGAAGTGTAACATTTTATCCTTCAACTTATTCTTCTTCCTACTGCGTATTTTTTGTTCATTTTCACATAACTATTTCCTGTATCTGGTAGATAAATAAGATGTTTGATAGCTATTCATTGGACCGAAATGCTCGTATTTCTGAAACATCAGCATAGTTGTATCTTCTCATCTGCCTTTTAACTGTGATTTAGCCGAGAGTTGAAGCACAGTCGGTTCCATTAATCAACACTGAATCAAGGCTGCAAGCTTTATACTAAGATTTAAGTGTAGAAACCTTTATTTTGAAGCTTGCCAAACTCCACCCCTGAATTTTCTTTCTCTTGTAGGAGCTGATAACATCTCTAACACCTCAGAAGAATTGGAACAGTATTTCTTGTGGTGATTTAAATGATAGTGATAATCTCTCTTCCTGCTAGACAGACAGAATGCTCTAAGCTTAGGTCTGCACATAAAAGTAAGAAGAATATTTCAAATACATTGTTTGGAAATATGTGGCTGTTGTTTGAAATTTCTCCTCTGTAAGGATTTAGTACGGTTTTTCTATGAATAGAAAGTTGTTTTGGGTTAACCAGGAGAGGGATTATGGCTTATTTGGTGATGGTTGAAAATGGAAATTATTACAGTTGCCATTAATAGAAAACTGAAAAATGGAACAGTTGTATATAGCAAAATACTTTTGCTAAAAAAATGCTCTGGACTGCAAAATAGATATATATTCAGGATAGTTGCAGATGGAGTTTAAGTTCACATTTTTGAGAAAGAGGTTGTCTTTTAGCACAGAGATGTGGTAAATAACATTGTGATTTCCTCCCCTCCACTGAACTGTATGTCTATATTTTCATCTGTCAATGTATGTGCAAATGTCTTATTTTTTTAATTAATTTTCTTGCAGAAGATATACCATGCTTTAGCCACACTTGTGTCCCCATGTGGTCACCTGGGTGTCTTTTTGTGCTTGTTTCACTTCTGTGACAACCACCTATATTGATTTATGATTAAAAAGGGTACTTACTATTAGATTAGCATTTTGTAAGAAGTGTCTTTTCTTCAGTCTACTTTATCACCACGCTGCAACTTAATTTTGCATTTCAAAAAGCCCATTTGTTGGCCCAGAATAAAACTGTCATGAGCACAGATGGTGAAAAGCATTTTGAAAAATTAAGGCAGATCTTGATCTTTTCCACCTAGGTGGTGGAAGCATCACTCCATCCCATTCCCCTGGTCTCTGCTCTGAGGGTATAACAGGATGGAAGTTCTATACGACAAGGAGACCACAATTTATTTATTTTCCTGTTTGGACATCTAGGTAGGCAATGTGGGAAATGTTAAGAAGGAGAAATTATGGGTCACTGGAGAAATTCCTGTAATAGGATTTTGTGACGTGAGGAAGTATAAACCCATCATCTGCCAGGCATGACAAAAATGGGAAGATAAAATTAAGTAGTAAGACATTGCTTTATTCTCTTCTCTATTTTTAATAATTTTTCAATTGTTATCCCAGGCTCTTCTGGCTTACACATCATAAACTGTTAAATAAAATGAAGAATAGCATTAATGTACACTATTATTATAATGTGAAGTAATATTTGGCTCCATAAATGAACTATTATCTATTACAGTATCTGTCAAAGATAGGGACAAATATGTTTTGCCTACTGGTCTGTGCTCCAAAGAGCATTTCAGATGTGCATGTGCCCAAATTCTTAATTTTCTATTTACATGTCTGAATTAGTAAAAAAAAAAAAAAGTGTTAAAATCTTATTATTTTAAAGACATTTTTATAGAATAACCTCTCAGCATTCAATCAAGCTAGAATTCTATATTCAATTTTCTGTTTTTATTAAAGCAGGGAGAACTGTATAAATCACAGCTAGATGCTCAATTTACCCCTGAAATCCATATGCTCTGTGCTCACTTGCTGAACCTGTAGTGCTGTTTGTGGTGTCTGTCTTGCCTGAGCCATTTCATTTAGTCCTTATCCCTGCTACGCTCAGCTCGGGGCTGCTGGGCACATGGGAACACGAGCCATTGGCAAGGGCACGCGGGCACAGGAGAGACTCCTGCACACGGGGCTGGATTTAGTGTGGAGGGCTGGATTTTAGGGATGCTGCACTCTGAAGAACAACCAGACTGCTCAGTGACTAAAAGGGCTGCAGAGTGGGCTCGCTTTGGGAAGCTGGAGTCTTGTTCTAAGAAAAAGACTTTTTATTTGGTGCTTGACTGGCAGATCTGGTGAATGAGTTGGTGTTGGGGATACGCTTCTGGTCAGCTGAAAATCTGTCTGTTTGGTGGAGTGTTAATAAGCTTTCAGCTGCTGTGAAAGTACAAGCTTGAGATGTAAAATTGTCATGCATTTGACAGTCAATCCCACTTGACTTTCTTCGACTTGATGAGGGTGTGTCTGTGCCACTTTCCTTGGGCTCCAGGCTGTGGCTGCTTCCAGCTGCTCCAGTCTGGTACAGCCAGAGCTGGAATCACCTTGCTCGTGCCACTGCAGCAGGAGTTCCTGTGACTGTGGTTGGGGAAGCAGTGGTTTGGCAGTATGGAGCTCCTTGAGGATTAGTTTCTGTTATTTCTTGGAGGAGAATGCTGTGGTGGTGTCTCTGAGGCAGCTCATAGTGCATTTAAATAAATTAAAGCTGGTACTAGCAAACTGCAGGCAAACACTGATGAAGTTATTTCCTGCACGCCTGGTCCCAGGCGATGTCCATTACCAATATCTGGCTGTCCACCCTGAAGAAAGAACAGAATCTGAGATAAGCTGGAACTGGAATTCATTTACCTTCTGTACTGCATAGTGGGCTTCTTTAGGAGAATACGAAAAGCTTTATTTTTCTCAGTTTCTTCCTTCTTTTAGCAGTCTCTGTAACACTTTTCTGAATAATTTTATGCTTGTCAATTGTACTGTGCTGCTGTTTCATTAATAGAGAAATGAATATTATTCTTGTTACAAAAAGAGCTGAAGTCTTATATGGGTCACAAATCCTGTTGCAGTTTCTGGAATGCAGACCTAGTTGTCAGATCAAAGCATTTAAATTCCACCAAGGTACTCCTCCTTAACTTTGTTTTTGCTAAGGCTGCATATATAGCACAGTATCATACTAGACTATTTGTATATTGTCTCACTAAACATTGGCAGTGATCCATGTTAGCTGATATTTACATATTTGTATTTAAATTTTGGTGATAATGTCTTGCTCTGTTAACCTTTCTGCTAAGTAAACTGATAGGTTTGTATTTTAACATTGCTTTCACTTTACACCTTTTTCAGTTTCTGATGTTTATTTTAAACAAATCCTTTCTTTGTTCCAGTAGCACTGCAACAGTATATACAAAGTTATATAAAAATATATATAATATGTGAAGATAGTTAGGTTAGCCCAGTGCAGTAAGACCCATGGAACTTTATTCTCATCTCTAAAACAAAAGGTGCCTCTGGGGCCATTTTAAAGACACAAGTTTATTTGCACTCTTCTTTCCTCCACTCAGAGATCTTTCTGAATTAGTTTGGATAGTGCTTTTTGAGGAAAGAATGGTATTTTTAATATTATTTCTATGGATAATAATTTTTTTCATAATTACAATATTTTATTACTTGATTTCAAATAATAAATGCCATTTTCCTCTTAGCATTAAAAGGGATGAGGTGATCTCCAAATGAAGCAAAAAGATGTAATTTGAAGTTAATATTTGATTCACTTCACACTATTATGAATTTTTACTTTTTCCTTTTGTGCAAAAAAAATTAAAATCCTTAATTACAGTTAAAGTCAGGATGAACCTCTCCCCACATGATTCAGACACTGGCCCCACCATCCTGCCTCCCCCTTTAAAGTGTTTTTCTTAGACCTCACAGGACAGAGCAGTGGTATCGGTTCCTGGGCTCTTGCTGGATGTTGAGGTAGCTGTGGTTGCTAAGAATACAGTTTGTTGCCAAGAAAGTTTGATTTTTAATTTGTAAAAAAAAAATTTTCTTTCTTGGTTGGCCATTTTTCCATTACTGGCAGCAGCTGCTGGACGGTGTTTTTCCAAGGCATGCATTTGGGATTATCTAGAAGAATAAGATGTTGGAGCAGCTCTGGTTGATGTATCCAGTTAGGGTCTCACCAACCTCATTGCTTCATCTTTGTGTGTTTCTCCAGCCCTGGAGTTTATTCTTTACAGAACTTCCAGCTGGTGGCAGCTGAGTGCCTTCATCTCTCCTACTTTTCCCCGTGTTTTACTTCTTTGAAAATTCTTTGATCAAGAGAGCAGAAAGTTCAGAGTGTGCTGCAAGCTCTTTCTTCCCCCTCATGGAGGGATCTCTCTGTCCCTTGGGGAGGAGAGTGCAACTCAGTCACATTTTGGAGACCTGGTGTAAAATGTTGTCTGGCTCTTAGGTGATTCTGCTCTATTGTCTTTTATGCTTAGTATAACACTCTTATTTGCACAAATAATTTGAAGCTAGCACAAAAAAAAAAAAGGTTAAAAAGTAAATAGATTATTTATGACTAATAATTCTGCCCTGAATGTAAATAGTAGAAGAATGTTGGCGTCTATTAGTGAGGTAGTGAAGAAGCAAATGATCTAAATGAGCATAACAGGATTAAGAGTGATGTTTATCTGGAAGTTGTGGCAACATGAGCAGACTTTTTTAAGAATGAAGCGTTTTTTCCTGAGGAGCTGAGATAGATAACCAGATTTCTTTGGGCTTTAAATTAAGTATCTCACTATTTCTGTTAACACAGTGTGCCCAGTGCTGCTATGATAGTTTATTGTACACTTCCATGGGGCTGAGTATTTTTCTCCGAGCTTCAATCTTGTAACATGGGTTATGCTGTTATAATTTTCATTATAAATTATTATGTAGAGTTGTTGACATTCACTAACGAAAAATTAAGTTCTTGACTATCCACAAAAGTAGGTTTAATTCACATGTATTTTATATATTCCTGTCAAATTAATACCTATACATTAATGTGCTCATTAATGACATCAAAAAGCAATTTTATATTTGGATATTTTACATTCCTAGAGTTTTACTTTGTATTGTTCTCTACATTAACCTCGTTAAAAGCAATGAAGTTGTGCATAACAGTTCTATTATTGCAATGAAATTCTGTCATGAAGTATTAGGTATCTGTTTTAGAGAAGTTGAACTACTAACTGTAGGCAGCTTTTGAGGCTGAAGTTGCTTGAGTACCTATGTCTGTGGCAGTGAACCAATGCACAGCCCGCAGCCTTGTAATTTTACAATTTGGTGTCTTAATAAGATCAAATGAGTAATTACACACAGCTCAGTCTGCTGCCTTCACTCACGTTGAGTTGCAGTCTCCACCAGGATTGATTATAGGGGAGGAAAGTGCAACGCAGCGTTAAGAGAGTTGGCATGTTTTGGGGTCTTTGTTTAAAAAATCAACAGCACTGGGTAGTGGAAACTTGTTTGTAACTATTAGAATCAATCAAATTAATCAAATATGGATAGCTCCATGGTATTTTTTCTTTTCATACTTAATAATGTTTTCACGTAAAACTCCGTGCTGTTCTCTTGCTGAGCTGGAGGAATGTTGTAGTTCTCTGGAGAGACGGAAAGACAACGGCCTTGGCTCTGTCACAAAGGTGTTGGATGTGTAGATTGGGGGTGTTGGTAGCCAAGTACCGTCATCAGGGTCACTGCCACTGCCCTTGGCCACTGCCTGTGGTGAGAGATACAGAGCAGGGCTGAGAGGGCTGGGAGGGCTGGGTTTGTCTCTTTAAGATGGAATGGTACTTGAGCCACGCTGCTGGAGTTTTGGGACAGCCCTTCGGATGGTCAGTACCCACAGCCAAGGTGTCTGATCCGTGGCCATTCTCTGAACGTCCTCCTGCCTCGTATCACTGCTGTACTTCAGCAGAGGTGCAGGGGCTCACTTTGGCAGTTCTTCTCACCAGGATTGTCACAGCAGTATAGAATGAAATACAGTGGCAAGAAATGTGTGAATGCCACTGAAGGGCAGTATTTGAGTGTTGTTCAACATCTGAAATTCAGAAAAGTGAGGAACATTCAGATTCTTAAGAGAAATTGTTGCCAAGTTACCACAGTCTCCTTTCTAAAGGTAACTAAAGATGTTAAAATCCTGTAGTTGCTTCTGTATAGGCAGAGTCCAAAAAGTTTGGTAAGAAGAAGGGAACCACCAGTGTTTTGTCTACAGTGGATTTAAATTTGAAAGGCATTTTTCTGTATCTTAATATCCGAAGTCTTAAAAAAAAAGTAATTAACTCTGTTAATGCATCAGCACTTCTTACATGAACTCATCTTACTGTGTCTCTTTCTGTTCTGGAGAGGACAGGGTATGTTCATGGTAAGGAACAGGGTAAGATCAGATACTCAATCCATAGTTAGTTCCAAGTTTCTCCATGTCTCTTTCTGTTCAGAAATCTTCTGTTCTGGAGACAGACACGGAGAGACTTGGAATAACTGCAGTTTGAACATCCAGACATCAGTGCTGGGAAGAATACTGTGAATCTTTCAAAAGACTCATTTACAGAGAAATAAGCAATAGGGATGTAATTCTCAGTATGTGCAGCTTTACAGGAAATGAATCATGAGCAAGCTTAATTTCAGTATTTAAAGAAGTTCAAAGGTTTGGCTGACAAAGGTGAAGGTGTAGCGGTAACAGCCCTTTTAAAAAGACAGTTCTTTGCATTGCATGACATTCCAGTTTGAAAAATAGCACTGCCCTGTATCAGTGAAGCACAAGTTAAAAGGATTAAGAACTGGCCAACTGACAAACCTAAAAAATTAGTCATAATAACAGAGTGCAGCTCCATAGGGATCAGCACTGTGCCTGACACCATTTAACAGTTTCTGCATTGATCTGGAGTACATGGAACTGTGGTAAAATTTGCAAGTGACTCAAAGATTACCAAAGCGGTAAATAATGAGGGCAGGGAGTAATACAGAATTATCTATACTGATCCTGCCTGTGTTCAGACATAATTCTGATTCAGTCAGATGCTAAGCTTTACAGCTAAGAAGAAAAGGCATATTAAGTGATGTTAATAAGGAATGAAATAATGAGAAACTTCAGGACTCAGGAATGAGTAAATCAGCACAAGTTTTATACAAGGGCCACAACCATCCTTACCTGGGTAGAGAGAGATATGGGGAGTAAAGGACTGACCTTGTAAGCATTAGGATCGGGTACCAAAGGAAATGGTTTCATCCATCTCTCTGAATCTTTACATCAAGAGTAGGACTTTTGCCATTGCTTAACATGGATTCTTTGCCTCAAGCCAGGAGTCATCAAATGCAATGCCACAGCATATTGGTGGACAGGAGGTCAGGCTATGTGAACTAGAATTGCCCCTTGACCTTGAACTCTAAGTATAAAAAGTGCTAAGTTGACTCACAAAATTGTTTGACAGACTATTCTTTAGAAGCTGCTGTATCTAATGGGAAATTACTTGTCCCTTTAATTTAAGGTTGAAGCTTTATTTTTAGGCTCCACTAAAATGGCCTCTTCCCACATACTAAATTTAGACAGATCAAATTGTCATTTTTCCTGGCACAATAACATGCTAGTCTAGAATGCTGTGGATTTTTTGTTTGTTTTTGCTTTTAAGTGTGAGGCAAAATGTGTATACAAATTAAAGGCTTCCTAGAATGAGATGCGTTGTTCATATTACCTTTGTGACTTGTGATAAGATGACATTTTGGCCTAAGAACAAAGCTTATTTTTGGCATAGAGAGTGAACTTCTTTCAAGACATGGAAAGTAGGGGTATTTATTTCAAAATGTTTTAAGAGCAGATTTAGAGCTGAAACCTGAACACCTGTTGTCAGGCTTATCCTAATCACCTGTGAACCTCTAATAGGGTGACAGAGTGCTGTGCTGTGCTGTGGTGCTCACGTTCTTAACGATCTGGTTCATGTTCTTCACAGGGACTGAAATTCTGTTGTGGCAGCACTGGAAACGTGGAGGCTCTTGTGCCACTCTTTGCCGACACGTTTTCTGGTGGCAGATACGCTGCACAGTCCCTGCTGTTCCAGTGTTTTATCTTTACCTTTCTGTGCCTCAGCCCCTACGTGGAGCCTTCCCAGCAGCGAGGACTGAGCAGCATCACCGAGGGACTGACAAATCCCACACGAGTGAGGCTCAGCCTCAGCAGCACTGAGTGTCTGTGCGAGTGCAGAGCTGCCTGCTGAGGAGTGCACGCAGACAATCTGTGCTTTCCCCTCTTCTCCCGGTGTCCTTCAGGCTTATGATCCCTCATGCTGCTCAGGACTGGGGGGCATTCGTGTTCCATAATAAGAAGCTGCCAACTTAACTTGCTAAGAGGTTACATTTTCTCCTGTAGTCAGTGAAATACTTCAAGAATGATTCAGACTTGGATGTAGGTTAAGGAAATATTCTTTAGAAGTTTTACAGGGAGTGTGAGTGCCTATGGCTTGTCTGCCTTTAAACTCTTTAACACGTGTGTTACCATTACATCCAGTATAAAAAGTTTTCTATAAAGTAGGAGTTATATTTTTAGATACAAAGATGAACTGATCTCATCTTCGACTTGAAATTTTTTTGTAGTCATTGAATAAAGCAAAAATCAAGGCTGTTTTATTCACCTTTCTGCATGTTTTGTTTCGTTGTGAGCTTTTTTGAAGTGTGGCCTGGATTTTTGTTTCCCAGTCCTGACAAAACTTTAATTTGCTTTTTAAGTTAAATTGCAGTGTTCTTTCAAATCACCTTCCAAAAGAAGGTTTAGTTGGATAGCAGCTCTCCAGAGAACACCTGTGTGTGGCACTGGTGTTTGTGGAAGGAGGGAGTGGCAGGGTGGGAGAGAGGCGTTCTGGTTTTTTTGTGAGTTAATTTTAATCTTTGGTATATTTCCCTTAAATGTGGTGATTTGAGCTGCTATTAAAAAAAAAAGTGTCCATGTATTGGAAGACTACTGGCAAAATGAGGGTGTCCTGCTGCTGAAAACTACAGGTGGAATATTGCAAGGTCATTACCTTGGTAGCCTCTAAATGAAGTGCACAGTAATAAGATGTGCTTTGTTTTCTATAGAATGCACAAAAAACTATTGGAAGCCATAGCAGTGACAGGGCAAACACATGATGAGATTAGTATTAGGTTCAGAAGAACAGTAAAAAAAAAAAATACATTCCCTCAGGAAAACTGGAGTTGCATAGTGTGAGATTGTAATACAGCCATGAAAGAGCAGAGCCAAGGAGGAATTTTCTGCTCTCATTGAATAAGGCTCCACAGATCTTTTATCTCGATTCAGGCTCAGACATATGGCTATTATGCTGACTCACTGGGTAGTCGTATGATGTGAGGCCTGTTAACATTAACCCAGACTTGTAAAAACACTTCAGTTGTTCTTTAAGGTAAGGGGGAACTTGGGACAAAGAATTTGGTAACAACAAAGCACCAACTGTAGAATGAAGGTGTAGAACTGGGTGGCAAAGGTCAGAAGAATATTCTTGGTTCTCTTGTATGAGTAAGGGCAAAAAGAAAAGTCTTGGAAATAGGACACTGGGAATTACGTCTTTGAGAAGAGGTTTTTTATGGTATTCCAGTAAAAAGCATCAAGTAAATCTTGCTTGGTGTGTCAGCCACAGCAGCATGGAGGTGCTTGGAGTGTAGTCAGAGAAATTTGTGAAATTCACACCCAAACTAGGGGTTTAAAGGTCAAGTACACCTGAACAGCTGAAAATAACGCCCACAGCATGAACAGGAGGAAAGAGGAAGTTCTTTATTTCACATATGGTGACCCCAGATGAAGAAGGCAGACGAGCTCACACAGAAGAGCTCTGCTGCTGCTGCTGCAGCACGTGCTCCAGGTTGCAGTTCTGACTGGTGAATCTTGTCAAAACCCAAAACCTGATCATTTTAATGCAACTCATTGCAGGAATCAAGGGGAAAAGGAGGATGTTCAGATTTTTGGAGTATTCTTTTAAGACTGTGAAAGATTCGGTCTCTGCACGATTCCTTTCATAACTGAGAGATGTGTGATAAACCTTCCAACCCCCTTGCCACATGCACGCCCATCTATGCTTCGGGATGGTATAAAGTCCTCATGCTGAACATGGACATTTAACTATTCCACCAATTCAGGGCTGATTCAAAAAATGCACAATAGTGCGTTGTAGCAGCCAGCACCGTTCTGAGTTTTAGGATGTGACATCAGCGGGTTTTGCACTGGACTTTGCCCATTAACCCCTCTCTGTATGAGGACTGCCACGGGTTTATTGGGATTCAGGGCATGCTTGAATGACACCGAAGGCAGGAGGCTTGCTCTTGGAGGTAAGGGTTTTAAGAGTAGTGTATAGCAAGCAAAATCAAGTAATAGTTGCAGTTATAACAGTCATACCCTGTTAGATAACATGGCCAACTCCAGCCAAGCAGAAATGATAGGATCATACAAATATAGGACTGGAGATGGCTTTAAGAAGGACTCTGGTTTGTTTCTTGTCTGAGGGCAAGATACAATCTCCCTAATGGCATTGGCATCAGGTATTTGGCTAAGCCATTTTTAAAGGCCTCATATGATGGTGAGGCTATGAAACCTCTGTCCCACCTATCCAAGCAATTCTCTTATCATTAAAAAGTATTTCATAATCTCAACCTTTACTTTGGTTTGTGCAGTTAGATTGCGTGCCGTTGCTGAGTTAATAAATATGAGTAAAACTCTTCCTTTTCTTTTTACTTTTGCATTATCTGCAGTTGAAAGTGTTTTATCCCATTCCGTTTCTCTACTGCATCAACTCCACTTTAGACTAAACAATTGTGATTTTTTTCGGTCTGGTTCTATGTAGGTCATGTTTTCTCTGATTATCTTTGTGTCGTTCTTCTGGACCTTGTCTGGCTTTCCTTGTTCTTGAAGTGCAAAGCTGCAAACTGTGCAGAGCTGTGACTGAGCAGAGTTGGAAGGATTATTTCAGTCTGTTTTCTTGTTTATACAGGCCTATATAAATAAAAACATAGTATATATTTAGAGAGTGAGGAACAGCATGATATTGTTGATTCATGTGCAGCTTGTGATCTGCCGCAGCCAACAGCTTTTCTACTGCAGAATTACTTGTTTCTCATCTGTTTGTGTGCAGTTGAGTATTTTTGCAGAAAGGAAAAATCTTGCCCATTTTCTCACTGTCATGAATTCTTTTTTTCAGAAACATTTTGCCCATATGTCAAGTTGAATTTTAATTTGAAACCTGTCCAGTAGCCCACCACCTTCTCATCTTTATGTTGTTTCTAGATTTAAATACTGCACGTTTTAGTCTGTATAATACTAGAATAGTTTATTTTGGAAGGTTGTTTGTGCAGGCCCTTGCTGCAGCTGCTCAGTGAGAGTGTTTGTTGCACTAGATCCGGCACACATCCCTACAGACCTCGAAACAATGCACTGTATTTTGACTGTGATCCCTTGGAGTATTCTGGAAATAGCTTTCTCCCTTTTCCCTGTACTTGTCTAACTAGACTGTGCTTCACTAGCTTGGTCAGCTTGTCCTTTCTATTGTCAGAAGGTGAAATTGTGAGATTTTCAGATGAAAAAGCTCTTTAGTTTTTTGTGAGATTTTCAGAAGAAAAAGCTCAGTACAACTTTACTTCAGGGTTAAACAAAAACTTTAGGTAATCCATGTAAGCATTAACTGGCTCATACATGAGGGTTATTAATTTGGCTTTTCCTTGAAGCAGTACCTGGCTGTTAGTTGCACATTCTCAGGGCATGGTTTTACTATTTAGAATATAAAACAATTCCAGCTGCATCTGCCACTAAGTTGGCAGAAAGCAGCTCCTTTGAGACCACCATGCTTTGACAATTTGGGAAGAAAGGGCGTTTGGAAAAAACGTAGCGTTGGTAGTAGTTGTTGCTGTAAATCCCTTGTTTTGATCAAATGCCTGTTAGTTTGAGGTAAATCGAGCTGCCTGATGACTTTGGCTGAGTTTGGGCTTTGAGGAGTTGGTGCTGTGTTCTGTGGGAGGTGTGTCAAGGGAGGGAGAGGGAGGCAGAGCTGGGATGTGTCGCAGTTGGGCTAACCCAGCAACGAGAGGTTCTGCAGCTTTATACTGCAGGAATAATGATCAAACACGCTTAGTGACTGGAGAAAAGCTTTGGCCACGTGTGCTGCGATGGACTGAGCCAGAGCCTGGGTTAGGATTTGGTGCTGAGGCTGTGGGACACTGGGGGACAGTTTTTGATGGTGATATTCGGCTGGATAAGCAAACTCAGAATTACAGATTTCTTTAACACAGACCAAGTTACAGCTACTTAATGGATTAAACCAATGTCTACTGCTGTACTTCTGTTTTGGTACAAAATGTTCTGTGTGCTAAGCATGCAAAAGGAGCTTAATGGCAAGGTTTGATTTTTTAAAATTTTTTTAATAAGGTGTGATTCATCTTTGCTATTCTCTAGTCTAATTAAAGATTAAAAATCCACCATAGAATACAAAATTGTAACATAATTCTACAGTTGCATAATTTTGTAGCAGCTTAAAAAGCATTATTTCTAGTTCTTACCCTACAAGTAAAGTATTTGGATGAATATCCCATACTGCCCCATGGTATGGCCTGCAGTCCTCATACTGTGCTCAAATTCCCTGATAACACTACTGCCCTAGTCTTACGTGGAATTCCAGCGGACTTGATCGAAAAGGTTTTCTGTAACCTGGGAAGTTTGGGATCAAGTCCAAAAAGCACAGCCCTTTATCATGTATGTTCCTGTGTGCTCAGAAAAAATTGATGTTTTGTTTTCTGGAAACTTGGTACATTCTTGCCCAGGTGAGGTGACACATGCTACCTCGTGATTTCACTGTGAAACAGAAGGCAGAAGTATCACGACCTTTAACAGTAATATCTGCAGATTTAGCCAAGCTCACGATTGATGTGTTTTGGGGTGGGGGGAAATGCTGAGGAGAGAAGAGCTAAAGTGTTCTAGAGAAATGATTAGTCTTTACAGCCTGAATCTTTCTTTGAAAGACTCTCCTGAGAAACTTAATTGTGTTGAGTATGTAGTGTTCTATTCTAGCATGGTCTTCTAAGAGATGCTTCCTTGCTAATACTAAAATAAAAAAAATTGGCAGAAGAGGATATCAGTCCCTGTAGATGAAAAGATTTTTTAAAATGTCTGAGTGGGCAAAAGAGCTGGAAATTTCTTTTTTTTTTTTGGTTACGGTTAGCAGTGTTTATCATTCAGCCAACCAGAGAGCCTTTCTACAGCCATCCTAACAAAAAGCCCTAATAATATTTTTAAAGCAGATTAGAAATAATCTTCCTGCATGACCTTGCCTAGGTGACCTCGTGGTTGGTTGCTTTCTAGCGGGGCTGTGCATCATCAAAGCAGCGTTCTGCTGCTGAACACGGCGTGTGTGAGGTGGCCCTGTACCTTCATCTCCGCTTCCTCACAGGAGAGCCACGCAAGGCAGAGCAGTGCCCTGCACAGAGCCCTGCACAGAGCCCGCCTGCCTGCTGTGACACACTCTGGGAGATAATGACATGCTCAGTGACACTGCAGCAGACAGGAGCAAAAGAGAAAAAAGACAACACGGAATATCTTAAAAACTTCTTTTGGTTTAATTTAATATGATCTCAATGTATAATTATTTAGCATGATTCCCTTGTTTACCAAGTAATTATAGCTTTAAAATCTGTTTGGGTTAGCATTTAGCTTCTCTCCATCCAAGGGGATCATAATATTGATGGAATATGTATTAGTCTGTTCTTGGGAGCAAAAGTAATTAAAAATATATCTTTATTATTCTCGGTATGATAGCAACCTATAATAAATTTTGAAATGAGCTGTTCAAACAAAATATCCAAGTAATGTGCTTCTCTTCCTTTGCATATAGAAAATGAAGTCAAACCTCCTTAGTTTTACAAGATTTTAATTAAATTAAGGGCTTCTAAAATGACATAAATTACAAAAGTGAAGCATGAGCGGTTTAGTACTGGGGAAAATGTCTTGACACCAAAATTTAAACAGTATAACACAAACATTAAAGTGGCCTTCAACAATGACTTGAGGATTAGAACAGTGGCTATCAAGAATTAAAGGATTTTAAAGGAATAATCTTTCTGTTTTGATTATTACAAGCTAGTACTGATATATTTGACCTAAAGGAAAAGCTTTTTCCTTCAGCTATGTGCCATCTAATAGCTTTTATTGTTGTTCTCATTATAAAGAAAATGTTTGTAAATGAGTGCTTGAATTTTTGCTTTTTTTCTTATTTGGCTGTGGTAACATTGGGAGATAAATACAGAAAAGTAATTATTATTCCAGCTTAATAGTACAAGCTTGTTTTTAATGTACGCACTTTCTAGATTGCAGTAGATGAAGATTTATATTTTAAAATGCTGATTGTTGAAGGCATCTTTTGAGCCTTCAAACATGACGTAGAATACACAGGCAAACCAGAAAACACTTAATGGTGTTCTAACTTACACTGAAAGTAGCCCAACTGATAAGGTAGATTCAGAGATAATTCTTATCTTTCTAAGCTCCTATAATATATGGAATCCTGACATTCTTAAACTGACAGTGATTGTTTCACAATAACATTTATATTAGGCTTTCTGAAGGGAAGTATTTTATTACCCCATATGTGCACATTCAGACACGCAGGCATGCTGTAAGAGAAAATTCCAAATATAAATTCTAATGATTTTTTTTTTAATAGCCCGGAAAAAAATACATGAGGTCAATTTCTGGGCATTGAAATGGAACGAGAATTTGAGACTTGAGTTACAATTCTGAACAGTCTGAGAAAAGAAAGTGTGAGGTGTTCCAGAAGTCACGGTGAATTGCTACATTTGAACAGATGAGGATCTTCATAGAGCCCCTGAAGGTCCTCCATGGGCGTTGGATTGGGGAGGTGACAGGAGTGGTTCCCGTGGGCCAAGTGCAGCCAAGGTTGTTCTTCACTCTCTGGGCAGCCAGTCCACGCTCTTGCAAACGGTGACCCAAGTGCCACTGCTTCTGAGTGGGTGCATATTTGAGCCTTTGTGTTGCCTTTTTTTTTAATTTGAAAAGAGCTTTTTTTACTTTGTTTTTGTTTCCCATGAAGAGGGCTGTTGTTGATGGAAAAAAAAATCACTTTCACCTGAATGTCATAAGAATTAATAAAGTAGTAATTGTTAAGTGAGGCAGCAGTTAAAAATATCCTCAGCTTTTTTGTTGTTTCTTGGTTTATTTTCTTTTCTCCCTTGGTGGGAGGTGGCACAGACATGGGCATCTAATTGTTATATTTACTGGTTATGCAGTACCCAGAGGAGAGGAGTGCTCAGTAACTCTGCTTATTCTGTGCTTCCCCCTCCTCCATTCTCCATAATGATATTCAGGCTGTGGAGGGGTTGAAATATCAACCTCATATCTGAAGACAAATTTACATTTCACTCCAAACACCTTAATTTAATGAAGGTATTATGCTGTTGGTGGGTACTTAATTATGCTAGAGGCAGAGCTGAAATTTAATACTGTTCCACATGCAGGGAAGATTTACTAGTAGCTTATTTTCAAAAGTCCTCTAAAAGACTAATGCTTATGCAGTCTACTCTTGTTTTTTTAAAGCAGATTAGAATAACCCAAACTTTCATAAATAAAATTTCATTTTAATTGCTCAATGAAGATAATGTATGTCTTTTTAGATTATGGGGTTTTGAGGAGATATCTGGATTAGCTGGCTCTGCAGCAATGATCAATGCAACATTTACTGCCCTTAGCATCTAAACCTTGATGATTTACATGTAGACAAATGTAATCATTCAGGACAAGTAATGCTGTACGTGCTTATCTTATATATAAATCAAGGTGACAATCTGAAAATTATTGCAGAGCACACCTGTTGGTTTCTCTGTAACAGCTCCTCTCTGGCACAGCACAAACCCGCCTTTTCAATCTCAACTTAACCGTGTTCCTCCTAATAAGAGGACACTGCTCTGAGACATCACTTTCTCAGCTTTGAGTCAAAGCACCTTCTTTTTCGAGTCCCTGAGGTAGAAGGTGTGGTGGCTGTTTTTATTAGGGCACTTGGGGGGGTCACCGTGATGGGACCTTTCTGAGGGACTGGGAGTCCAGGGAAATTTGCGGACTTCGAACAAGCACGTGCAACAACCAGGCAATCACTCCAATAACAGTAAAAACGATCAGTAATTACAAATATTAGTCAAGCAAGCCCGAGCTATATTACCTGACCAGGCTGGCTGTGATGGTGGCTCGGTTTGGAATGTCCAGGCTCCAGGGCAGCGGGGCCAAATTGGAAGTCACAGCTCTCCCGCTGCTCTACAAACACAACTGCTGCAGATCAAGCCCAGCTTATCTCCCTTTATGGGTCAGAGTCAGTCTGTTCTGGCACAGATGTTCTGGCTGTAGGTCAGTCCCACCCACTCCAAACAGAGGTCACTCAGCTCAGGCCTTTAGGCCTGATACTTTTCCATGGGTTTCCCGTGTTTATACACCGACACCAAGGTTGGTTACTTTTGGCCCTAAATGAAGCTGTCTCGAGATATGTCTGGGTCTAGGGCAAACAGAATATCTTGGAATATGCTACAATACACAGATTAAATGTACACAGGACAGTAATGTGAAAATACAAACTGGAATGCTAGTGGTAAATGTCTTAGTAGGATTTATTGATGACATAGAAGGGAGTGTAATTGAGACCTCAGTGAAGCAAAAATTTATGTGATTAATATCAGCTAGTAATTTTATCTTAATTAAACCCAACGGTTTCTACCCAGTGCATCAAGATACTGTACTGGGATTTTGGTTTTTTTACTGCCACTACTCTGTTGGGCAGATAGTGAGATGTCTTGCCTGTTTTTTTTGCTTGGTTCAACTAAACTTGACAGAACTATTTCTTCAGACTTTTTCTAATGAAGCCTTTAAAACAAAATCTGCTGCCATTTTTGGGGGTCCAGTTTTTTATTAAAAGCTATCATCTCATTTAAACAAGTGACAGTTTCATGCCTGATAACTTTCCTAGCACTAATTCCTTTCCACTGAAAACCTAAATATGACAGTTCCCGAGTCCTAGATGTCCTGTTTCTTGTCACTGGGCAAGAGAATTAGACTGAGTGACTTCAGCTGGGGGAACATCTGCTGTAGTTCTGAGCTGATTGCTGGCTTTTGGCTACCTCAGCTGTAAATCATTCTGTAGTTAAAAGAATCCATTTTTGATTTTTAGAAGAGAAGCCCTTATATGAGGACTAAGTTATAAAGCAGAGATTTTCTTAAAAAGGTGAGAAAACTTTCTAGCAATTTCAGGTATGTTTTACTGTTACTGGAACTGTTTATATTGGGGGGGGGATTTCTTGGCAGAAGGAATTTTTCAGCATGGCAGAAGTTGGAGTCAACATTTCTGAGATCACAGTGAGTTTGGTACAGCAAGGGAGGTGCTATTTCTTTTGGGCTGCATGCCCCCTGTTTAAAAACATATTTACTTTCTGCCTTCTGCCAGTTGGGGAAGGAAATAAGTTTACCAAATGTCTGGCTGTTGCTCCAAAGCAGAAGGTGGGTGCTGGGTGCTTCAGTTCCAAGATGCCTTGTAGCGAACTGGGTCCATCCCAGATGGGGGCTGAGGGTGTTGTTATTGAGGAGGAACAGCAGCCAAGGTCATGAACAGCCGAGGACAGGGGGCAATGGACACTGCAGAGTGAAACACATCCTGCCAGTGGAGTCTGGGCATCATTCACGTTGGAAAGTGCTGTGGTATAGCAGGGCTGTGGCTGCTCTGTGTAGAAAGAGGAGAAGGTTGCCTAATGGCATGTAGTACTTTTAAGACCCATTTAATGCCTTTGCCATAATAACCAAAAGCCTTAAGCAAACAGCTTTGATGTTTAATTCCTTCTTTGCTTTGAGACAACCAGTTGTTGTTTTTGGGCTTCCAGCACGTTTTACTTTGAAACAAAAGAAATTAAAATCCTAAAGAGACTTAGTCTGGTATACTTTTCTTTCCTATGAAGCATATCCCTTATGTAAACAGCTTAGGTGAGGAGCATGTTATATTGGAGTTGGGACTTCAAAAATTACACTGGAGAAGTGGCAAGTCTCAAAAACAATATTATGTACATGATCAGCCTCGTAAACAGCAAGCTCAGGATTCTGACTCTGTTGCAGTTGTTAAGCATTTCTCTGAAATCAGGACTGCAGAGCCAGTGGAGCAGTAGTGGAGAAAAAAAGATACCAGCACGTAGAGAGAATGCTGCAGAGAGCATCAATCTGGTGAGTTTGGAAGAAGGGGAAAGGTGGTCAACAATGGGGTAGAGTAGCAAGCTGAGAGATCTGTCATTTGCCAGCTTACGAATATTATCTACAGATCTGGGGAAATATGGAGATTGAAGGATTTTAACAGGTCACAAAAAGTGAGATGAAAGTGCTGAGGTAATCCCTATCTTGCAACTGCATTTTGGTATATTTTTTGTAAATATTAGTATTACCGTACAGATTGCTGGAGCATGTGGCATGTTTGTTTGCTTGCCACTTGTCTAAAGCAGCATACTCTTCAAAATATTAACAGCACATTCCTCTCGAGTTTTTAGCTGTCGTAAAAATGTTTTCGAGCAGTTTAAAACGGGGAATGAAACAACTGCAAGATATAATCTCTGTCCTGTTTCAGGAAAGCAGAAAGGAAAATAACTTTAGCCACATTTCCCTGCAGATGTTCCACTTGACTATTGAATGATAATGGTGCACAAGAGATGCTTATGCAAGTGATATTTGACAGTGCCACCTATTGCTAGAAAAGCAGAACTCAAATGAGTATTTTTGTTATGAGCATGCCTAAATTGAGCAGAAAAATGAATTCATCTTTCAATTATTTCAAGGTCATTTAGCTATGCAGATACAAGTTCACCTTTGTCTTTATGGCTGTGAAATGGACTGCACTTTTAGAAAATGGATTTATTGTACAGTTGGATCAGAGATGGGGAGATAAGTTTCTATTCCAGAAAACTTGCAACTATTGGCATGTGGTTGAATGCCAGTGACTGTATTTTGGCTAAACCTATTAAGCCTGATTATTCCTCCCCTTCCTCCTGTAATTGATGATAGAAGATTGATCCTAAAAGTCCTCAAACTGCTTTAGATTCAGCGAAGCACAGGAAGTTAGTTTTTTCCAGTGCTTGGAGTTAATGTGAAGAGAATAAAATGTTTTTTTACATGCTTCCAAAATTTCTATGAAAAGTAACTGGCTAATGATGAAAATTCTTTGAAGACAAAGATTTAATGATCTGGATGCATCTTAATGCTTAGTATCCTTTATCAGGTCTTTCAGTTAACAAGCATGAAAGCTGATTTCTCTACCTGCCCTTTCAAGGATGTATTTGTTTTATTATAGAAGTCTAAGTAATGCTAATGGTGGGAATAATGAAAGATTTATAGGGGCAGCCTGAGATGAATTTTAAGTTTTAATTGTGGTTTTTTATTACTGATTCTTCTTACTGCCTCAGTCCTGTTGCTCATCTCTGTTAGAGAAACACTCAACCCTAAACCTCCCCCCCATTTTTGGCTTGTAATCTTCAATGGAAAGAAAAAAAAAAGTTTCTCTGTGTTGTTTTCCTCTTGAAGGATCTAAATGGCAAGGTAAGAGCAGGAAAAGATGGAGCAGCTTGGGAGTAATTTGTTCTTTCTCAGGTCCAGGCAGGTATCTCTCAGGAGTTTATTGCTCCTTCACATAGCTAATATTCTTTGGCTGAAGCTGTCCTCCTTCCTCAAAGATAGACCAGTCTTCTGGTACCCCTGCTGAGCTTCTGAAGAACTGGATTGCTGCAAAGCTTAAGGGAATCAAAGGAAGCAGCTCTCGAGTATATAGGCATCTGCAGATAAAGACAAGGTTCAGAAGGAGAAACAAAGGATGACCTACCCACCTCCTGACCATAAAAATGATGTGGAGAAATCTAACTTCATCATCCTTGTTAAATTCAGGACTGAAATCTAATTTAGTCAAAGTGCAAATGGCTTACTTATTTCATGGATAGATTTTTGTGTGCTCTCTCTTCTTGAATCTCCTTGCTGAATCTCCATTGCAGTCTGTTCCTATACCTTTAATCTTTTATTTTGTCTTTGTGGGTACGTGCTCACTTGGAGTTCCTTAGCATTGGTTCACCTGTTTAGTCATTCTCTTGTTCATTCATCTGCCTCTCCCCCATCCACAGAACCAGAGCATCTGAGCAAAGCCAACAGACCTTCAATTCTTGCTGCAAAGTTTAAAACCCCTCTACAGCTTTCCTTAAGAAGATTCTGTTGATTTAAAAAGAAAAACAATTTTCAACAATTAAATTAGGTGTCTTTAGAGGAGTCTGTATGCCCTCTTGTAATGAAGTTTCCTGGTTTTAAAAGAGTGACACACAGAATGTGTGAGCAAAGGCATCTGGACGCGTGTCCGGGTGAGTGCAGGGCCAGCAGAGGGCACTTCAGCTTGGGAATGGGAATGTGCTCAGAGCTGGAGTCCAAATCCCGCGGAATTGGGTATCTTTGACTGGAAATGGGATTTTTTTTCTTAAAAAAAGAAAAGGTTAATGAGAACTATTTAGGCGAGTGGTGTTTTTGTCGTGATTGGTGCTTTGTTGGCACTGTCTTCTACAAACCATCTCTGGCCAAACAGTGTTGTACAGTGGAAGAATTTGGGAACTGGAGGAGAAAAAAAATTCCCCATATAGTTTAAGGTGTGACATTACTGAAAGAAATTATACCTTTGTTGTGACCTTATATCATCTAAAATTGAACGTAATGGTGGATGTTAAAGCCATCCTTGAAAAACTTTCTTCCCCAACGTGATGCTTCTAATTTCTTTTTAGTTGTGATTTGATTTATTCTTTTAATTAAAAAGCAACTGAAATTGGAGAAGACTACAACCTACTAACTGATTTTTGTGGATGATGGTGTAAGTTACTTAACCACAAATCACAATCTATTTCACTGCCGATATTGTTATCTTGTAATACAATACTAACAGATGATTATATCTGCCATTAATGCATTTAACAGGAGATGACAAATTTTATTATGATAAGAAGTGCTTCGTGCTCTTTCATTCGCCCTGGTGTAAATCAGAAGTTACTGCCTAGGATTGAAAAGATTTATTCTTGTGTAAGAGCTTACTGGTGTAAATGAGGATAGTCAAGCCTGACATGTGGTGATGTACCGAATTATATTACAGGATATTTAAATTCTGTCTCCCACTGTGAACAGCAGGATACCGTTTTTATCCTTCCTGTTGAATGCAGAATCACTTTTCCATTTATAAATTGAGCCTGAACGGAGTGCTCTTGGTATTGGCTGTTCCTCTGTTACTCCACATGCAGAGTATATTAAGACACCTGTTCATCCTTGTAAGGCAAACAACAAACAAACCAAAATACTTTCCTAAAAACAAATTGTTCTGTGATTAGTGGAACTAATGAAGCTTCACTGCCTGCAGGTTTCTGTGCTTTATCCCTGATTCCCTCAGCAACTCTCCCACCAGAAGGCTTTACTACTTTCTCTCTGCTCATATTTGGTGTGAACTTCCCCGTGTCCTTTTTGCCCTGCAGTAATGCCAGTTCTTGTTTTCCTCCATCCTGTAAACCTTCCTGCCATCCCCTCTGCAGGTTCCTCGTGTCCCCATCAGCAGTGTTCCTGCCTGGCCGGGGTGCTGGTGGGAGCTGCTCAGGTAGCCAAGTCATGAGCCTTGGATATCTCAGAGGGGAGGATTGTTCAAGTCCCTTGTTCTACTCTCCGACAGATTTTCCCAGTGCTCAGGGGAATTTAATATCTTCAAGGTGACTGCCCTCTGTTAAATTGCATAGAAATGGTTCAACAGATATTAAAAGTGTATCGTTATTCCATCCTTCTTGTTCTGGTGATTGGTCTTTGTTAGACTAATTTCGATTTGTTTTTGTTAAACTGCTGCTCTTTTTCTGTCTTGCTCTCTTGTTTAGCAAATCAAGTGCACTGGTTGCTAATGATGTTAACTGGATAGAAAGCAAGCACAGATTAGGAAAGGAGAGCTTAGCCCCTTATTATTTTCTAAGGGCATGTATGCAGCTTAATATCTTGAAGATCTTGCACTTGAGGCCAGTATGAAATGATTGCCTTCATGCATACCAAAAAGAAAGTGGATGATGAATACTGAAAATTTTAGCTCGAAGGGACTTCTGGATTCCTACTGGTTCCTTCTACTTCCAGAGTCTCTCTGCAGTTCTGCTCTGGCTCTCTGGGTCAACCAGAGCACGTTGCTTAGGACTGCATCCAGTTGTGTTTGGAATATCTGCACAGATGGAGACTCCACAGCCTCCCTGAGGGACCTGTTCCAGAGTTGGGACAGCTGTGCTGGAAAGCAGCGTTTAGGTGGTGTCTCTGTGCAGGTGCACCCTCCCTTCAGGTGGGTGTGGTGCTGTTGGCAGATTTTGGTAGCCAGAGCTGCATAAGACACCACGTTGGAATATTTTTTTGGTCATGTTACAAATGGTCAGCCATTATGTTCATAAAGTTTTGTACTTTGTATGTAATCTTTTTTTTTTACATCAGCAATATTTGTTTGGATTACTGAACACCTAAGTGCAACTCATGGTATTCTTTTTTTAAAACCAAGTATTTTTCAAAAGGCCGTTTGAAATTCTGTGCATTGAAATGTAGGTACTCCTTATACTTTCCAGGGGTTTACTTCCTAGAAGTTGACCCATCCTTGTATGTATGGACATTTAAGGTGAACAATTTTCATGATAAAGGGCAAACCATTCAAACTTTTTGCCTATTATTAAGTTAGCAAAGCCAGGAGCAATCGGTGTCCTTTTAAGCTCTACTTTATTCAGTGGCTATGTATAGATTCACTGTCTTTAGCTTTTAATACTTGAAAATCCTATCTAAGTGTGTTTATGCTCACTTAGGTGCTATCCAGTATTCAGTATTCAAATACCAGTGCTCTTAACTGAGGCCTGTAAGCTCGTTTGGTGCATTGAGTCTTTTCTGTTTTGTAAAAATAAAAACATGCGCAGTATTTTTTATCAATGTGTTTAATGAAAACACCTGCAGGTTTTAAAATTTTCCTGTTTGCTCAGTGCAGAGTGGCAGAGATAGCTGGCAGCAGAAGAATTACACCAAATCTCCTGGTGGATATCAAGTTTTCTCTTTGTATAACTTTCCCAAAGGTTTATTAATAAACAAAACAAACTTACCAAGCAAAAAAAAACCCAAAACAACCAAACAGAACAATTATCTTGAGAAATATATTTTTTTAATAAAAAATTTTTAGATTGTAACAGTTACCATATATACATACTGAAGATAAATGTTTTGCAAATGAATAAACCAGTCAGTAGTTGGATGCTGGTGAAGAAGGTGCATGTGGCTCTTTAGGGATTAATGAACAAATATAATTATTTCTGTAACTGAGGGACTGTTGATAAGCCAGAGGCATCTACACATGGCATGTTTTATTGCTGTGTTGTACCAAGGCCTTAAGCTAAGAAGTTGACAGGTATTGTAAGAGACGAGGACAATAATAAACAGAACCTACATAGACAAAGTAAATCTGTCTTTAAACTACAATTTGTAAAAGCGTATTGGCTTCAGTCTTGTAAATAACCCATACCTGTCTAAAAGACAACTGGCAAAGTGCTGCTTAATTCTCTGAATATTTGGTACTGCTTACTTTGAGATAATTTTGGAAGGGATATCCAATACATATCCAGATTTTTTAATCATAGTTTTGGTTTTGGGGATTTTTAATTAACTGTGAAGGCACTTGGCTTTTCCACTAGCATAGCTGAGAGGTGGTAGGACTTGAAAAAATGTAATATTAAAATATTTTATGATTTCAAAAGACTTCATGTATTTATGTACATCATTCTGTAAAAGTAATTAGATAAAAAGACCCAATAAAAAGAAGTAAGAATTTCTCTAAACTGCTTAATGAGGCCTAATATAAATCTGAATTTCAGATCACATTAGGGTTGTCGTATGCCCTAATTTCAAATGACAGTTCTGGCTTGCCACTCAGTTGGCCTTTTATTTTGTGTCATGAATTAACCAACCGTGCGGTTTTATGTCACTGTTTTGTAAGAGCTACACTTAAAGATGGGAAAATTTCATTACAGGAGTTATGTTAGAACACAAGTTACAGTAGGGGGAATAAAGGCAGTTTCAGACCATATTTAGATATTTCAAATATGGATAAATGTAGAGGAATGAAAAATTCCTTCCGGATTTCCACACCTCTAACAATCGAGTCAAGTGCAAAGTGCAGTTTATGCTCATTAGCAGCAATGTATCAGCACCAAGGGGCTCTTGCAGCAGTTGCTGTTAATGGGTGACTAATCCTGGAGAGGCAGAGAACACATTTACAGGTGAAACAGTTCTTGAAAAGTGTGGTGTTTGTGGCACTTCGTAAAACAGAGCGGCTGCTGTCTGTAATTGAAGAGAGAGGATCTACTAAAATCAGGAAAGAGCAACTGTGAACTTTGCAGGGGTTTTTTTTGGTTGGGTTTTTTTTTGTTGTTGTTTAATTTGCTGTTTAGTGAAGGGGATTAACAACTCATAATGCCTCTTTTTTTAGTGCTGTGGCTTGATTTTGTCGGTCTGAATCATACCGTCTTGTAGGTCTAAATAAGTAAATTAATACTTAGAGCTCGATGCACTGACAATATTCTGGGGTTGGATTAGTAACTTGGACAAAGGTGAAAATGTAACTTCTTGCCTTCATTTGCCAGTGCAGAAGGCATTCTCAAAATGAGCTGTTAGTTATCAAGCCAAATCATGCTCGTCTGTTTCTGGAGTTCGAGAGATGCCAGAAGGAGCTGAAATACAAGATAGGCTGCACTGGCTCCGATCGATGGCCCTAAGTGGATGCCTGGGGACTGTACAAGAGGCAATCATAATTGAAATGCCACTTAGGCTTTCCCAGGCTTGCAGCCCTTTTGGTCCGGGGACTTTCGGAGCTGGATGTGGCCTTGGCTGCTTGGGAAACCTCGGTGGGGTTCTCTGAGGATCGTTCTTGCCTTTGCTTAAATCCGTGTACACCTGTGGCCTCCCCAGCATTCCCTGGCAAATGTGCATTTGCTGTGTAAAGAACCCCGTTTTTTAAAGAGGGGAGAAGAAAGGAAAAGGAGTTTTGAACCAGACTGCTGCTAGTTCCGTTTGATGTCTCCTGGTTCTTGTGTGAAAAGAGTCAGGAAGGTCAGGATAACGTACCTTGCAGCTTTCCCTGTGGTGTCCTTTCCTCCGAGCGGCGGGATTTGGTCAAAGGGAAATAAATTCAGTGCATTGTGGTGTTCGCTGTGTTGCTCTCCCGGGATGGGAGGAGGCGGCGCTGCCCTGGGGCTCTGGGAGGCAATCCTTGCTCCAAAGTGGCCGGGCAGGGAAGGGAAGGGTGGCTGATGTATTGCTCCTTCTCCTCAGATCTGATCAAAGCGCGCTGGGACTTGGACAGGAGGTGAAGGGCTGAATCACGGCGGTGTTGTGGTGGTGGTGCTGGACAGTTTATAGGAATACACACCTGTGCAAGGCTGCATAAAGCCGGAGGCACCTTAGCCGTGCTTTCGAATGTCTGCAGCAACTCGGCTCAGCTGCTCTTCATATAAAAAGGGGAATGTGTGTTTATACAGACACACACTTGTGTCTCTCAATGAGAGAGAGACTCTCCTGGCAGAACTTTATTCATCCCTTTTAAAGAAACAATATACTTATCTCAGTAAGCCTGTAAATAATAATGCTTATCCAAAGACAGTGGTTGGAATTGCAATTACTATTGATTTTTCATAAAATACCGTTGGAATAGTTCTTCATTTAGTGCAATGTTAAGCTCTGCTTATATCCAGACCCAATTACACTTGTACTTCAGTGGAGCCTGGTGATTGTGCTGTGAATGGGTGCAGAGTTTCCTTCATCCTCTCTAACGAGTGTGTCCCCATGCTTGAAGCTGCTGCTTCTATGTTAGTGTCTGGTGCAGTGTAAGGAAGGAAAGACCAGGATTTGATTTGCAGGGTGTTTTACGACTCAAGGCTGCAGATCCATCTTAGGTGATACCCAGCTGCTGCTCCTAGCAGCACTAAATGACTGATAAAGACAGCTCTTCTCCCTGCCCTGCTGATATTCCCTTCACTTTCTGGTAGCCCTAGTTCCTTATGTCCTCAGGTGAGCTGTGTTTGGCCTAATAAGATTATCCACCTCTTCTTTTCCCTCTCCCCCTCTCCTGATGTTTGCATTTTCACCGTGTCTCTTGCTGTTTGGTTCTGGTTACCCTGATGCCCATCTTTGAAGTTCTGCAGTAGTTCTGAAACTTTGTGATACTCTGGCATTTTCACTGTAAGTTTTATTGTTTTCTCCATTTTATTTTATCCTTTTTAATTGGAAACTGTCCGTGTAAAGTCATGGTAAATACAGTTATATTTATTTTCATGCTTACAAGTGAAGCTCCTCCCTCATTTGTTCTGGTTATTATCTACTTGGCTGTTTGTTTCTATCATTTCGGTGAATGCCTTGGACTCAGTGGAGGCACTGAGAGTTGTGGTGTTTATGCGTGCATGGATACAAAGACTTTGCACCTTCTAGTAATTGCTCAGCTTTACGCTGTAGTCCATACTCTGTGCAGACATTGATGAATGTTTTGGTTGGTTGAGCTGCTTAAAAGGAAAATGTAAGCCAAATCTCAGTATCAAGAGATAGTGGTTTTCTCTTGGGTTATACAGATAGGGGCCTTATGGGGTCACCAGCTGTGGTGGGCACAGCCCAGAATGTGCTTTGTGCTGCTCTCCTGCCCAACACCAGAGTGCCTTTGACGCATCTCTCTCAGACGATTTCCTTCCTCCCTCCAACACCTTTTTTTCCCCTTGAGAAACTAAGGAATTCCTCACTGTTGGCCTCTTCTTTACTCTCCAAATTATTGATAGATGTTTCCTGTTTACCCGATGCTTTTTCAGTCCTTTGTTTTGTTTTGTTTGCAAACAAGAAGTATTATTTGTAGGTGTTAAATACACACTGTACCTGTTCTGGAAAAAAAAGAGAATTAATAAACTTCCAGATTGGTTTGGGTTTTGTTTTGTTGTTGGTTTTTTTTTTTTAATACACAGGGAAATATTTGGTTTATTGTTTTCTCCTCTAGATTTTTTTGTCTTTTTCTCTTCCTCTTGCAGTTTTAGGAACTCCAGATACCCTTGAACAGGACAGTCTTTGAAGTTTGTTATCCAGGGGTTGTAATCTATCCAAAGCTCTATTTTGCAACTAGATACAGGCCATGGATAAACCACCTGGCACAGGTGGTAAATGATACAGTTTTTCACTGAGCACGATTTTGCTTTATTAGTGTGAGCTGTCCTGATTTGTGTGCTGTAAAGGCTCCTTCCTACAGCTGTTGCTTGTTAAACACCAGCTTTTACTGTTACTCAATTGTAGCATCTTTAATTTATTTGTGAAATCATGGTCTCCTTCATGTTTGGATGACCATTCCCTTCAGCTTCTGTGTTCTTTCTTCCCGCTCTTAGGGATACGTATTTCAGTAGATATGTCAGACTGGTATAATTTTCATTTTTACTGCTTTTCTTTTTATTTGGATTTAGGCTGCTGTGTCTCTGCAAATGTTACAAAGTTACTTCACCGGTGTATTGGGGTTTTTTATTCTGCTGTGATTCAGCTGCAATTTTTATTCTCTGCCTCTTGAAAGCAGTGCTATTAGACTTCTGCCATGATGGTTTTTTTTCTGTTGCTATCAAAGACTGCATTCTCATTCTTGTTGACTTTATTTGATATTTCATTTAAAAATATAAAGTGTTCTCTTCAACTATTACTAATATTCATTAGAAAAAATGATGCTGTTTTTAAGCTAGATGTTTGGAAATATGTCAGTTATGAAGTACAAAGCTTACATACTTGAGAAATCTATAATTTCTTCCTTTTTGTAATTTCATTTCTTTGTTCTACAGCTGTAATATATTGAAAAAACTTATGTTTATAATTTCATGGCTGTTAAAAGCTTTATTATTATTATTTTTCATTACCCAGAATTCAGTTAATTTCCGTTTACTAATCTACCACTCTCATATCTTTTGCTGGCTAATAGGAATAAGAAATTTTTTCTTTCAAGTTTGGCCTAAAGCTCATAAACCTAATTTCTGTTACATGCATTGATGTCAGGATGAGGAAAAACATATTTTGAACATTTTACTCCTATTTGTCAAGGCTGCTATGTTGTGATCAATATCACTTTAAATAACTGGCATTTATGTTAAATATCAAATGGAAACAAATTCTAGATATTCCCTGATTTTTTGGAATGTTTGGAATTTTATAAATCATTAGTTTATATAAGTTTCTGGAGGATGATAACACTATACATTGAATATAAAGTATGCACTGTGCATACAAAGGGATTTGACATACAAGTACCAGATTTCTTTGGTTTTTGAATACTGTGTACCAGTTTTTCTTGCAAGTAGTCTCTCTGCAAGCATCTCTGTCTTTATTGACACGCAGGCTATATTGGAATGCAGTTATTCAAGTTGCCAAAAAAAAAAGTGTGGGTGGAACAGTGAGAAAAGTCAAGGACTCAATAGCCAAAACTCAAGTCTTTAATTTGAATTTGTCCTCAAGTTGCATGATGATCTTTTATTCAGAACCATTGGTTTATGCAGTATTTTGATCACACAGAGTCTAAGAACGAATCAGTGTTGGGAAGCCATGTAGGGTGGTGTTTTTAAGGTCAGTGCCGTGGATTTGTTTCGGGGCTTTTTTGCTGCTGGGGTGAAGTCATTGAAGCAGGGTGTTCAGGAGGGGGATATAAAACAATGCAAATGGTTTGTGTTGTCTTACACTGCTGTTCTGCCATCAGTTGTCAGCACCTGATCAGGGCATTGCTTTATGCTTATTCCTGCCCCATGTGCTGGCACTGCCCAGCCAGGGTAACAACCTGATCCAGACTAAAACCGTGGCAGGAGGAAGACAAAAGAAACAGGAATATTTTGGTCAGGTACCCAGTGAGGCTTGTTGAGTATCCACCTCAGCCCCTGTCCTGCTCCAAGGAGGGGAGGTGTTGCCCAGCCCGTTGCTGGGGTTAGGAGTTGCCTGTGGTAGCAGTGCCGCCTCTTCAGCCTGCACACAAAGCTGGTGACCACTACTGATGTGTCCACAGGGTTGAGCCTTGAGGGGAACTGGAACTGCTGTGTCCACAGCTGCCTGGATGATGATAGATTCCTGCATTAAACAGGCTGTGGCACAGCCAGTAAATTCTTACCTGTCCCTTATTTACTGGATGTGTAAAAATGCTTATCATTCTCAGCTTACAGCTGGAGGCACCCAGACCTGTCCTGTAGCATCCAAAGTGCAAGGAAAATTGGGCAAGTGGTATTCACGGACGCTTCTTCCATCTTCTCGTGCCAAGATCTCAGCCAATTAGACAGGAATAGTGTCCTCTGGGGAGTGGGGAGCATGGAGTGGTTGGTGCTGTGCGGCAGCGGGGTGAGTCGGGGAGGCTGCCTGGCCTGGGGCCAGCAGTGTCAAAAACGAGCAGGAAATTGATTTAGTGAAGCTCTGAGTGCCTTGTGCTAAATGATCTACTGACTAACCAAAAAAAAAAAAGTTAAAAATACTACTAATAAAATACAACATAGAGTATGTACCAGCCAGGACAAATTGTCTGTGTTATGCAGATTTTGCTGTTCCCTGGCTTTTATATGCTTGCAGCTGTGATATTTCATTTCTATCATTACTGTGTGTGTAATCTATAACCTTCATCTAAGAAACACGACTCATTAATTAATCATTACCAAGGGCAAGACATGCAACAGCATCAAGAGTGCCAAATCCTCTCTCAAAGTTTTTAAGTGTCTGACTGCTCGTAGATACCATCTCGGCAGTCCTGGCAGATTACTCTAAAGGACCAGGTCTTGCAGCACGTAGTAAATTTATGGATTTTTATATCAGTTCTTCCAGTGGCACTCCAAGTAATTTGCAACTCTGCTTTCCATTTTTTTAACTGTCTTTGTACTGCTGCTCAAAGCCTTGTTGCTGTGGTTCCTAACACTGCTGGAATAGCTGGGATGTGAATGGCAGCACGGACCTGAGTGTGGCACTGGTACAAAGAGGCAGCCCTGGAGTTTTTAATGCCTCATCAGCACTGTTGTGGAGAGGATTATGGAAACTCTCTGCTGCAATGGTGTGGCCTCTGTGGAGCTGTCGGGAACAGGCTGTGCACAGACCCCCTGTACGGCTAACGAGAGGATCACGGGTAAAATTACCCTCTCTAAATTAGTTTTTGATATGAAGTTAATTCTCATTTATCTTCCTCACTGATTAATTTTGTCATAAACTTGCAGTACAGCTGTGAAGCAAGTAGGTGCTTCCTCAGGTACTGGGAAGGTATTCCTTCCAGGTGGAAACCTGCTATGTAGAAGATAACCATCTTTTGTGTTGAGATGCTGGTAAATTAAAAGAGAGACAGAGTGTCTAAAACTCCAGAAATGCTTAATGTCAGTGACAGGCCACTGCATGGGATGTGACTACTGTTCTGAGAAATAATGCATCCCATTTTTAGGCTGGTTGTGTAGTACCTGCCAAAATTATTTTTAAAGAGTCTGGTATTATTGTAAGAGATGTTGAAAAGAACAACTTCGTTCCCTTTGGCTTTGCTTCTTTTCTTGCTTGGTTTGGCTTGTTTGTAAATACTGGTAGACGTTTACAAACACTTCTTGCCTGCTGTCTTACAGAAAGGCACTCGGAGGCAAAAAAATATTAGAACTTGTGAGGTTGCATTTTTAGTCAGTCTTGGTAACAATGACAACCCTGTAATGAAACATGAAACCTGTTTTGATTTTTGTTAATTAATTTACTACATGGATTTATGATGGTGGTTTTTTGTTTGTTTGGGTTTGTTTGTTTTTTTTTTAATTCAGTTATAGCAGTTGCATCTTCCTTTGGACCTCTCACATGTAAAATGGGACCAAGGCAAAATTGAAAACTTGTAATTGTAGCTCTCCTGCACTTTTTTACAGCGTCATGTGCTTTTACATATGTCCCCTCCTGGGCAAGCAGGGACTGCCACAGCTGAGCCCTGAGCAGGAGCACTGTGGGCTTTCAAAGCCAAAATACTTCTCAGCTTTAGTTGCAAGTGGCCACGTGTCTTTTTTTAAAATCAACAGTTCCCTGGATCAGTTTTAAAAGCCTATGTAAGCTGGGCTTTCCTGAGGTTTAAAGATGTTTTCATGTGAGCTGGGTTTTAGCTCCCACAAATTGCTTATTGTTCATTTTTCTTGGTAGCTTATCAGTGTCTTTATCTCTGTAACCTGATGCTGTTTGTAGGGATCTTTCTGTTCCAAATTCAGCAGTTCCTGAAATAGTGATACACAGACAGGGAAGGTATAAAAGAATCAACAATTATAAGCAAATACTGTAAATGGCACAGAATTACCAAAGTGGGAGGTAGGTATTAGAAGTGTAATTTGCACTGAGACATAGGTTGATAGGATTGCACAAAAGAAAGTAAGCATAATAGTGAAAATAAGGAGATTATGAAAGTAAAGACTGCATCCCAACCCCTAATTAGTAGAGGTTATCTATATTTCAGCTTTCACATTTACTCATTAAAAGCACTGGCGTTTTTTTTTCACCTTGATTCATATTCTTAGAAAATCTTATGCCAGGATTCTGGCCTTAAAGATTTTACATGATACTAATGTACAATCTGTATCAAATTCTTTGTCTTCTTTAAATAACTGATGCTTTATGGAAAGCTGTTGGCCTGAAATACAATTATGCCTATTCATTTCCAGGGAGATAAACCTCAGCAGTTTAGTAGTGCTAGTACATCAAGCTTCTTTTTTAGCCAAAAATAAGTACCATAAATTTAAATTCAGGGAAAGCCATGGATAAAGCTGGCAGTGTTAAATGCTCTCAATGTAAAAGAAAGTAGCTTAAAAGTTTCATGCGTAACAGTGCAAAGCATTAGCTTGTCTTTATAGGTTTTGCATGTACTTATTAAATATTTGGCTCTAGCATAGATGGTTAACATGTCTGTTCCCACCTCCAGCCTGTGAGGATTTTGTATTTTTCTGAGTGGGTGGTCATCAACTGTTTGAATTTCTTTGGCAGAATGACCAATCACTTCACCATTATTTCCTGTTGTTCAATTTCATAATGCAAGGTGAAACGTATGGTTTTTTCCCCAAGTCATCTTACGAGTAGTTTTGGCTCTGCCTGGATTGTTTCATTGACCAGGTGAAAAATAAATCAATTGCTGAGGCTAAGGACATGTTAGGTAGTATTTGTTTTCCAAAAAATACTTCTGAGGATAATAAAAATTCTGAAGAAAATGTGGGAATCAACAGGTACCAGAAGGTACTGCATACTGAGAAAGAAAAGAATAAATTGACAGAGGAAACAACAAGTGGTCTCTGAAGTGATGATGTCTAAGAGTACTTTAAATTAAACTTTTCTGTAATAAAAATGCCCAGGGGGGAAAAAAAAAGTTTTGATGTAAAAGTTTTGAGGAATACTGTTTAACATCATCATGACTTTTCATATTTCGGGACCTGAGTAGAGAAGATGTGGTCCCTTCTTATTTGCTTGTTTTAGCAGTGTAAAAATTAAATTACTAAGCAATCTCATTGCTGGAGTGTCTGCATTTGGGACAGGGAATAGGGAAAATAAGAGGCATAAGGAAAGATAAATCTAGAAAATTATTTCTTACATCCTAGTGTGGTTAGATTGCGTGGTCCTTTTGTTAGTTAAAAACTGAGACATAAGTACCAAAACACTGTTAAAGTTTTTGCTTACTATTAGCATTCTACAGGGTTTTCTTTCTGAAAGTTATACTTTTTTCTTTCTGACAGATCCTTCTTGCTTTTCATTGCCCACTGCAGTGAGAATTCCCTGTCACCCGATGAGCTAAAGACACGACCCGCGAGGACTGGGAGACAGAGCCCTGCCGACCTCCCGGCCGGTGAGTAGGCACAACTTGAGCTTTGTGAGCTGCTTTGCTCACAGATGTGTTTATATTGTCGACCAGAGTGCTTCCATCCATGCTTGAAAAGTGCCTGGGAAGATCTCTGCAGGAAAGTGTTTTTGTAGAGGAAAGCAATTTGTCTCAGCACTTTCCTTTAAAGAATCTACTTCAGTCTTTTCCAGCCCGACTGAATTACTTCAGGAGGCCTCACTAAAAGAAATATGCCTCCTTCTTACCTGCCTGGATGTTCATTTGCTGGAGTTGCCCATCCTGAGAAATTCAGGATCAAATGAGGGTGTTGGGAATTTATTCCTGGCATCAAAAGAAATTTTCACTCAAGTGGGTCTTCTATTCAGATTCTGAACACAACAAAACCTATTTAGTCTGTATGATTGGCTGCCTATCAGGAAGTTTTAAATCTGTGTATAGATAATATATGTTGTGCAGAGAAAAAAACAAAGAGAAGAAACTTTCACATTATCTGTTCTTCAGTGGTGTCTGTAACTGCTGGTCAGAATGCTCACAAGACACCCTGTAAATTAATTACTCTTGTATATATGCTCTGGGAATTCAGGTAATTATATACAGTTCCACACTTGTCCTGGTGTCTCCAGCAGTGGAAATGGGTTATCCTGCTTAGGAGTAGCTGAAAAGTAAAGGAAACGTAAACTTTGGTTGATAGATTCCCATAAGAAAAAAAAAAACAAACCCAACTATTTTTTTAAAAAAAAAAATCTGTCTTCTCTTATGGATTTTACTTTTACTGAGTACAATCATTTGTGATACACCTGAGAATTCTTACTCAAGTCATTTCATTCAGTGGCAGTATTTCTCAGGAAGCCACTTCTTGATCGTGCCTTTGTAAAATAAGTCTTTCAATTGGAGTTGGTTTAATACAACATTTTAAATTTTTTTACTTGTCTTCAAAAGCATGGCAAAATTGTGGGGTTTAGATATGGCAAACATGAAATTCCAAGGGAATTCTTACACTCACTGAAAAAAATCAGCATATTCTTCTGCGTAGTTTGTAATGGGTCAATTGGTTGTCATTACATATTTTCTACTGCAAGGTTAATTTCTGACTCCAGGATTGTATTTTTTCAGTTTCTAGGCCATTAAGATCTGTGCTCCATACTTATAAAGTAAATTACTCTAAGGGCCTGAATCTTTAAGTGTTCAAAATTTATACGGTGTAAGAAAATTAAAATGAGAAAAGCAAGAATGTTTCAGTATAAGTAATGCTTCATCCTGAGACAGAAAATCTGGTGGGATTGTGGAGGTTTTAAAATTTATTTTTATTGTTTTATGAGTCTGAGTTTCATGACCATTTTCTGTCAGTTCTGTATACTTAGAAATATGAAGTAGGGGATTCCTGGAAATTGTTTTTACTATTCTAAATGTATCTATATAGTCTAAGTTATTTGTATATGCTCTGTATATATGTTCACGTGTTTAGGGGATCTTCATAGCCCATCTTCAAATAGTTAAGGAACAGATTGACAGGTGCTTCTCACACCAAATTCCAGGAGAACAAACATTAAGTGATAAAAAATATTGGCCCAGAAGCTCTCAGTTTTGCTCTGTATCTCAGCAGCAGTTTGTCAGGGAAAGGTTGCAGAAGTAGGTCCTTGGTGAAAAGTTCAAAACACCTGATAGCTCAATCTCAAAATCCCCTGCTGTAGTCTTATTTTGTTTGTTTTTGCTGTCTGTTTTTTAAAATAACACCGAGTGATCTCCCAGGGTCAGACAGCGGGTCAGTAGCAAAGCTGAATGGGAAACCGAATTCATAATTCCCCCCAGTAATTGAGGTTGAGAATGTGCCCGCTTAAACCTTTCAAAATGGTGACTAGATCCTGGATGTTACTTATTTACATTGCTCTGGAAAATATTGAGGCCGGGAAGGATTTTCAGGTACTGAAGAAAAAGCTTTTCTTATTGCTCCCCATCATATGGCTGGGGGAGTTTGCTCTGGGTTTGATTTGAGTTGAGACAAGGAGCTCAACAGTGTTTGTGAGGAGCAGAGCTTTCCCTCCCTGGCAGTGAAGTATTTGCTTAGGAGGATTTCCAGCAGTTGCTCCAGCTTAGAGAGGACTCCTCACAGAGCCGCAGGACAGGGGAGGAATATGAGCACCACAAGATCACATGCAGTGTCTTACATCAGCTGATTGGGGTTTCATTTTGGGAGCTTTAGGGTTTTGGGAGACGTTCTGCCTTGACATGCCATGTGAGTTTTCCTTAGCTGCCTGTTTGGGGTTGGGAATTTGCCTGGATTCTGTCCCTGGTGCTGGTGACATCACTTGTTTTCAGCCTGTAGGTTCTGCAGTCGACTTTGCATTTTTGAGCCAGGACTGTCTGTTCTTTATCTCACTCCTCAGACTTGCGTTCCTGTGGATTTCCTGGTGTGATGAGGAAGAGCTGATAACTTCCCAATTAATTCCTTTTTGTGTGGTTTGCCCAGCCTCTGAGCACTGCCTGTTTCTGCCTTTTGATTTGTTCCTCTTTATACAACTGTGTCAAAGACTCACCATCAGTTCCCAAACAACTATCAAGACTCATTTCCCTCCATTCTGTCCTTCTCCAGCATCTTCTGTGTTCTTCAGGGGCTATGGCTGTGACATCAATATTTTAGCATATTTTTTAGGTTTGCTTTTTTTAAAATTTGTTTGCTTTTCAACAAAGGCTGCTATCATCCCATCAGGGTGGATCAAAGCCTTTAGAAAGTAACTACCTTAGAGAAAATACAAGTTTAACTTCTTGAACAAAACTCTCCTGGACTTATCCTCAAGGGAGGACTCAGTTTCTTAGCTTTATGCATCCTGACAGTAAAGTCCCTTCTTCCATGGGAGTGGGAGCAGAACAGCCTCTTCATCACTGCCAGCTTCTGTGCTCTTCTTAGTCCTGGGCCTGGAGGATGCAAATTTTTTGGCATTTTTAGCGCTGCTACTCTGTATAAAAGGGCATATTCTGAATGGTTTGAAAATCTTTTGTAAACTCCCATTGGTATGAATAGTCAAAACTGTTTGAGAAAATTGCTGAAGTAGCCCTCTTTGTACCATGGGACTTGCATGCCTCTACCATGTTTGATTTATTAGTTTGCAACAGTTTTTAAAGGGAGCAAAAGTATACAAAAGAATGTGTTCCTCAGTATTTGTGTCTTTTATTTCCTAAGCAGCAAACTCACAATCAGAGTTTGATAAGGTAAAGGTTAGAACTCAGAAATGGAGCCACAGAACCAATGTGACTTCTGCTATTGATTGTTTTCCTCTGTAACCCTTCTGGCAGCAAAGGCAGTTTACCATCCTGTGTAAGCATAAAACTTATTTAGAGTAAATTACTCTAAATTATAAACTAACCAGTAGTTCAGCATTGCTACAGACTTGTCCTCCCATTCCTCACCCCATGCCTGAAGTCTGTATCCCAAATGAGAAACCATGCATCAGAAAATTGTTTTCTTTTTATTTTTTAAATAAATACGGACAAATGGATGCTTCCTGGAATTATCAGCAGTAGTTAAGCATGATGAGAGAGCAGGGATATATATGCAATTAAAATAGGTCATTGTAATGTGATGATTGCAGAAGTAGAATTAAGGTGTTGCCCATGCTTTTGTAAATTATGCCACATGACCAAGTACAATTTCTTTATGTTTTTGTCTTTGTTACGAAGTTTAGTAGAATATTAATGGAGTTTAGCCTATTTACTTTTAGGGGTGGTTTTAAATTTATCAGGACATATGCCCACACATTGGCATTAGCACTGCAAACATATTTGTTGGGAGAGAAATTTATTTGGCAGCATTCTTTAAGACACAAGAGTTGATGTAAGGAAATGAAGCACTGTCATTTCTCAAGTCCTGCATGAGCAGATGAGAAATTGAATATTACTTTGGATAAATTCAGGCCTCTGTCAGATGTATGGAAGATGGGAGTAATTCAAGCAGAACAGTAAGTCTAGGATAATTAAAAAAAATAAATTACTGTATCTTAAAACATTTTAATGGACTCTAGATATGACTATTCAGACTGAGAAGGATGTAGTGAGAAAAACTAACTGTATAAAAATACCAAATGATCACTAAATGCCAAGTAAAAATGTACTGGAAAAGATAACTAGATGTTTGAAGTCCTGGTTTGGTTTTTTTTTTTTTGACTGACTACTATGTAGCATAAAAAGTTGAGAGCTGATAAATAGATGCTGATAGTATTTGCTCTTTTATAAGAATTCTCTTGGAGTCAGGTACAGATTTTATTTAACAATAACCTGTATTCTGTGCCATGACGTTGTATAATTCATATATTTTTCCGATACTGTACTGGGATGTGAGATTTTGTGTGAAAAAGGACATTGTTGTATAATTCATATATTTTTCATAAACTTGAGTGGGATATGAACTTGTGTGAAAAAGGTTCTGTGAGGGACAAAAAAGCCATCTGAGCTTTGACCTTTGATTTTTCCAACTAAGGGCAGGTTTTAATATATGTCATAGTTTTAAAAAGAAAACTCATCTTTTGCCTTTTATGGGAATATGGGACTGTGGGTGAAAGGATGGGGGGGAAATGCTGTAGCTATTCAGGCTGGCCTGTAGTGGAAGCTTGAGGGAAATGTTAGGATAACGATCTGAGTGCTTCTTAAAATGAGACCAAAGTGGACAGGTCTTGCCTAGAAACTCTGGAAATGGCATTCTGTGCATTCTTGGGGCTGTCCTTGGAGAGCCCAGAGCAGAGTTACAGCTCGTGACAGACTATGAAATAGTCTGTATAACCTGCTACAAGCACTGAACAGGGGTGTCTGACATGAAGGAAAATGCAAAATCCTGTCTGTGGGGCTCTTGGTAATCTGTCCTTTATTTATGGTTTTATATCTTCTTTCCTGGACTGAAAACTCAGCACTGGCAATTCTAGATTTTTGTGCAACCCGTTCTGAAGTCTTCCTGTAAACTTGGGGGGGTTTCAAAAGAAGTTCTGTGTGCTTGAGAATGATGTAGCCCTTCGTGTTTGATAATGAATCCTGAGCTGAACTATTTCAGAGCTACCTTATGGAAAGGTTCTCAGTCAGCATCCTTCCTGAAAGAAACCCTCTGTCTGTAATTACTTCGTGACTGGAGTTTGAGGTAGTGTGACTGTGTAGGTGTCTGATAAATGTTTTTGGTGGAATAGAGCACACATGTGAAGAATGGGTGGATAAAGCTGCATTTTGATTCCGTTCATTCCAGTCCAGGCTGGTGCCTTTGCCCTCATGAACAGCTTATTTTTGTGTATTCAAAGAAAAAGAATTCTTTAAGAGAAGGGAATCTTTGTAAATAGATGTTTTCTTTCAGGTTTTTCCTTTGCTTTTTATCGTGCTGTTTGTGTTTCTAGAAGTAGCAGGTACAAATAAAAAATACAGTTATAAAATGCAGTCCGATTCTGAATCAGTCTGAAATCAAATCACAAGCCAACTTTAAGTCAGCAACCTGTATCTGCTTGGATGGGATCTTCAAAAATCACATTTGACAGAAAGAAAGCAGAAGTAGGTAAGAGCTAAACTGCCATCACAGTGAGAGTGAAAATGTTCAGCACTCCCAGATGTTTTTGTATGGGGGAGCACTGCCCCATCAGGACTCTGACAGCTGCATGTGCTTGCTGCTGAAGCTGGGACATGAATCGGGGACAATGAGCCTGGAGAAAGGCTCGGGTGTCATCCTGGAGATGGCTGGTATTGACCGCGGGAAAGGAGACACCGAGTGAGCAGGACACCTTGCAAGAATAAATCAGTTTTGTGTAATGGGGAGGCCTCCTGGGGTGCTAATGATGCAGTAGGGGCTTGAGAGTGACAGGGCTGTGCTGCACTGTAGCCCAGTTGCCATTCCAGGACGTCTATGAGCCAAGGTGGTTCATAACACAAGTATTTTTTGTTCTATGCTTTTATTCTCCTTTTAAACTTGAAGTTGTGTGCAGGGAAGGTTGTGGTTTGCTAGTTGTCTGCAAGCTATTATTTATTCTCAGTGTCACTGTGCCTTTTACAAGTTTGCATTTACATAAACATCTCACAATGTTGGTACCTTTACAATGACCTGAAATGGGAAAACAACACAACTGTTACTGTTTTACATGATCTACTATAGAAAACCAAAATAAACCTAACTTAAGTATGGGTTTCATCAGATTAATTTAAAATTCTAAACTCAATATAACTGGATTTTTATTTGACTTTACCTTGCACCTGCCCACCTATTTTCCTGGCAGATGGGTATAACCTTACCTTTCTGAGCATGTACAGCAGAAGCAGCTTTGCTTCGTGCAGATCCTGCCTGACCCAGCTTTTCATGCCCCTTGGCAGTGTGGTCCGTGCTTGTACAACACCAGGTTAATTACAGTCCTGTGAACATGTGCATTAAAACAATCTGCCTACTGGTAGAGATATATTTTTTAATATTAGCTTTGTCATAACTGTCATGTGGCACATTTCACGGACAGTTGAAGTTTCCCTCACTTTAGCAGAAATCCAGCTTATTATGCAGATTCCACTTTTGAGGATGAGCATCTGCAGCTACTCAAGACACAGAGATGCTGGTGTATGTGTCTAGGCATCTTCATTTGTTGTGCTATGTTGTCCCCGAATAAATATGCAGAATATATTGCAGTAGAACAGTCACAATGCAAAAGGAGAAGCACACTGGTGTTTTGTTCTAGGATAGCTGGCTGTGCTGCTGATTATAAAGCATGTAGTTGAATCCAAGTGGAAGGAATTTTTCTTTTTAAAAGATATTCTAAATATTTGCCTTATCTATTTTTTTTAGCTGATCTCCTTAGCAACAGAAACAGATGTTTCTTTTCTCTTAGTCATTACATTCAAAGAAAGTAGCTGCTTCAAAAATAATGAAAGCAATTTCTATGAATTGGGTAGCTATTAATTGTTGCCAAGATGTTTTAGGATGATAATAAGGCATGCAACAATTGGCTTTTTTCTTTAATTGAAATATAGCTATCTAGTTAACCTGTGCTGGTTAGGTGAGCTATAATCTATCTGCTCTTACAGTGCATTCATTGTGTGTGAGAGACAAGAGTGAGCTTGACTATTTCTGGTTTATTGAGGAGATACATAGGATCAGTGTGCACCTAATGTTTTATTAATTTGCTACTTCAAAGCAAGACGGTGAAGAGTTTGCCTTGAAGACAACTAAATATGCATGGCCTTACAAATATATATTTTTGTATGTCAATTTACAATATGAAATGGTATAATTAATTCAAAGTATGAATTTTGTTTTACAGTGATGCTCTTTCTCAAATTACAGTATATTTTTCTCTGGATTTTGATTACACAATTTAAAACTCTTACTTGGTTTCAAAAGGTTTTACTGCTCTGCAGTCTTCATCTGTAGGGCCAGGAGTGCATTCCTAATTCAAAAGAAATTGGCACATGTAAGTGAGATTTAGAAAGGAATGAGTTAGGACTGCAGGATCAGGATACAGCCTGGTCTCTGTAAGCCAAGAGAAATGGATTTGCCTCTGCAGTGTGGAGAGGGAAGGACTTTTGCTGCTCCCCTAGACCCCTGTGACTGTCGTTTAAGATAACTGCGTGTGCATGGACCCACATATGTGCTTGAAAACCAGTGCAAAAAATGAAACCTTTTTCTTGGTAGTGTTAATCTACTTAGTTCATCACATGGAGATTCAGTAGCAGTGTTGAGGGGAAAAAACAGTTGTCTAGATGGATGAAATTGGGAAGTCTTAAATCTCAACTGGAGTTAAACTAGCTAAACTGGCTTGTCTTTTTTGAGGTTTCTTTGCTGGTTTTTTTGTTTGGTTTGGTTTTTTTTTTTTAACAAGCATATTCTCCTACTGCATGCATGTGTACAGTGGGAAAAAGAAAACAAGGCTTTCAACATGAATTCACTCCAAGAGCCAGCAGAACTTGGAGAAGGAAAAAGTAAAGAAGACTAACATTACGCTACAGCCTTGAATCACATTTGTACCCTCCCTGATGCTTTCCTTTTTCTTTGTCTCCTTCCAACCCTGAAAACAATAATTCTGATTGAGACTCCTTTTGCCATGTGTCAGTGGCAAAAATGGCTTTGAGAAGCTTTACCAGAAAACCATCTGGAGCATGTATGAGGGCCAAGGACACTGAGAACTTCTCCATGGAAGAACTGAGGAGCTGGGTGGAGCAGCGAGCAGCAAACCCTGGCTGCAATCCCTTTAACTGGCCAGCACATCAGACAGGTGGGCAGGCTGCCCAAATGCTGTTTCCCTTGGAGTTCTAGGTAGCAGAACTCCCCCTTAGGTTTTGCTAAAGCAATCGTGGAACCATCTGCATTCCAGTTAGATGTGCAGCGTGATCAAAAATACAAATATTGAACCATCCTTGATTCCTCAGTAAGTGCAGATTCCTTGTATCTGAAGGTGGGGCAGGTTATCAGAGCTCCTCAGGGAGCTGTAAAGAAGGATGATTTGGGCAGGGCTGGGAGGGCGGAGGCTGAATTTCAGGGAAAATGGGCACCATTGTCTGTTCACCCCCCTGTAACGTCTGTGGGTGGGTGAGGAGTAAAGGTACCTGTGGGAGGACCTCAGAAGGGAAAGCTTTCATATGTTGTTTTGTCCGGTGTTACAAAAATGACAGGAATTTTTGTTGCAGGAAAGAGTCTTAGAAAAGAACAAAACCTTGGTGTCTTGGCATGAAGGCAGGGAGGCGCTGTAGGCTGCCACAGTGGGCGTCTACATCTCTGTAGGCAGTCCTTGCCTGGTGCTGGCTGCTAGAGTAAGTAGATGGTTATCCCTGCTAAGTGTTGAGTTTACTCAGTTTGTTGCAGGTGAAACAAATATTGAAACTGTAAAATAAGAGTAGCTAAACGAAATCTTACTGCCGGTGTCATCTTCCGTAAGTGTAATTAAAACAGGTATGTGAGCTCTGTGGTCTGTGTTTCATGCCAGCTTTCACCTTTGGTTCATTAGGTTGCTGCTGACTCTCTTAATTGAATTCTTGGAGCAGGAGGCCTTTTCTGGGAAGCAGGACATGGTACAAATTCTTTCATGATAGCTGCATATAAGGCAGGGAGGAAACACTTGTCGCTTGGAGAAATAATAGTCATCAATACAGGTCTTTGCAAGGTGCCCTGGTTCTGTAGGTGCCTGAAAGTTTGTGGCTGCAAAGTGGAAAAAGAGTAAGTTGGTTTGTGATAAGAGCAGAAATTTCACTTACCTGATGTCTCCTCTGCTGACCATCCAGCCATCTCAAATGTTTCCCTTGGCACCAGCTGTCTTGGAGTTTCCTGGATTTTGGAAAATCATTGCTTACATATTGGTGCTCTTTCTGAATAAATGCAGACGATTCCTACAGGGTATTTTAGAGGAAGTTGCGGATTCTTTTTCGTGCTCTCTGTGTTTGTTTCGTATGCAAGCTATCTGTTACTGTCCGTAGGTTTGCTTACTTGCTTAAGATAGAAGAAAATGACTAATTCTTTTATAATTGGAGTGGAGTAAAAAAGTAACACTGGCTAAAAAAAGAAATAGCAGACAGGGTGCGTGACAAAGGAGAGCTGCCTGCACAGCTTAATGGACGCAGCTCTTCAAATGCTCCCTTAGCAAATGGGAGCCTTTTTAACTCTGCTAAATTACCCCTTAAGGTAAAACAGCTGATAATTCTGCACCTCTTCATGGTGTCTGTCCACAAGTTATTTTTAAAGACAGACTTGTCATGAAGAATACTACTTTGATATTCAAAGAATGAATTCCACTCAGTTTAGTGCTAATGAGAATAAGACACAATTTTTCATATTTCAAGTTAGATTCTCATTTAACTTGAAATAACTACAGTAGGTAACAGAGAAGAGAAATTAGACCTATAAAGCTAGTATTTTGAATTATATGTGAGACTATAGGGGTTAAATATGTACTTTAACTGGACTGAATATTTGCAATATCTGGTTGGGTTTTTTTCTACATGAAAAATATGTGAAGGTAATTTGTCAAATCAATATTCTTGACAGGACTGTTTCATCTGTGGTTTGTGTGTGGTTTGTCAGGGGCCAGGAGAGGATTGTTTTGGTTAGTTTGTTTGTTCTTAGTCTAATTTTAACAAATAATCTGAAGTAATTGCCTTAGGTTGATCTAGGTTCTGTCACAGTGTTAGAACAGTGTTAGTGTCTGATGACACTGTAGAGAGTGTAGTGACACTGTGCTCCTGTAATAAAAGAAAATATATCAGAAAGAAGGTAATGAAGAGTAATTGTCTTCAGATGTTTGGCAATAACTACTCTAAGACTTCATAATTATTCTAAGTTGATATGGTAAATTTTCAGTAAAAATATTGCATAAATTAGAATCACAGAACCCAGAATTACTTAGATACTGATTTTTAGTTATTTATTTTCACCTTAATTACTGTGACATATCACAATCTCTCTCATATCAATATGAAAAAAACCCTTTCATTATATATTTCAGGTATACTGTTGTTACAAATCATGCTGTTTTAAATGAACTTGTAATACAAACACCTTCACAGAACCTGCTGTTGTGTGGAATTCATTGTGCTCTCTAGAGAAGTGTTGAATCTGTGGAAAAATGCTTTTCATCCACCAAAGGAAATAGGGAATTTGACAACATGCATTTGTCTACAAAATGTGAAGCAATATCTGATGAAATATGCTTTGTCAATAAAACAAATTGCCGAACAAAATGTAATCCTTCCTCAAAATACGTTTAGCCTACACAGTGAAATAAGCCACTTCCACAAAGTGCATTTGGTTGCTTGAATTATTTTGATTTGCTGTCTATCAGCATCTGTAGGTAGTGTGTTGTGTCCTTTTTTTTTTCTGTCAGACACATGTATATCAACCTTTTTATTATATATAGATAAAATACATTTAATTTGAAGGCAGACACTGGAGAGAACACCGTAAGCTGTTGTTGGGTGAGGTGGGATGATGAACAGCAGACATGCAGGGTTTGTGGGGTGAGGGGCTCCCTGCTCTCCTGGACTCCGTGTATCAGAAACGCCTCTGGAGTTGGGAATTCTGCTGCTCTTGCTGTGCCTCGGGTGTGTTGAGTTTCCCTGGGGTGAACAGTTTCTGTGATTTGCTGGCTGCACTGAAGCCAGGTCTGTACCTGTTTGGCTGATTGATGCAAATGTCAGTCCCTGCTCAGATTCCCATGCCTGGTCACTCACCCCACATCCACATGGGATCCATGGGGCTTCAGCTGAGCCTTTCCTGACTTCTACAGAGCCACACCAGATTCTTATCTAAGACTTTCCACGATGGGAAGGGGGAATGTCTAAGCTGAGGAATAGTTCTTAAGTGTCTGATTATTAAAAAGTTTTGCATTATTGCAGTTCTGTTAGACAATACCATATATTTGTTTTTCAATGACTTTTTAAAAAATTTATCTCAAATTTAAAATATTTTCATTGCGTATATAGAAACAGATATATGTATGGAGTTGGTTAAAAATTTAAAGAAAACTTGAAGTCCATTAAAAAGAAATGTATTTGGCTAAACAGAAATTAAGGCTAAGCTTTTGCATCTCATGGAAACAAAAATACACAGTACTACAATAGGAAAAGACATTGCAGGTCTGGTTCCTTCACCTTCTGTACAAATATTTTCCCAGTTGTGTCAGGAAGAAATATAAATAGAAATGTGTTTATTCTTATGTAACAAAGTAGAATTTACTTTTGTTTTAAAATATTATTTCATGTACAATAAATTAGCAGCTCTGTAACTATACAATGGATGTGTATGTAGAAGTGGGTGAATTGGAGTACTGATATTACCTAGGCATTGTGTAGTGTTCCAGGAGGTGTTTGCCTCCTTCCTTTCTCCTTCCAACCAGGATACTCCTGTTGGAGTGTGTCTGGCAGAGGGAAATAATGAATGTAATATTTGTTGAGTTATTTTTATGTTAATTTGGAGAGTATTATTTCTCCTGCCCCTTCAGCTGCCATGTTTCTGAGCTAACACAATAATACTACATTATAAAATACACATCAGCACGGGACATCAGAAAGATTTGATAGAAAGCTCACTGAGCAAGCAGCAGACTAATCTATATGTGACATATAGGAGCTGTTTTTCTCGGAACAACTTAATCACTGAAATGAGAGATGAGCCCAAGGACCTGAGGATAACTTGGGTACTTGGGTAAATGTCAGAGCTGTTGCATTTTCCTCTCTTTTAATGTAAATCAGGATTGCTCACTCTTTCCTCGTGTGATTTAATGCAGTAAATCTTTATGGGAGCTGTCTGAAAATTAATAGCTGTTGTAGAAGAAACTACGTAATAGAGCTTTAAATTATGTTTTTGAATTATGTGTCATTTAATATTTTATTACATAATTGTATTGCACAACTAATGAAACACCAATTAAAAAAAGAAGTCTTTTTTTTAAAATGTAGCTATTGAACATCGTTCTTTTTGCTTCAGCTTGTTAGTGCACCAGTGATTAAATTACAATTATGCTTCCCACTCCATATATTTTACAGTTTAAATAAGCAGAACAACATTGTTTAATGTGAGTTTTGGAGACAGGGGTACTAGCAGACATTAGCACTGAAAAGTTCGTCTTGAGGCATTTTTGGCTTCGGAGATCACAAGGTTTATGAATTGGGGTTTTCTGCATCTCTGTCAATTTCAACCTAAATTTTGAACTTTTTCACGATGTCTGCTGACTTTGATTAAAGGCTGGAGAGCTCAGAGATAATTCATTTCCTGCAAGATGGTAGAGAATTTTAAATGCTTGTATTTTGGGGACCTCTCAGAAGAGAGGACAGATTTCAAAATGCCTCAGCTCTAGAAAAACGTCCATTGGTGAATGTAGCTTGGAAGGCACCAAAGTCAATCAATCAAACACGTGTACACAAACACCTCATATATCTGATCAACAACTGAATTTCATCACTTCCATTCCTCACACGATTAACAGCTTTTATTGAGAAATCAGCAATGCATGGTTTCATCATAGAGGGTTTAAAAATATATATAGTTTTGGTTTGGGTTTTTTTTTTTTGTAGTTTGTACATTTTGCTTTCTACTAAACTTTCTATCAGTATCTCACTTGAAATGGCTATGTTGAGTTTTCATGAAAAATTAATAGAAATAGTGGGAAAATTAAGTGAAAATGTGTATGGACCTGATAAAATTTTGTGAGGTTGTAGTGTAACTGTAGATAATTCTATATCCAGTCTCTGAGGCAGTCTCTGGTAGACTGTGCTGTATATTTGCACTTGGATGAAGAAATAAAGTATCAAAACCTTTCCCACTATATTGAAATTGATTAGAGATAAATGATGAGTTTAATTAGTTTTAAGGAAACCTAATAATTGGAAGGCAAAAGTGAGTGATATTTCAATCCCAGTGTTCAAAGTGTATGGAAAATGCTGGAATTTTCTCCAGGTTACGTTGTATTTAAGCATTCTAGTTGTTTCACGACGAGAAAAGAAATGTGCCTGTTCATTTGTGTTTATTCATAAGATGGTTTTACAGACAGAGGAATGGATGCACTTCAGGAATAAAATGTCCTGCATAAATTTTTAAAATACATTTCTAAAATCTTGAAATGATGAATATTGAAACAGATTTATACACACAGTGTTAGTGTTTCTTAGCAGCTGGATAAAGTGATAGAAACCAATATTTTTATTCTTACTGGTTTTGGTCCTGTGTCGTTCTGTTCATTTGCTGTCTCAAGGCTCTGGCTGTCAGCTGATGCCCTGTTGCAGCAGTTTCTTACACTTAGATTATTTTCTTTGAAGGAAATGAGCCAGCCTCTTTCTCTGTGATACCCAGCTCTGTCTCCTGTTGATCACTGATAACAGCTCCATGAAGTGCAGTATTGAGAGTTGCTGGTCCTGAGCATCTTTGCTGCAGAGCACAAAGACAGCAAGGAGTGGTTGGTGCTGTTTAGTCTTGGCCTTCTGCATTGTCACCTGCTCTCATCATCCATCATCAGCCAGTCCAAAACCTCTTCATGCCTCCTCTCACCAACAGGAGGATAAGTTGGTTACAAGTCTTGGTTGCTGAATGAACCAGGATCTTACTTGCCATTAAAAATCAGTCAGTTACTGAATTTGTGTATATCACTGTAAGAATAACAATATTTCTAGATGGACTTGTATAAAACCCTGCAGGTACCTTACTGAAGACCTGTCCTAGAAGACTTGGATAGAATCCTGCAAGGATTTTGGCATTGAATGATACTCTCTACCTATTTCTGTCTGGGTTTTAGTACATTTTTCATTATGTGACATGCAGTTTTAGTTTTCAGTGCAGTTTCTCTGTGCATTATGATAGGGCCTCTTCCCTAAAGCTGTTAGGGAGCTCTTTTAATCTGAGCTTTTCACTGTGGTGGCTTTGCAACTTCTTTGGACATCAACTGTTGACATGGATGAGCTGTGTTTGTGGTACACATCTGTATGTGCTCCTCAGTAGTGAGAAAATTATTGCATAATATGGAAAGTGCCTTAAACTGTAGTTTTTTGTGTGAACTTGAAATTTTTTTCTTTCCTTTGACTGTGACAATTTTTGTCACAAAAGTTGTCAGGGACCAGTGGTCCTCGAAGTGATGAAGCTCAGTGCTTTGGTTTGCTGCTCTGTCTGAACAGGCTTCCAGTATCCATGGTGGATACAGGAATTATATGCCATCAAACTGGCACAGTGATAATACATATCTTTGGAAATTCTATCTTTCTATAGTGTATGTGCCATGCTTCAGTTGCTGCAGGGTTAGTTTTTTAAAAAAAAAAAAAAAAAAGTGCTATGGTGTATTCGTGTGGCTCCCTTTTCAAATGGCTGTGTTTTTGCTTTCTCCTCTGTGTGACTGGGTAGGTGTAGGAAGGGGACCCAGGGAGCAGCGCCTCATAGCATAGGGTCTTGATTTTCCTTAGTTCTCAACATTAATTGTCAGTGATGATTTGGAAAGAGCTACCAAAACCAGGAATTATCAACACCATGACTGAGATAAACTGAGAATGAAACTTTCTCTGTCAGTCAAGGGGCTCTGACTACACTGGAGTAAAATTATATGATCGTTTTCTTAACATAAACCGTACAGCGTGTGTTGAAGACAGAATGTTAGAACTGAAATTTTGAGACAATTTGGTTTGTTTCTTTTTATATCAAGATCCTGTGTGAAAAATGATTGCTTAAAGGTTGAGAAAATGTACAATATTTGTGGAAATCAAATGGTTCTTGATAGAGCTGGGAGGATTCAGTTCTTGCGAAGGGCAACTGCAGTCTTAATCCATAACTTAGAAAGATGACTAATTTGCAAAAGGAAGTCATAATAAACGTTCATTTAATTAGTTTTGCGAGAGGAACAAAATATAGCAAGAAACATTGACATTAAAAGAAGTATAATTTTAAATTAAGCTCTAAATGAGAATTGCTGTATTGATAAGTTGAACAAAAGCAGCTGTCTAAGGAGGATTCAAAAAGCAATGTGTACAATTTATCAGAGTGAAATAGCTTTGTGCAAACATGTATTTTGGCAAATTATTGAAGTGAGCATTATGAATGCTTTTTTGAATGGAGTGATATGCAAGCCTTCATCTAGGAGTTAATATATCACCTGGAAAAAGGACCAGTAATCTCCTTGCAATTTTCCACAATATGAGTGTAATTGCAGAAAGACCAAAACATAGCCTTCAAATTAAGGCAGGGAGCTTACAAGAAAAATTAAATAACCAGAAAATAAATGGATTAGCAGAAGGGATGAACTTAAATACATAGGAATGGAAGTTAGCTTACATGAGGTTGCTTATTAAATGAGTTTTTATATGAGATTATTATGTACTGATTGGTACATGAACCTATTTATTTTCTAAAAATAAATTTGATCTGAAGGAGTTTCATTGCCCTTGTGTCTGAGGTGTTGCATGTTGTGTTCCTTTAAATGTGAGACTGTACAAGCAGTATGATGCAAGCCTGCAGTTGAGTTCTCGAGAAACAAAGTCTTGCTTAGTTTAACAAACTGCTATTTTTTAAATGTTTTATTATCAAAATTTACCACAGAACATAAATACATACCAATTCTTGCGGTTCTGATCCTTACAGTTTTGGTCCTTTTTTGGTTTTTTTGAGATGTTTGGTTTGGGTTGGGAGAGTCCAGATGTGTCTCCTCCGTAGTCCAATTGATGCCATGTTCAGGTGCAGCATCTCAGTTTGCATCCCTAATTTAAAAGGCAATATTTCCAACTCAAAATCAAATTCCTTCTAGTATGGATAGTTAAGTTCATGCCTGCAAATGACAAATGCTCAACCAAACCAAGACATTTCACATGTGAAGTACTGCAGTAGCAAAGGGAAGCAGTGGAACAACAGCTGCCCTGTGTAATAGAAGGTAGCTTGAAGTCCTGAAAGCAGGAGAGATGTGAAATAGTTACTGATGTGAATGAGTAATTGATTGATCAGGTAATAACTGTCCTAATTTAAACTTGACAAGGAAATTGGTAGTTGATATTGTTAAATATCCTGTAATGAGACAGAAAGGAGATGGAGGAAGAAAGGCAAGAGTGGTGTGAGTCTGGTGTGAGAGTTGCTTTGCTAAACAAATGCAGTATGGAATGACTGAGAAACAATAAGAGATGATAAAAGGTACAATTTTCTACTCGTTTTTTAAACTGTAAGTATTATGTCCAGCATATACAATGGAGGAAAATGAGGGAAATTACTGAAAGTAGGAAAACATTATCCTGTATTTGCGGAGACTCTGCATGTGCCCTACATTGCTATTGCATCCTAATTATTTTAAATGAGCTCTATAAAAGCATTATGTCATTCCTAAACTTCTTGGTGAGTTTAAGCATCTGGATTCTGATTTGTTGTTGTTGTTGTGTATTTTTTGTTTGTTTTTTCTCACATCAGATACATGGGATTTGCAACTAATTAATAGATTTAACACATGTAAAAATGTTAGTGTGTGATTTCCACTTCTAGGTAAGTTCCTGCACAGCGCCCACTGTGTATGTGAGAGAGATCATAAAAACAACAATAACCTGAATTCACAGATTATTTGCTTTCACTTATATTGTTGTTGGTGTACTGTCAAATACCGGAGAAGGGGAGGCAAAAGTTACTGCTTTTTGCTGTTGTCTAATATACACTTGTAATTTGGTAACCTGCTCTCCAGGGTAATTAAAGATGTAGTTTATTCCCAGAATTCTAAGGGAAAAGATCAGAAACATTTCAGTAAAGGACCAGACTATGTGCATTAGCCCCTAAGTATAGAGAAATAAATTTATGGCTTGTAATAATTGTGATAATCATTGTGCTTGGGTAACTAAGAACCCTTTATTGATCATGTTAATTATTAACAGCTATTGAGGATGCATTCTAAAAATGTTCACGAAATTAATCTACTGTGCCAGGTTTCTATTTTCTGGATTTCTTAATGAAAATAATTTAAAGGAATATTTGAGTTAAAATAAAATATAATTTGAATTACTGTAAAAAAAAGTAGTTCGCAGTTGCGTAACTTTAGGACTAAAGAGCCTGTGCTACATCAGAATTTGTGCATAGATAGCAAAATGAAAAGGAACTGCAGTCCTAATTAGGATGATCTTCTGTCCCGTGTGGTTAGAAATTTTTTTTTACCCCAATGTAAATTCCAATTGCTTGAAACTGAAGTTTTGTGTGTTTCTAAAATTAACCAAAGCTAAGCTGTGTTTTTCTAAGAGAGAATAGTTAACATGTTATCACGCTGAATTTTTTTGTAGCTATTGCTTGAAAAATGAGAATTTTGAGTGGTTCTTATGGGGTGCTCCACTGGGGCTTAATGTAATTAAGAAACATCACTGTGATACAGATCACACTCGATTATAATAGTGGCCATTATGGAGGCAGAGAATGCTAAAAATAAACTACTCAGGCTCCAGTCTTATGTTTATAGTAGAAAGAACAAATACCATGGAAGTAGTATGTATACATAGCATATTGAAAAATTATTTGATAATCATGAAAATATGCTCTGATGGCAAAGCTACTGAAGATCTTTGTGTGTCACAGAACTTAATAATTTGTTCTACAAAAGTCCTGCTCTTTTTGGGAGTTTCATATAGAAATGTGTGTGCCAGAGGATGTGAGGTTTGGTCTTCCTTCTTTAACTGAGCCCTGTGAGTGTAAAGCAGGTACCCATATATGTGAATTTTAATAGAAATCCAAGAGAAAGAGAGTATGGTCTTGGGCAAGTGAACCAACTCAAGTGATGAAACACATGCTCAAATATGCAGATAATTGGGAATTACATGAATGAGGAAAAAATTATGGTGATACATCAGTTACTTCCATCAGCTCTTGGTCTGAAATGATTTTCTTTTATCAATGCATTTTTTCAGAGATAATGACATCTCTCGAACCAATCAGTTCCTATTGCCAGTGGCACTTAGCTCCTGTTAGCAGCCTGTGGAACCATCAGATCAGATGAAGTGAATTAATCTGCGACACGCTCAGTGAAGAACAGCAGCATTTATCATCTCTGAGGTCATCCCTCACACAGCACTGTCAAAGCTGCAGTCCCTGCTCATCCCAGCACTCTCACCGAGTGAATGATCTGCATGGCCCATGTGTTCCTCCTTTGTATCAGGTGTTTAACTTTTAGAGCACGTGACAATGAGGGCTGCAGAACGTGAAATTTTAGGACTAGAGGTCAGAAAATTCAGGCTGCAGATAAAGTGACGTGTCTTGCAAGATTGCAACGGCTGGAAGAAAATACAAAACATAAAAAAATGAACCACAAAATTTCCTAAATATGGTAAGAAACACCATAGGGCAGGTTAGTCAAGTAGGCAGACTTGACGTGGACTTGAAAAGACCATGACTTTTCCAGGTACTCACTAGGAACATTTTATATTCCTTCTGCTTAACATGGCAGCTGGGGTGCTTTTAACAGCAGCGAATAAGAGATGTTTATTTATTCAAGGATGTTTGTCCTTGGGTCTTAATGTGATGATGCTGTTGGTCTGTGCTGTTTTCCCTGCTTCTGCCTCTCCCTTCCTGTCCTCACTTCTAAATTTTAGGCTGACTTCCTCCACATCTGATAAAATCCTAAATACAGAAAAATTCTGCCAGTCTGTAGGGCAGACCATGCTATAAGCTCGAGGGAAGGCTGGCATTATTTTCCCCATTGGTGCAAAATGGAAAATGTACCAGAATTTCCTGCACATTTTCTCTTTTTCCTCACATGGGTTTTCTTTGGGAGGATCTTGTAAGGCATCCTGTTTCTGGCAGAGATTCCAGACATGTGGCAGTGCTGAGGTCATGACTGCCCCAGGTCAGCATCCTGTAGCCTGGAGGCAGGCACAGCCACTTCAGAAGCTCCAGGAAGAATCTTGAAGACCAAGAGCAAGTCTAAGCTGTTGGAAATAAGTGCACTAACAGTTAAAAATAAAAAATCTCGAGACTGTACCGCATCCTAAATGTGCAGTGTCTTATTTCTTTTGAATGAATCCGTGGTAGAAAGGCTCCCTCATCCACAGGATCCCTGGCATGAAGCCTGCTTTCCTGGATTACAAGCTCTCACTGTATTTATTTTATTTATTTTTTCACCTTTTTCTTTTTTCCCTTGTGGTTGGAGTATTTATTAAGTTTCCCCCAAAGGAAATGGCTGATTTTTCGTAACTGGAGAAGAAGAATCGAATCTAATGTGATTATCATCATAGGAAAATCTGTGATTGTAAAAGTCTTAAGTACCATTTGTCTTTAATGGTCTGCTTCTCTTAAGGATTTTCTTTAAGAAAAAAAAAAATTATAAAAAGAACAAAAAATTGCCCTCATGAGTGTGCATAAGTTTGAGAGAAATCAAACTATGCTGTGATTTCTCTCCTATATAGCAGAGAATTTAGTTGTAATATAGCTACCTTGTTAAAGCTACTCTTTCAGGTAGGAATTTTACCATTTGAACTATAATGTCAGAAGATAAAAGATGAGGAAAAACCTGAGATAAAGTTACTGTTGTTTTTGAGTTTGTTTTTAGTTTGGCGTTTTGGGGTTTTTTTTATGCTTTTGGCTTGTTACAGCAGGACTGGGGTACAGTGAGAGGGAGGAATGGATTGCTTCAGCATCTGTTATGCCTGTGCCTTTTCCTTACAGATCTCATTTACAGTGTCAGTAGCTGCCTTTGATTGTATGCCTTCTTTAACCCACATGCTTTGTTTCAGTCTGGTGTCTAATTTAGTCTTTGTATTTTAGTCCTCCTTCCTCGCTCAGGAGAAGTTTGATTGTCTGTGTGGTTGCTCTGTTTATAAGAAAGATGAGTGCAGTCTGCAGCTGTTGGAGGGTGCTCTTGTATCCCATTGATTAATGCACATCTCATAGAGGTGACTCACAGTGCTGACATCTCTCTTGACCACCAGTGATATCTCATAGGGTTGTTTTTGTAGCAATACCTGGTCCATATAATGATCTAATTATGGTTTTGGTCAGGGTCTGTCTGTCAAGTGATTTGCTGCTCTAATGTCAATCATTTGAATGCTAGTTCAGTACCTTCTAAGTAGATAATGTCAAAGTATCAGAATTGTAATCAAGCAGAATTGAACAAATTATCAAATTATCAAGTCACTCTATCAAGGGGCACTTACAATTCGGTTAAAAAACCCCTCAAAATTAGACTGACAATTTTTATGGCGTAGCCTTTGAACAATTTATGTGCTTTCTTTGGTTCCTGTGTTTGTGTGTGGTTGTGGGATTTTTAAAACAAGCAATCTCTTTGACATTTATAAGGTTTTTATCAGGGCTCTTAAGAGGTTGATGGTCATGTGACTGTTGCCATTTCCAGGGGTGTGCTTTCACCCTCAGTTGCCAAGTGCACAGAGATGAGGATAAAATAAATGGTTCTTTAATTTGCAGTTATCTTTAGCTATCGTATTTCAATGATGTATGAAAAACTGTATAGCTGTAGCCTGAACTTAGCCAAGTATTCAAGTAAGTTCTTTAAACCTGATCCACATGCCTGTATTCTACACAACCCTGAAGCGTGGTCCTAAGTTTGTTTTCTGCAGGATGCTGCTCTGTTCATGAGTTAACTGCTGTTCAGATACTGGATAGAGTTTGGTATCAAGACTGGCAGTAATTGTGGTTGTAATGAATGGATCAGTGATTTCCAGTGGGCTGATGCTGTATGGGAAAATAATAATGAAAACGAATTGAGAAAAAATACTGCCTCAGCTTGAATGGATGCAGTTACTGTCATAGTTAAAAGAACCAAATGGAGCTCATTTATTTTGTGAGAACTTGAGAAAGGACATTCTTGGCAAAGTGTTGCCTTTCCCTATGCGGATAATGGCCATGGAAAAACCTTGCATTGAGACAGCCCCATCTGAGGCCTTTATTGGCCAAAATACGAACAGTGCAGGTATTTCAATAAAACTGAAACTAGCTTTTTCCTTTTGTTCATGATGTTCTTACACCTTTATTATAAGTAATTATTTCTGCAGTAGTAGCTTGAATTAAGCTCCATGTCATGATGTTGAGAGGGATTCATTTTGTGTATATTGTTTTGCAGTTTGGTAGTGGTTCATTCCTTGTGTGCTACAACAAAGGAGGGATAATCTTCAGTGGTGTAGATTTGCCTTCAAGTTAAATATTTTGGAGGTTTGTTTGATTTGTGGTATTAATACTTTCTAAATTTTTCTAAACCTTCTTGCTACAGCTAAGCAGGCAGAGAATGAAGGCTGTAAATATCAATTCTGTATTCACAGCAGGATTTGCTTGGCCCTAGCATGGGGTTTAAAGGAAGCTATATACATCAAAGAATGGACATGTTTAAAGGCAGGTCTCAATTGTTTTAAAAATGTAGTTTGGACTGTAAATTACATTCTAGTTATTAGTGTGACATTTCAACCGTATGATCAATGTCTTGGGCTATGCCAAAAATCATTCAGTCAAAGTTGAATGGAAGGATGGAAGGAGGGAAATTGTGCCTGAAGAAGTCTGTGCTCTTCCTCTGTTCACCAAACCCTACGTGCTAATGGATAGTTGTTCCTGTGATTGCTGTTTTCCCCTGTATCCAGCTTAGCATCACTTCTGGGCATGGATGTAATGGATTTTGCTCAGCCTTTTGCAGTTAGATGTTAGATGTCACCAAGTGTGACATGTCCAAGGGGCTGTGTTCAGTACCTGCTGTTGAATCCAGCCATGATGAATCTTTTACTTTATTAGTGGATACCAAAATTATTAGTAAATAGACATAATTAATGTATTGGCCAATACTATCGTTTAAATACCATATTGTTGGCACACTGAATAATTCTTGTGACTATAACTGTGTGTCTGAATTCACTTTGATATGACTGGATTTGTTTGTAGAGAGCCTTTTCATCACACAAACAATGCATATGTTTGGACACATGGACTTCAGTCTTTTATACATGTATTTTTTGACTAAGTCAGTTGACCTTTAAGTAGTCCTTAGGTTGTCTTCTCCCAGTTCAGGAGTAACAATCCCAAGTGATTCCTGGCTCCTTGAACTTTCTAGAGAGAAGCTCAGCAGAATGCATTGTTTGGACCACCGCTGCCTTTGTGGAGGCTGTAGCATGTCCTGACACCCTTGATTAACTTTGGTAGAATTGACTTCTGTTGTCTTTCTGCTGCTTTGTGAGTTGGAATTAGAATATGTTCATATCTCCTCATTAAGGATTTCTTACGGATGAAATTGTGCAACAAAGATGGCACTGAGTGCACAGTCAAATGGAAGGAATGGTTACATAAAGGAGAAGGCATCTGGGGAGCAGGCCTGAATCAAGTAGGAGCTGCTGATTTTTTTAAGGGTCTAATCAACAGAATCTGATTTTTGACCCATCTCTGTTGAGGAAGCCAAACAAATCCTTGTGTTGCAAGAGTCAAGGAGCAGTGATGTTGAAACTGAAAACTACCTGTAAAACTGATTCTCTTGCTGTCACTAGAAACTGGCTAGAGAGTTAAGTGAGCAAAATCTTCATAATTTGTTAAATTTTACAAACTGACCAATCCATATATCTTGCTGAAGTTACTTTAAAAACATATTGAGACAAATGCACTTGACCGAAAAGGTTCAAGAAAGAAGTAAAGAAGACTACGTGAAATAAAATAGCTTCTCTATTTGAGCAGCATATAAAAGAATTCACCCTCACCTGCTCATCAGGTATTTGTGCCATTTACAAATGCAAAATGACTGTGGGAATTGCTAAACAAAATGGCATGAAATCCTTCATTTGAAGTAATATTTCTTTTTATTTTTCTTATGAAACCATTCTTGTACTTTACAGAAAGACAATTAATTTCCCAGTTTCCAATGGATGCACATGGTCATGGACTCGCAGGAACTCCTGAGTGCCAGATTTCTGACTCTGTTCTCTGAAAGCAGAACAGATAATCTGCTCTGCTGTTTTCCAGGAGAAGGATGTGCCCAGCACAAAACCCAGATGTTATATCATGGCCAGGGAAGCACAAAGTCTTCATTGACCATATGGCCCTCTGGGGACCTGACTGTTTTCCTCTTGATTCTCTATCTCCACTGCTTGTCACACGATAAATTAACCTACCTTTTCTGAAATTCTTCCAACTACATTTGTCCCCAGATTGGAGAAGAATTCTGAGAAGGATATGTGTTTTGTAAGGCCTGCTTCCTTCCATGATTCAGAGCTTGTTGGCACTCCTTTAAAAGAAGGATCAAGTAGAAGCCCTCCGGCACATCCTGCCAAACCTTTGATGCTGCTGTCTGTCACAATCCGAGAGCACACTGACATCCCTTTAAAGTGGGCCAGGAACAGAATCCCACACCTGCCTCCTCCCGGTGCTAGTCACTCTCACATAGTGACACGCTTCTTCCCTGCCAACACTGGCTCCTGCTAGCATTAAAAATTTACCTGGGGCAGTTGCTCTGAATGTCTCTGGTTGTTTGAACATGACTTTTGAAGCTCCTTTTACCTCCTGACTCAGGAACTGAAGAACATTTCTGTTATCCTGAGAGAAAGTGAAAGGGGCTTTGCCTGGTGTTTAGCTTGAATCTGAAGTCAGTCAGTATATAGGTTCTTCTGCTGGATAGTTTTATTAATGAGCTTTTTGTTGCATCTCTTCCAATCCTGAAGACTGTTGAGAGACTGCCAGTTTGCCAGTTCACTTATCAGCAAACAGAACGTTGCCCTAATATTACTCTTGAGTGCCGCTACTGCCGGCTTCTGTAATAAAACAGAGTCTAGGGGCCTGTGACCCACACCCTGGGAATGTCTGGATGGCAAGAGGTGCCAAAGTCTTTGGAGTTTGCTCAGCATTTTGTATTGGTGGCATCCTGTAGTCTGGTTTGGGTGAGATCATGTGCCTCAGTTTCTGTATTTAGGCAGAACGCTTCACTTGGATGAAAAAATAAGCCTTTATCATATGACTCTAGATTTCAAAATGGCCTGAATTACTCTGTGCTTTTAAAATATGAACCTCTACCAAAGCATCAGAGTTTTATTGGAGATCCAGTCTCTAAATTGCCAGTCATCTTTTATGACTCTCTTTTTATTTGCTTTCCCCTGATGGACTCCCTGACACCAGCTCACCATTCTGCCATCTCTGGGGGTGTCGGTGTCCCAGCTCAGACACTGCCACCTCAGTTCTGTACCCCTGCTGGGGTACAGCTTGCTGGGCTGGGCTGGGCTGGAGCAGAATGAGGGGAGCCCTTTGGCTCAGCCCCCGTTCCTGCCCTGCCTGCCTTTCACCACTTCCCAAACTTGCGCTGGAGATTCCTGTCCTTGGAATGTGCAGCCACACAGGGCATACATAGGCTGCTGTGTTTGGCAGAGCCAACTGAAAATAAACACTATTTTTGAAGCACTAATGACTAGGAGATGCCCATTCTCTAAAGCAATGCTCACTCAGGGGTGTTCTTACCTTTCTCTTGACTCAAGCAGTTGCTGTGTTCAAGGCACATTTTCACTTTTCAACCAACCCTTTCATGGGTGACTCCAAAGAAGGTGTAAGTTAGGGTAGCGTTGATTGCTCATGCTCTGGGGAAACATTAGATTTTAAAACTGAGGATAGTTCCCTTCCCTAAACTGCCGTTTGGACAGACCTACTTACCTTCGCTGAGTGCTTAATGAGATATGCATTGCATTTTATTTTTTCTTAATGCGAGAAATCTCTATGGCATAATTAGAAACACAGTTACACTTCCTGTTGTGACATTGGAAGGAGAAGTGTAAGCATTGCTTACCTAATGGAAATTGGCAGCCCTTCTGTTACTGTATTTTAAGTCTGTTTTACTTTGAGTCTAACCAAAATAAAATTGAGGTGTTTTCCTAAAACTGTTCAAACTTTCTACTAATGAAAAGGTGAAACTTCAGCTGAATTTCAATGGCCTCACATTTAGATGAGTAGTTTTTCCTTTGAAAGGGAGGGTTTGATCCATTCTTTCTTTTAAAAATTAGTTAAACAAACAAACCAAACCGAAAAAAACAGGATTAAAAAAAGGATTGCTTTAAAGGATTATGTTTCTGGGTGGAGCATAGGCTAACATCTTGTATTCAAATAAACTGATTTTTCCAAGGGTCATGAGTTTTCTCATTAAAAATTAAATTATCACCTTTATTTCATCAGTTACCACTCCGTGTCTAAGGTTTTCTCATTTTATTAAATAAATATCTGCATATATGTGAAGGTTTGTATGCATAGCTTGCATGGGTAGGTACCTAATTTTGTTGGTAATAACTTTACATGGAAATGTTCAAGAGAATTTTCTTTATTCTTTCTGGACTGTTGCCATCAAATGTACTCGAGTTAAAATGTGTGTATCACGCATTTTCTCATAACTCCAAAGGTTATTTCTACTTTTTCCTTGAAGCAGAAATGAGGGAGCATGTATTTTCTTGGTAGACAAAATGACCCTATTTGGAACCTTATAAGTGTATATATATAGAAAAAAATATATAGACTCTATATATACTATAACTTAAATATATATATATATTCTTTT
>VZRJ01006784.1:1314532-1426240 GCA_013397565.1 Ptilonorhynchus violaceus
TATATGTATTAAAAAGAAAATAGTGGGTATTATTGCAACCACAACATAAACTCATTTTCAATCCTAAGAAGTTCCTGTGTGTGCTGAGTGAAGATTGAGGTGAGTGGTAGTGTCTGTTTAAGGTTATTGTGAAGAGTAAGGACGTATGAAAATGATTCACCAGGGCTGCCTCTTGTCTCCAGGTTCCTATAACAGGGAGATGATCTCAATCTGCCTTCATGCTGTTAAAATGATTCATAAGCCTAGCAGCATTCTCAAATGATGGAGTATTATTGCACCCTCTTAAAGTTGGGCGCTGAGATAATTTGGCTGGTGTTGGAGAAGGAAGGTACCATAACCCCTGTGGCTCAACTTTCATTGGATAAATATGGCACACTGCTGCTTCTGCTCTGCTTGTGTATGGAAGAACAATTAACATGTCAGGAAAGAAGAATCACAGAATGTTCTGGCTCCTTCCTGCAAAAGTGCAATTCCACACTGAGCTGTGTTTTTGAAGTTATTGAGCAAGATTCAAGGTTTTATCTCCAGAATATCAGAGGTAGTCAGACTTATGCTTCATATGGAAAGATGTTACTGAAGTTGGAGTAACTTTATCACTGTATTACTTTAGCACTATCATATGTTTTAACAGGATATATTTTTATTGCTAGAGGTAAACAGGATCTGCAAAATGATTACAGCAGTAGAATTGTAAAAAAAAAATGGGGTGTGTAGAGGTAGATGGCTATGATCATGATTTCCTTTTCTTTTTTAGTTAAATAAGCTTTATCAGCTGTCCACAATAACTCACAGGGAGTTACTGTGTTTAGTTTGAGCTGAAGATTTCCCTTCCTTTTGGCTGTAGGAGTGATATTATGAGAGATATTGAAAGCTTTTTAAGGCTTGATTAGAGATTGGCATATTTTTGGTCTTTTGACATGACCTTAACTGAAATGATGCCTTCTTTCTGTGTTTTCTCCTTTTTTTTATTTGTTTGTTTGTTTTTTGTTAAAGTCCTAGCCCTAATTGTTGAGGGAACTTTGCTGGTGTGTCCTGCAGTATAAAAAAGCTATGGTGAAATAAAACTATTTCAAGTTTCTAGTCTATAGTCTGTGAGAAGCTGTGAAGAACAGACTCATTAGGTGTTTCTATTGAAAAACTGTTGTTAATTTTTGAGCAGACGTTTCTGACTGGGGAGTACATTTCTAACAGCAATCTGGAAATTTATATTTGATGTGACATGAAATCAATACAGAGCAACTGTTATAATTTCTTACTCTCCAAGTGAGAATGAGCAGTGATCGGTTCTGTTTAGTGTTGTTTGGATTTCATTCTAATTTCATTCAGTCTAATGTAGATATTGGCAATTAGTGTCAAAATAGTGATTGGAAGCTAAGTAGTAGTGGATGAGAAGCAAGTGTAGGTTCACGTTGGTAAATGTTTTGCAGAAGGCAAGTGAATTAGCCTGGGTTTCCTAATTACAACTAGAGTTATTTGCAAAGAAAATGGTTGTATAATACTCTATATTGTAAAAAAAAAAATTGGCAATTAAAAATCTTAGAATTTGAAAAAAGGCAGTAGTAGGCCACAGGCCGTTAATAAAGATTTGCTGCACCTTGAACTAATCTGTGTAAAATTCTAACAATATCTAATTCAGCAGAACAGCAACCTTGTTAGACAGCATTTCAAGTGGAGTTTGTGGAATTGTAGCTTACTCTTATCTTTGATAACACCTCTCTGTCCTGAAGCATACTTTCTGAATCATCTGGTTCAAAGACGGTTCTCTTCTGAAATACATTACAGGATGTCTTTTACCTTCACTTCTACCTGTGTTTAACCTGGAGAACCCCGAGAATCATAATTTCTATAAACCAGAGCACACATTTTAACGGTAACATGATTGCATCTGTCTTGAGAGAAATTTATTACTTCTTAAGGGCTTTCTTAGTGGAAGTGCAGCTGCCAGTTGCCCTTCTTTGGGGCTGTGTGTTGTACCCTGCTCCTGATGCAGCTGAAGTGCTCAGTGCCGTGGAGAGAGAGTGAGAGATAGATGTGTCCTTAGTTTATATTGTGCTGTCACTAGGAAAAAACAAGATAAATATGTGTCTTTGTACTGATAAGGAAGTGTCCATAGCATGTACTCCATCTTTTAACTTGACTGCTGTGATGTACCCTGCTTATTAGGTCTTACTCTTTGTCTGGCCTGAGTGCAATTCTGAAATCCAATAGTTTTGCCTAAGACAAATCAGGTAATTCTGAACTCCTGTGGCAATACCATACCTTCTGTTTTGGTAGAAATATTTGCTGTTGTACCCTGTTGCAGTCTGAGGAAGAACATGAGGTTATATGCTGGATAAAAAATTACTTTGTCTTCTTTTAGTAGCATCCCTTTCTGCATCATATGCATGGTAAAATTTGGGTTCTTCAAAATGTCTGGAGTCTTCAAAATACAAAGTGTTTGGGGTTTCTTCACTTCAATCGTAGTGATCATGTACTTTTAAAAATCTGATTAGCAGTTTTTGACAGTCCTGTTTTTCTGAAATTTAGCCTGAGAACTCCGATCCTCAGAACTGTGCCTCAAAATGTCATGCTTTGAAGGAGTCAAGGTTTTGCCTCTTGATTTTTAGATGAATATGGACTCCTAAGAGCTTCCTTTAAAGTCTGATCAGAAATTTCTGCCTCACTGGATTTCTTGACTTAGGTATTTCCCACCCTTGATTGCTTGGAGGGCAATTCTTGCAGCTGCTGGCACTGATTGGTTTCTAAATATAGGGAAATCTTGCTGCAGGAAATTCTGAGACAGAACTGATAAAAGAAAAGGTGAGAAACTCTGTTATCAGAAAGTGGTAGTTGAAGGTCAATTTTATGTGGGCTTCTGTAATTTATCTAGCTGCTACAACTTGAATGAAAGATTAAATTTACCCTTTTCTACCTAGATCTCAAGTAATCAGTCTTCGGGCAAGGAATTAGACCAGATTTGTAGAATTAGTATTTATCTTTTCACTTTTGATTAAGGTGGACTGCTGAGTAGCATTGGAATTCCTCTGGGATCCAAAGTGAGTAAAACCAGGGATGTGGCTTTTCCCTTTTCCCCACAGGACCTTGCAGGGTTGTCTGTCACCTCGTGCTGGCTTTTAGGGTGGACTCTGTGTCACCTGTTCTCACTCTCCACGGAACTTTAACTCTGCATTAGTCAATAATTTACGACTTTTTCCTCAGAGTACTTCCCCCACTTGAAGTCACTGCCCTTGCAGCCGGTGTCTGTGGGGCTCCACTGCAGAGTGTTTGGTTAAGTGCAGAAGCATTACCCCATGTGATAATCTGTCAATGTTTTGTGACAGGAGAAAATCATCTGCTCTGGCCCCGCTGGCTATGGCACCTCATGTGAAACAGTGGCTGCTTCTCCCTCTTTCAGAGGTCTTGTTTTGCAAATGAGGCAGACATCATTTATTCCCAAAGAGTAGATCAGAATTAAATTCAGATGGTTTATATATAGAAAACCACAACAGTCAGGAGTTATTTTACCCATGTCACAGCTTGGGAGCTTGATTACAATTACTCTGCACTTAACCATGAAGCATCATCCCATTATTTTTCTTGTACGGTGGAAATATAAAAATAAATACATGATTATCTAAACATAAGGGGACAGAAAAATATTCAAGAATAAGCCTATTGCATGCAGACTAGAACCTTCTCACTCCTGGGCACAGGAACTGTGAACGCAGCATTTTCTTCCATTTCCTACTCTAAGGGACACTTGAACAGTTCACATCCAGATTTTCAAACTCAGAGACTTATGGATGAGGAGCCTTGAAGCAGCTTCCTGTAGTGGATCAGCCAAATTAACCACATCTGGGAAGCATGACATAAAGCTTATTTTAAGGGTTTAGTGTGTAGTGCTGTCTGAATTGGTGCTCAGGACAATTGTGATGAAAGGTTGCCTTCATCAGAAAGAGGTGTCCACTCTCTGGAAAATGGCTGGAAAGAGAACGAGAAGATGAGTATTATCTTAAGCACTGAGTAGCTGCTACTGGTATGAAAGCAGAAAACCCAGGCACAGGGTTGGGTTTGGGCTTGAATCTGAAAGCTTCAAATTTGCTATCATTTGTTTAGAAATGAGCTTTAAGAATTTGGATACCCGTGATCTATGTGTTACTACCAAGGAAGAGTAAGGCCAAATTTTATAAAATTATTACAATGTTTTATGAGACTATTGGAGAATATTCAAATGTGGTCCTCCACTAAATTGTTTGTTTCCTGGCTTTAAATGTAATTTTCTCTTTGAAGGATGTTGCAGTCTATTTTGTATTGTAACTTAAATGTTAATTCTTTATTTTATATTTTTCTTTATTGTCAGTTATATGCATTCTTTTAAAAGTATATTATGCTTTCAGTCTCTAATGCAGTTTTATTTGCTGGACAATAAGGTACTTTCTGTCTAAAAAAAGGTATATCTTCGTAATTGAAGTAATAATACAGACTAGAGGAGCAAGATTCATGGAAATGGTGTTATCCAGGATGTTTTCTGCCACAAATTTCTGTCTTTGTCTATTCATACTGTAATTTAGAGCAATAAAAGAGTTCTCACATTTGCAGGGGAAATGAGGAAAAAGGTGTGTCAATGAGTTCATAAATACACACATTTATATCCGACTCAGATAAACCAGAGACAAGCCTTGTGAATAAACTTCTGAGTAAAACCTAAAACGAGACAGTCGGAAGTGCTACCATTATTTCCTTTACTTTGCCTTTTGTCTTCCTTTTCTCATCATCTGTTAGAAATGTTTCGTATTTAATACCAGATCTTAATAATTTATTCTTAGCTAAACCTCTTTAATGTCCATAACATTTGCCAGTTTGTCAGGGCTGCAAAAGGAACGCAACCATCTCTGATTTAGTCACAATTTTGGTCTGCTTCCCTTTCTGTAATTTTTTCCTAAAGCACCATGCAGTCCTTTCTGTGTATTTTTTCACCCCCGGAGCGGTGTTCCCTTTTCTGCTGTAAAGATCAGTGCCAGAAGCCTGATGCTCACAAGCAATCCTATTATAGCAAGCCAGTATTCACACACACTGCGAGAAAACACTTTAGTAAAGAAACAGATTTAAGTTTAAAGCTTGCAAAGGATTACTATATACAGCATAGAAAAATCATTTTTTAAAAAAAATAATTACAAGTATCATAAAATTATCCCTTTAATGTGATTTAAGCACGTCTTTGTGTCTGTAATAAGTATACATTTAATTTTGATGAGCTACTTGCAAATGAATTTACGACTGCTAGAAATGAGGATGCTTTTTTCAGTCACTTGTGTCAATTGCAGGGTAATTGGCTGGTTCTTCAGAGGACTTGTGGGAAAAGCATTGGAGTACTGTCAGCATTTGACTATGCTTTTTTATTTCCTTACTGTAAAGTACCCATAATTCAGCATAAGTTGCAGGCTCTAACCACAAAGATTATTTTATGCTAAAGAGCCTCTAAAAGGAAGGTCGAAATGCTGCCATGTGGACTGGGTGGAAATGTCAGGCTACAACCCGGGTAAAAGCTGACGAAGAGAGTGAAATGAAATGTATGCTAAATAGAACCTTTTACTGCATGTTGTGTGCTCGTGTTGATAGAATGCATTAATCAATGAGAATATACATATGAACTAAAATGGATCTTTATTTTTACTGGCTGTTGTGTTGTCACTGTGAAAGCGATGGTTGATACAGCTAAAAAGGCAATATTGTGCATCTCATCTTGAAATCCAGATAAGCTGCTTCAAGACAGGCACCTATCAAAAATATTGAGGTGTTAGGTGTTTGTGTACATGCAGTGCAGCAAGAGCATTTTGGGGAAAGGTTACAAAACTGAACAGATATTCTTGTTTTCATCTAAGCTATTGTCTGGTGGAGGCAGGGAGTGTGTATATTGCACAGCAGTAGAGGACCATAATAAAGTGTCAGTGGGAATTTTTGTCCCTACTTTTATCTGTTTAAGACAGACCATTAATGTTATTTTAATAAAGTGTTCTGTGGTTGAAAGTGCTGTTACAAATGCGAGTTGAAATACGCTATGATATAGTGTACCCTGGAAGAATATGAAATGGTTGGATAAACTTAGGTACTTGGAAATAATCTTTCTTCCATTCTGATTTTGAGATGAACACTGTTAAATAAGGCTTTCATTAGCTGTGAGTTAATTTGGGGCAAACTACTGCACTTAATATTTAGTAAATGGAAATTAGGGTGTCTCATGCTGATTGATTTTATTTTGCTCATATATTTTGCCCATTGCTCAAGCTGTGGCATTTTTGATACCAGCTAATTAGGTTCATTCTGAGTAGATGGACAGCCCAAGTGACTCAGCAGGGCAGAGTTAAATTACTTCCGTCCATCCTCCTAGGCTTGGTAGCAAGTCATGAATATCCTGATTATTTTCCTTTTTATTATTTGGTATGTTTCACTCTTGTCTTCTTGTGACTCATGGGCTAAAAATTAGTCCACAAGTAGGCTTTAGATATGTTGAAGGTGATGACCTTTCTCCTTTGAAATATCCCATAAGCTAGTACTGAAGGTTAGTGGAAAGGTAAGTTAGTGAGCTGAAGTATCAGCTTTGTGCTAAAAACTCTTCGCAAACCTTTCCCATGCTAAGACCAGTGTTATAATTAATTTCCCTTAGAAGAAATCCTGTATTTCCTAACTGGTTTAAAAAATTAAATGTTAGTGAGTTGTTAACCTTGTAAAAATCTTTGAGAATTGGAATCCTTTGGAACCAGGAAAAGGCGCAAAGGCAGAGGATTTCACAGGATTACACAAATTTGTCTATGTTAGCGATTGCAGGAACAGAACGGGTTTTGCTAGGAACATAGTGAAATAGATGCATCTCAGGGACAAAATGTTTTTCTATTAAACATAACCGTAGCTTACATAGACAGACTGGTCTTACAAACCAAGCAGTAAAAGCCATGCTCTTAATTTCTTTCTCAGGAGAGGCTTTTATGATTTTGCATTGTATTTTTCTTTAGCATTCATCTAAGGTACTTCCAACACCTAGGATGCTAATTGTTCAACAAGCAGCAGCTGTTCCAAATGAATACCACTCCAAAAAGATTTGCTTTTATTTACCATTTCTTCCTGGATCTTGAAAACTAACTCGTCATGGTGTTTGCTAAGCAATCTTTTCGATTCTCCCGTGTATTACCTTAAATACCAGTTGGGTAAGAAAAGCTGCAATGGTGCCCCAGGGGTTTGCTGAGGTGTGTGAGATCTCAGCTGGTTGGTGGGCCCTGGTAACAGGGGCAGAGGCTTCCGACTCTGAATTTCGTGTTCACATTAATTAGGCAGAGATGTGAGGTTTGCTGGAGCAGAATGAGTCAGTGCTGGTCCTCAGCACACAGCTCCCTGTGAACAATCTCATTCTGCTGCTGGGCTCTTAGCATACCAAAGGATTTTTCTTTTGAGTTGAAATGGTTGTGGTTTTTCAGGGATGAGTCAGTAGATTTCCAAAGCAGATGTGCCTGATACTCACCCGTACACACACGCAGGCCTGTCTGTAACCAGCATTTGCATAACGTCTGCACGCTCAAGGCCTACTCGATGATCTTCTAAGATGATGAGGGGTTTTATTTTAAACTAAATATCAAGCCACTTTAAACTATGAACGTAAAATATTTAATCAAATTGAAATGCCTGGTGTGTTAGATTCTGCAGGCATAAGACACATTTGCGTGGATGCTGGTTTATGTTCACAGGTGGAAATTTATTTAAACTTAATGTTGTTTACTTGAAAAGACGGCTGGTTTTTTCAGGGAATTTTTTGAAAAATGTATTTTTTGAGAATTCCTCTCAGTGAAATGTTAACTATTTCCGGAATCCTAAATTAAAGAAATCTAACTTAAAGAATCTTCAGTGAAAGTACTTTTAAAACATTTCTAGCACACGAGTAGGTGCTGTGGGCACACATCTTCTCTGGAACCCCCCAATTATAAAAGCAGTTTTCCTACAAACTGCGCAATGAATGGATCTTACTATTATTAATGCTAGAATGGTACGCATCTTGCTTACTCATGAGTAAATCTTTCTTCTGTTTTTAAGAGGAGACTATGAAGAGGGAAGGATGTGCAGACCAAATCACAATGCAGATAAAGATTTGGGCAGCGTAAATAACAAAACTGTAAATACAGAAATCAAAATGGCCACTCTGCTACCCACATTTCAGTGGTTTGAAAATATTGTGTTTATTATATGTCAAGCAATGTATTTAGGAAATAACAGATAGCTGTTATCATTGTTTGGGTTTTTTCTTCAGTTTATTTTTATTTATCTCCATCCGCTTCATGACCAACATGGAATGGGTGGTTATCCCCTGCAATTTTCTTTGTTCCAGCAGGATTGATGAAATCTGATGAAATATTACTCAGCCCAATTTCAATAGTCAGCTTCTGGTAATTGCTTTGGTTACTAAATACCTGACATGAACTTTTTGTTTCCCAAATGGATTAGATTATCTAAGCACTGGGTTCCCTGTGGGCATTGAAATTTTCAGCTCATTTCCATCTAGATTTTAATGCTTTTGTAACAATGAAAAAAGTTGGTTGAACTGAAAATGATTGATATGACTAAAAAGATGTCTGAACCTTGGAGGGTTTTTTAGTTTTATTTTTTAATTTTTTATTCTAACTTCTTACATGGCTATATGAGAAATGCCTTCTAGACTTAATGAAGGAAAAGTGAAGTTCTACTTCTTATCATATTAATACAGTTTGGGGTTTCCCAAGAGAGAATTTCTCATTTGTCTCAAGGTGATTTTTTTGTGTTGTACTTAAGTTGTCTGAATGATAAATAGTGCTGTACGTAAGTTGCTGGCTGTGTATGTAACGAGTAATATTGCATTTGAAAGTTTTCTGATAAAGTGGAATCCAATTTTGCATGGAAAAGCTAAGATGAATTTTAACCACTTTTCACTGAAATTTCATCAGTCAATCTGGACTTATTAGGAAATGAGAAATTACTCATTTAAACTTTCAGTGATTAAGGACTGACAAGATTACTTTATCAGAATCACTTTTTCAAAGCAAAGGTACAAATTATCATAATTTACCTTAATTTATAAAAATCTCCATTTGTATAAATACCTATTACATACAGATATATTTGCATACATAAAATATAGGTACATACACAGCAATATATATATAGTTCGATACAAACTTCTGCATTGTTTAACATAAGCAAAACTCAAGATTTATTCTGAATTGGTTGCTAACTAACATTAGTATGCAATTATTTCAGTCAAAATGTTTTTAGATTTTTTTTTATTTTAATTGGTTCCACTTAAGAAGAAGATACAGTGGATAGAATTTTACTGGCTTAGCTTTACCTACAGCACAGTTCATCTTCAGCAAGAGCATGACACCCAATTCCATGTGTAAACTTTGACACACGTGGTTTTGCAGTAGCTCCAAAGAAAGCTGCTCGTGCCACCTGCACTTACTTGGATGGGCAGCTTAATGATTTGCTCATAAGCTGAGGGTTCTGCACATCAGTAAATGACAAAATACTCTCTAAAGCTCTGGAAGCACATATAAGAAACCATAGGGCAGGTTAAAAAGGACAAAATTTTTTCATGTGGGCAATGTCTAAATACATTTCCCACAGCTAAATCCAGGAAGAGAAGGAATACAGTAGCTGTATTACAACACTTAGCAAAAGAGCTGGGATGAAAAGTAACTTCCACTTTGTTCCCCATTGTGTTGCAATGGGGTGTATGTCCTGAAAGTGAGTGACTGTGATGTATATATTGAAAATACTGGGTTTGAGGATGAAAAAGAGTCATCTGAGCCTATTCCTTATTACCCCTGTGCAATAATTATGTCATTAACAGCATGCAATATTTTTATGCGCAGGTGCAGTTAGTTTTCCAGATTACTTTACTCACCAATTGCTCTAACTAGAAGAGATTTCTATTAGTAAGTCTAAATTCTGAATATGTTTAGAGTAGAAACACGTGATAATGAAGATGTGTTACAGGATTGTTGAGTACCAAACAAGGTGTTTGTTTCTTTATCGTGTTTACGGAAAGCTTTGCTTATGGCGTGACCAAGGGGTTGGCAGGAGCTCTGGGCACGATGGGGAGAGCTGAGGTTGGGAAAGCCTTCAGTTCGCTGGGAAACCATTCAGCATTGTGCCCTGGCTGCTGCTCCTGGGACTTGGAGGAATTCCTGCTCTTACAGCCAAACTCTGCAGGCTGATTCACAGCCTGTCGGTGCCAAGGGCAGGCTCCTGTAGGGTTTTGGATCAGGCCTGGGATCCAGCAGGGTGGTCAGTCAAAGGGACAGGGACGTGCTCAGACATCACCCACACTCAGGAGCAGCAGGGCCACTTGGCCTCCCGAGTCTTTAAAAAGCTCACCATCTGCTCTGCTGTCTGGAGATAAGAGATGGTCTGTTCTGGGGCCGGGACAAAAGAAGTGGTTGCAGGTGAAAAACCTGAAACCTCTTGCATCCAGACCCAGCTTTCAGTGTAACCTTAACCTCATGGGATTTTTAGGTGGTTGCAGGCAAACGTGGAAAAGGGAAGGGTGAAGAGATGCAGGATACAGGCTTGGTGATGTGGGAGAAAAACAGAAGATGCAAAAGGGAAATGACAACTCCTATAACTGGTGAGAACAGAGATACAAACTCACATATCTTCCTGACCAAATTGGGTAGTTTTAGGGCCTCTGGAGTTAATCAGTGTTATTTTCATGCCTCTTTTTATGTAAACTTCTTTGGCATTTGTCTCAGTCTCCAAATGAATCATTTACTTTTTCCACCTGCTGCTATCACCTGTTTAACCCTTCTGCTTCCAATTTCATGTTTACATCATTTCTGCATTTAATTCTTTATTAGCTTGCACCGTTTTAGAGAAACTCAGAAGAAGTTTCTGATCTCAAACTCCAAATAGTCTGAGTGAGAATATAAAACACATATTATGTGTCACTTTTCAAGGACACGCTGTACGAGTGGCTCGCTGTAATCTGTTCTAGGATGCTTAAATTTTAAAAGGCACAAGATTTTGATAGCTGATTTTGTTTCTGTGTGTGCCTATTTATATTTTTAGCACATTTGATAAAGTACCATTACACAACCGCCTCTTGGCTCTGGTGTAAGGCTTTGTACCACTGTTTTTTAATGCTTTGCAATGTGATTATGTAGCAATCTCTAGGTGTATTAAAAGCAGGTTCCCTTTCTACTGTAACAGCTAAGTCATCTCCACCTTTGTATCCTCTACCTGACAGACCCTTCATGTCTGACTCAAGTTTAAAACACTTGTCCTAATTTTTGAAACTTTTCTTCTAAACTGTATTTAAAACTTTCTGTTTTTAACATCCTCCTCTTTTCTTCTCTGCTGACTTTGTTCCAGTCTTCATCTTATGTCTGACCCACTTAAGTGCCTCTGACTTTCCCATTCTACTGCCTATAATTGAAGCTGTTTACTTTGCTTTGTGCCCAAAATACCCCTGTCTCTTCAGATCTGTTTTCAGACAGCAAGAGCCCTCTTTACTTATAAATCAGATTCTCCCGTAGAGGACTTGTCATCACTGCAGCCCAGTGGCCGTGCTGAAATCACCCACACGTGATTTCCAGCAGCCCAGTTTGTGCTGAAACAGAAACTCTTTCATGTTTTATGCTTCTGTAGCACCAAAGAGATTTGTCATTTGGTGATATTCACGGTGTACTTCTGCTGTCTTTTTTTTGTGTGTGTGTGTGTGTGTGTCATGCTGCTAAAATGAAAATTATAACCTATTGCATCTGCACTGTGTGATGAAGCAAGGGCCAGTCTTCAGCAGGGCTTGAGAGTATTTTTTTGTCTTAATGAACAAACCCTGCAACTTAACAGATCTTTTTTGTTGTTGTTTCATGACATTTACAGAAAGGTGGCAACTGTAGGGCAGGGACAATAGGGGAATTTTTACACACCTCTCCTTGCCTTGGAAGTCCATTACTATGTTTTAGCCCATTCTCCCAGTGGGAAAGTGTGAAGTGTAAGTGCAGGCAACAGAGTTAAGCTGGAATGTCCTGCAGAGATTCACTATCACAAAGGGTAATACTGCTTTATCGATCCTTTCCATACCGTCTCCCACAGTTGTGTTAAGCCTGTAGCAAGTGCAACCTTTACAAAACAAGATCAAGAGATATGCCTTACCATTTAAGTTGAATACTGGCTTTAAAATAGGACAAAAGGATGTTTCTTAGGTATGACATATTGTTGGCATTTTAGCGTATACATGATAAAAAATCCACAGACTGGAAGTTCGCGTTTATTGGAATAATTTTTTGTTTGAGCTCCACATCTGTGAATGCAAGTGATAGGTCCAACTTAACTCTCTATAAATCATAAGTTAGAAAAGGAAAAGTATTTTCAGCTATAACTAGACAGCTTTCCTAGAAAATTCAAAGTCCCATTTCTCCTCATATTCTGAGATATAATACGTAGTTGATAATTTTGTTACTTGTACTGTAGAAGTGAAAAAATATTGTCTAAAATTTAAAAAAGACCATCAGACATCTTTTCATAAGCATTTCTGTGTTACTGCCTCTTCTCTGCTATACTCAATTCCATTGCTGCAGCAGTTGCCAAAGATGCTTATAAAAATTTTCACTAGTGCTTGATTAGAGCATTAGCACCCCAGGCTTTCAAAAGAGTGCTGCAGGGCTTTCACTTTTGCAGTGCAGATTCTTGCCTCAAATGTTGGCCTGTACTTATAAAGAAATATATTTATATGATAGACCTTAATTTCTATTTTGCAATTCACCAGAAAGCATTGAGTGCTGTAGATCTGACTGTTCTTCTGTGTCTCACTGGACTGCATGTTAACATCAGGTGATTGAGACAGAGCTGAGGTCATTTAAAAAAGCAGATGAAATTGGGAGACTGTTGTGTTCAGGTTCTAGCAGTGGAGTTCTGTCGTGTTCTCTCCCACACAGTCTCAGTGCCTGTCTCTGGAATCAAGGGGCCTTTGTCCTCCAGTGCAGTGCACAGGCTTGGCTTTGCAGCTTTTGTGTGGATGCAGCTTTGCAGACCTTTATACCTGTGGCAGGAGCTCTTCTACAGCTTTGCCTTGACTCTTCAGCCAAGCCTAAGCACCTTCTGCTAACCTTGTTTTCATCTTCAGGTTATTGCAGTGACTGACTTGAGGAGAATGCTCTCATCACCAAAACCAACAACAGCCACGTTTTAAAAAAAAACCAACAAAGAAACCACCCCCAAACAGAAAACTCAACCAAAAACCCACACCAAACCTAGATTTCTAGATTTCTTTGCTAGAATTATGTTAACACTTGTAATCTATAACAAGGTGTAAGCAAGTAATATGTGACCTGTATTATAAGGAAGTTATGGATTTTCTGTGTTCATGACACGGAGGCAAAAATACAAAGACTGCTGGGAAATAGTAAAGTTGCAAATAAAACTATGATCACCTCAGTCAGTCCTGTCTCTTGTCATAAACGCTGCTTGTCCCGTAGAGGATTTATCCAGATGAGAAGCTCAGCAATGAATTAGGAAGAAGTTGGCAGCAAACTTCAGTCAGAAGTAAGAGGGAAATACCTCTCAGGAAACCATCTCTCCAATAACCCCCTCCTACTCTCTCAGCATGGTTCCATCTTAGAATCTTCTGCTTGAAAGTTGTTACAGTGAACAACACGAATAAAGGTTAAAATTCCTCCTATTCCATTTTAGATGTAATGAAAATAGTGAAATACATTGATTGCAGTGCAGTGATCCTCTGACCATGTTGTCTACATAGTTTACTATTTACAAGTGAAGCAATAAACTGCAAACTACCATTGAAGTCAGGTTTAGCACCACACTGTTCTTTTTGTTTCATATGGTATAGATATATTTTTAGAAAAAAAAAAAATCTAGATTAAATGAGTTGTTACAAAAAATTGTAGGGCAGAAACCCCCAGGTAACAGTAATTTTTTCTATTATTTTGACATTGAATAGATTAAAAATATCTCTGGTATGCACATGCCACTTGAATGGAATGAACAGGGCTTAGAAAATAAGATGTATGCCATGAAGTATCTGATAAATAAGAGCAGAATTCTCTATTTCCTTAAATGATTTTAACATGATCTTGAAGCAATGAAGAGAAGTGTTTCATTGTTTTGAAACTTTTGATTCTCTGATGCTAATGACATAATCGTTAAATCAGTACTGTAGTATCTAGCTAATTGTTGTTATAATATTGTTGCATAGAATGAATATAAGAACATTAAAATACTTTATTTCTATATTTCAGTAAAGGAAATACACACCTTAATAAAGCTCTTCCTTTTGTTTATGATCCAGATTGCAGGTCTGATAAGTTCTAGCAGAATTAATTAAAGTCTGAGGTTGAACTCGGACCTGGAAGGGTGGACTGGAGAGCTACTGTCTTAAAATGCAGCATGTAGCTGACAGATAAGTTCCTTGTTAATTTAATTAGTTGGAACTTTTTAAAGTGTGGTTGATAGCAAACATCAAAACCTTCTTTCAAACAGGCAGCTGTCAAGTGTGGGTACTTGGGTGAGAAATGTTCCTGAGAATGTACTCATTTTTACCAGTGTTTATAAACCGTGAATGGCTGTTGTCTCTTTTTAGGTTTGTTTCTCTACCTGTGAAATGTAATCAAGAATATTTACAGAGGGGAAAAAAGGGGGGTAAGGATGTTTGGATGGGCAAATTGCAACTGGAATGGTTGTTGCCTTAGCTACTGATTCATCAAAAAGTTATGGATAAGCCAGTTTGAAAGACTGTGCTTGAAAAGTAAAACTAAATAAATGAAAACCTGCAACGCTTTTCAAAGTTACTAAACTATATTGTAATTTTGGAAAAAAACACATTATGTGGTAATTTTAACAAAAATCATTAAATTGATGCCACCACATTAAAACCAGTCATACAATACAGCATGGTCACAATATGGTGCGGTTGCTCAAATACAGGAATTCAGGCTTTAGGGAAAAATGTGCTGTGTTATTATGCCTGCATTTGGTAATGCACAGTAATGTGCAGTATTTTCTTGATCCCCTAGAACCTTTCACCAAGCCATTAGTTTTTCATATTGTTAGAGGAAAGGCACACATGAGTGGTTTTGCTAATCCATGGCTGGAAATTATTCCCCCTTCAAGTCCTTGGTGTGCTGTACGTGTGCCCAAAGAATGAACAGCACATCTTGTGCACTTGATTGCTCTGTGAAAGGCAGTAGCTGGGAGTAAGCAGGTGACACCAGGAATTTTACCCATCCTGTTCCCAGGCACATGGTTTCCCAGAGGCTCATCGTTGTCCCCTCCCAGGTTTGTAAGGGAGATGCTGCAGTGAACGATGTCACTCGTGAATGGGCAGATACTGGTACCACTCCATTAATTCCTACTTTTGACCTTCTTTGTCCTGAAAAAAAGCTTTCCAAGCAAAGAGCATGGGCTGAGATGAATAATTCCAGCAGAATTGGAGGCAACAGATGTCCTACAAGTTAAGCACCTCTGTACAACAGTTGTTCCCTAGCCACTAGGCAGTGCTTCAGCTGTGTATTTAGGAAAGGGTGCACCTTGCATGGAGCTGTGTTTAGAGTTTGGTGCTTGATTTTTTAATCAATACTCATTGCATGCAAAAGTATCAATGATTTTCTGATAAATTGAGAGGTGGTAATCAGTGGATCGATGGCATACTTGTGTTTCAGAGAAGCATTCTGAATAATTTTTCCGTTCTGATATTCTGGTTAATTCAGGTTGGGGTTTTTTCCATTTGAATTATTTATAGCTAGCACAAGGCACATCCTTTTGAGACATTCCAGTCTATTGTGTATGTATTATGCTTTTATGTAGGAGTATAGTAATAGTCCTTTAAATTTGTGTAAATAATATTCTAGAGTCATGATATATTGAGAGAATGCTTTGGGTTCTCTGACGTGGTGGCTTTCAGAGAGGTGCCTGTATGTGTTTGCATGTCAAGGATTGCAAAATATAGATAAGGTAAAAGAACTGATGTATGCGTAGACTTAAAGCTCACCCTGACCCTGAGTCGAACTGCATCTGAGATTTGGACGAGGAAGAAAAGGTCCATATTATCATTTTTGCACAGCTTTGCTATTTGGTTCCATTAGGGATTGGAAATGTGCAAGTATTATGGCATAGTGGCTGTCAATCTGAGCAAAACCTAGGAGTGGTGGAAATCTCATTAGCCTGTCTATCAGGTGAGATCTAAACCCGAGGTCTTGGCCACTTGTGGCCATTAAAGAGCTTGCTCACTGCTCACAGGAGTAAAGGTGTTAAATACAGTGTCTTGGACAAATTCCAACTTGTGAAATTAGATTTGGCCTAAATTCCCTGCCAGTTTAATACTTTGCTTCTTGTTCTTAACTATAAGGCTTTGAGTTATTAAAGGGCTGCTCACATGTATCCTAAGCATGTCTGCTTTTCAGTGACAGGAAAGCTTATATGATAGGGTATGTTAGGCCTTAATGAAGTAATATAGACAGAAATGTTACAAGCAATCTTAAGTGGAAACTACAGCTTTAATATGCACCAATTTGGTCATATATTGCCAAAAATGTATATGCTGTGTTAGGGGAATAAAAGTACCTTGATTTTAGCTTCCTTTTTTCTGTAGCTCAGATAAGTTGTAGGAAATAGTAGGAATATAGAAATAATAGGAAATATAGAAGCAAGATACAACAAAACAGAGGTTTACAAGTGGAAGAGCAGAATTTATATTGTCAGGACCAGGGGAGGGGTGTAACTGTGTCCCTGATGTGTACCAAAGGAAGAGCTGTCTCATTTCAAGTGTTCAGAAATGCACTAAACCTGTGTGCTTGAGCATCTCCTTGCATTTCAGACACAAGCACGTTATCAGGTCACTGCAGAATAAGTCAGGCTGTTTTCAGTCAGCTGTTCTGTTGTGACTGACTAATCATGTTTTTTGACTACATCTAATTTTTTGTCACTTGTGGACAAATTATTGTATATCTTCAGTAATCACACAGTAATATCAGACTTTTGTTGCAGCATATTTACACCAGAATTTACTTTCCTCAGTTTGAGTGTCCCTTTCAATTAGTTATATGGGATTTTTCTCTTTTTTTTTCCTTTTATATTGTGGTGTTGTTTTTTGGGTTGTTTTTTTTTTTCAAGTAATAACCTAATCATATGCTGCCTATTTCCTACATCCATCCAAGCACTCTTTAGTTCAGGCTGCTTTAGCCTTTGAATTATGCATACTCAGCTTGTCAGTCAGGGCAGCACTTGCAACTTTTCAGTAGAAATTTCTTCTCTAAGTCTTTTCCTCAAAGACATATTTCTGCTACATTAGAGTGTGCTTTGAAATCCAGTGAGAATACACTATAGAACCAGGCAGCAAACACATAGATAAGTAAAAAATTATATATGACTATCCGTTGTTAATAGTAGTCATTTTGTAATACTCAGAGGAATCCAAACTGTTGTTTCTCACATGTTTACAAAATTTCATGCAGTTCCTTCTTAATCTTTCTTCTTTAATGCTAAAAGATACGTTTCCAAACGTACCTTATAGAGAACATCTAGTTTCTTCAATATGTTATTGGTCTCTCCATCTCTTTGTACTTCAATAACTTGGTAAAGCAGGTGAAAAAATAAGCCAATATTATTGTGAGAGCTATAAAAATACGGGGGAGCGGGTGTTTTAGGATTTTTTAAGTCGATTTGCAAGTATTCAAATATACAATTATAATAATTTTACTCTAGATGTAATGTTTAAAAAAGTGAGGGAGAGTGAAGTGGTTTGGGGTTTGAAGCATGGGGGGAAAAAAAACCCCTCAGTGTCTCCTTTTTTCCCTGGCATGGGTGAACACTGCATGTTGTGGCAGGTCCTGAGCTGGTTCTCTAGCAAAAGTGAGAGCTAATTGCTGCACGTTTATTGTACAGCCGCTTAGATACTTGGAATGCATCCCAGAGAGACATAGCTAGGGAAACCAGCAGTCAGGTCTCCCTAACTGTAGTGAGAATTTTATTTTTTTTTGAGGGGTGACAAATATATCCCTGAACTTCGGCCTCGCTAGGGTTCATCATGATGGATCTCAGGGAGAATTGCATTCTCCTCTCACGAGATCAACTCAGACATTGTGCCCATATTTTGTTAGATTCAAGACTGGTCTTGTTATTCTAACTGGTTGTTACCAAAAATATTTTTTTAGTCATTCCCTTTCCTATTTGATAAGCAAAATAGCAAATAGAGTTTAAGATTTAGGAAGCTGTATGATATTTAAAGCAGCCAAAATTTGTCTTGCTCGGGTTTCTGTTTGCTCACAACAGCCATGACCCACACGGTCGTGCTGGGTTTCAGTCTGCGACTCAGAAAGCTTAAAACTTACCAGAGGAGGTTTGGCTCTGTGCCTCCAGGAACTGTTGTGCCACCACTGATGTAAATCACGTTGTCTACAGCCAGGCACGTGAAAATGCTCACACGTACTTCTTCAAGAACTCCATCAGAAACTACACCATTAGTGATTAATTGATGGATCTTTAATACCTATCTTCCGATATATTTTTGTCCAATTATCTGCTGCAAGAAGAAATTTATTTTTTCATTTAAAATTCCTAGCTATATCCAGAAATTTCTTTGTTTGAAAAACACTCTTATTTAAGATGTAATCCAGCTAATCTACTAGCTACAGGTTGAAATTGTATTGCCTTCCCTCCATTTATGAGTTAAATACTGCTTAGACAGATTTTCATGTAGGAATGGCCAGCACCTCTAGAAACAGGGACTTATGTTGGATGTTTAAGGTAAGCTGGGTTTAAAGTGAAAATACCCTCCAATACATAAAATGTTTACTATTTTTTACCATGTAAACATATGAAGATAATAAATGGTAGTATTACAGTGTAGGAATAATATTTCCAGTAAAAAATTATGTAAAGATATTTTTATTCATTTTAATAAATTTAATTTGATGTCCAGTGTTCGGTAAATAATTTGCCACATGCTTAATAGCACCGCTAGCTTAATTAGGACTATTAATTGATTTAGATTTCAAGAAATAGTTAAATGTGTATGTGGCAGCATCACTAGTAAAATAATCTGACAATAAATTGTACACATGAAAGTGTACATTCAATACCTGACATAGTTATTGAATACCTAAAATTTGGGACAATCTAGAACTAGGTCATTAAGAGAAGTGAGAGCAGAGTCCAGCCTTCCTGGGTACGTGCATGTGGGGGTGTAGCTGGCAGAAGTGGTGGGCTGGAAAGAAAAATAGAAACAAAATTTTCTAGACGCCAGGAAAAGTGAGTCCTGTGAAACAGCTTTCAGACTGTTCTTCTGCCTTTAATTCTGGTTTGGGTGGCCAGATACTATGGGTAGGATCTGTGTAGGAGGGTTGTACTGACTCTGTTGCTCAAACTTGATGGTAAAGATTTGTATTTGACTGTAGGATTGGGCAGTCTCGAATCTGCTGAAATGAAGGCATCTCATAGTTTTTCTGTGCAGAAAAACTCTCCTTGAGGCAGAGATCCCAAAGTTCAAGTAGCTAAAGTAACTAGAAGGTTCCTCTAGACACACACCCCCACACTCCACCCTACCCTCAATTTTCTACATTTGCATACAGTGGTTGACAAAGGTGTTATTTTATTTCACTTTTAGAAAGGGTGGAAGAATAAAGGTTATGTCTTGGTTCTGTTATAGCATCTGCTGACTAGGGTACCTCTTTTTCATGGCTAGTGATTGAGATGCTTTGACTGATTTGGGAAATACGGCTCAAAAATTCTGTGAAATGGCTTGTCAGCGTCAGAGTAGTGAGTCCCAAGTCTCTTCATTTCTTGATTGCACTAATTAGACATGGATACAGCAGGCCAACAATGATTTTAATGCAGAAGTGGCAATAATGTTAATTTTAAACATATTAAATCATCATTAAAAACTGGGATTTTCATCATAGTCACAATCAGTGTTTTCTCATTAAAATCTGAAATGGAAATTACATGGGATAGAGTTTTGTTGTCCTTGATTCTCAGCCTGTAGGACAGTAGAGGTTTGTGGATTGTGAATGGATGGACCAGGAAGGGTTTGAATATGGCTGAGTTGCAAAACCCCAGGGTCAAAGGTGTTAAAGCCAACTGACATGAAATTTCCGAGAAGTCTTAAATACTAAGTATTTCTGTTAATTTGAGGTCTTTGAAACATGTGTCATGTCGCTTGCAAGGTTTCAAAAAACAGAATGTGCTTTCACTACAGTGGCCATTCAGACAGAAACAGAGTGAGCACCCAAAGCTCCTGAAAGGTTTGCAGGAGGTACTGGAGCTCCATAATTTCCTTCAGATGCAGAATTATCTCCAGCTTATTTTCATGAGGGGTTTGGTTGGTTTGTTCTTCTAGTATGAGTTTGGTGGGGGTTATTTTGTGTGTGGAACTCTTGGTGTATCATTTAAATATGCCTGTAGTACCTGACTGGTCCATGTTTTACCCTCCTTTCCTGCTAATTTCTACCGGCTCTTGCATTTAAATATTAACTAAATTTCAAGTATTGCTGGATCACAGTTTGTGAGACATACCAGTTATTTTGGGATTAGAAAGTCAGTTATAGCCGGTGCTTTTGCTGCCAGGCCTGTGGGGCTTTGTGTCTTTTCACTAACGTGCTTGTGAAATAGAACCAAATGTGCAGAAACTTGTAATTAGTCTTTCTCCTCTATGTTAAAAAAGTGTTGCTGTTGCCTTTTAAGGGAGTATATTGCTGCCTTGGGGGCACAGGGGAAGGATGGAAGGAGCCAGTGGTCATGCAAAGGATGATGGTCAATTGATAGCAGATGTCATAGGGAAAGACTTTGGAAGACTGAGGCTGGTGAACCCATCCAAAAAGCCTTAAGTGTGCCAGATCTGCAAACTGTAATCTCTCTGTGTGCTTACAATGAGGTACATAAAACATAAAGCAATATTAGTTTGTATTGTCACTGCTGTACAAACTACTTTGTCATAGCCACCCCGAGCTCCAGGAGAAAGCTTGTGGTCCCAGCTGTGTCATTGATCATATGCCACGAGTTGTTGCAGCACACACAATTGAATTGCTTTTCCCTCAGGGAAACAATGTCTCCAGGTGTGCTAATAATAAAATTAATAGCTTGGAGAAACTGCTTGCCACAGCAGCCGTGGCTTTACAATGAGAGGATCGATGCCAGTGTTCAACTGTCCTAATTCCATGGTGGATACCCGACTCAGCCACCGCTGCGATACGTTCAGTCTCACAGTTAATCAATACGTCCCTGATTTAAAACAAAGAGCCAAGATTCAGGATTAGAAGTCTTTCTGAATAAAAGGATGTAGGTTAAAACCGTCAACACCCTTCAACTATTATCTTAACATAAAAGTTAGGAGTGCTTTAGCTACTGCCTCCACAGGAAGTGGATGCGATACTACTGACTATATCCCACTCATTTTGTGAAGCATTAGCTTGTAAATATTAGGATGTAAAATGGCACTTAAATCATCTTGACCTGGTGTTTTGTAGAGCTTCATGAGTTCTGATTGTAATTGATAATATTGCTTTAGTGTGAATAATGCATGCAGTCATACACTGCAGTTATTACTCTGTCACAGAGCGCTGCTGTCTGTAGCCACAGATCTGACTGCCAGCAGCGTGTCTGGAGGGGCACAAATGCTTTTCATATTGGATTTTGAGAAGATCTTGATTCTGAGTGCTTATAAATGTCAAGGTTTAGGTTGTGTATGAAAGAAAATATGCATTTTTATAAGCTGATAGTGGAAAGTGAAAGAGCATTAAACATTATTGGACGTGGGGCTGAAGTATCAGTGACAGCTTCGTAGTTGCAAGAGAAATGAGCAATACATTGAAAATCGCAGCTTGTTTGCCAGAGTTGGGTGGGTTTGTTTTTTTTTTTTTAGTTGGGGGTTTTTATTAAACTTGCAATTTGGGCTAATCATAGCCATTATTGTTCCTTGCCTTCCTTAGATGACAACAGCTCCACCACAGCTACCTGCCACAACTTAGCACAGCAAGGGAGGGAGCTCTGAAACGTTTCTGTCAGCCATTAAGCATGGCAGTTCCCTGCAGAGGGAAAGTAAATTCTCCTTTCCTCTCCCTCAGAGTTCAGTGAAAGGAATCGAAATCACCTCTCCCTATTGCATTCGATGCCACCAGAAGTGTGGCTTCATTTGATTCTTTCAAATTTAAGAAATCTAAGGCTAACCATTAGAAGAAGTTTGAGAGCGCTGCCCTAATCTATTGGAGGTTTTGTAGGTAATGGGCAATTGGAGATGGTACCAGACCTGAAAAAAAATCAAGGAGTTAGGGAAGGAAAAGCTCCTAAACAAATTTGTTAAAATGTAGTTCATAACCTAGCATAACCAGACTGAGAACGAGCCCATGTGGTGTGTTTCTGAGGCAGTAACTTCAGATGATGGCTGAGAGATACTGGTGGGAGAGATTGATGTGATATGCGACATGTAGAGGTACTCTTGTTCTTTTCTTTACATCAGCTGGCAGAGAGGGTAGGAACAAAACTCTCCTGGAGTTTGTATAACTGAGCTCAGAGCTGTACCGTGGCATCATCTCCCAAAAGATCTCACCACCACTCCCACAGCTCAGTGGCTGGACTTGGCAGGGAAGGATGACAGACATGAGAAGAACCAATACAAAAGCACATTTAAAAGGCACTTCAGCCATCTCCAGTTTACACCAGCACATAAAGCATTGCTTCTATGGATGGGGGACCATGGGCACCGAGGAAGTGCTGGTGGTCTTTGCAGGCCTGAGGTGTGCACACTGCTCTCTGGCTCAGACATGTTGCATTTTTGTCTCAAGACTCTGGCCTTTATTTGCATTGCTTCTTCTGACAGATGTGGGAGACACATCTGCACTTCTATTTTTATCAAGTGTGTCTCAGTGACTTTGCTTCATAATAAATTGCTTTCATTTTTTCAACCTCTTAATGAATTAAACAACGTCCAGAGATAAAATGTCTCAGGACAAATAGTTTCAAGAGACTATCTAGGGCCACGACTAGATCGCTAATTAGTTGTTCTTCTCTTCTTCTCTGTGTCCCAGTGCCACACACTTTGTACACAAAGGCTGAGGGCAAGAGATAAATTTGTTAAGCAGCAACCAACTTTTCACTAAATGGAGAGCATGGCCTAGTTAGGAGGGCAGTCAGACTTAATGAGCCTATATGGCATGTTTCTGAGGCAGTAACTTCAGATGATTTCTGGGAGATACTGGTGGGAGTGAAGGCAGACCCTTGTGGTTTTGATTGTTTGAATAAATAAATTTGTTAGGAAGAACGTGCTTTGAGTTACTTGGATACGCTGCTGGACACAGGCTTCCAATGGGGAAGCTCTTAAAGGTGCAAATTAGAGTTTGGTCTGGTGCTTCAATGCATTTGCAAGTAGTGGGGCTGAGAGCCTGAGAAGCGTTAGGAGATCTGTAGGATTGTGTTCTGGAAGAATTCCAAGAAATTGGTTTCATCTGAAGAACAGAGTTCAGATGGGAGATTAAAGAAATCATGTCTCTACTACCGCATGAGGGTGTCTGTCTGAACGACAAGTCTACGTGAGGGGAGAAGCTTAGAGGTCTCACAGAGATTTTTTAACTTTTTTTTCCAGTGGGTGTCATTGCAGGTGAAGTTTTTCACTGATCTGTGGAAAATTTGGATTGCATTTCCAGTCTTTTCTTAACAGCTGCGAGCATTCAGCTCTTTATTTATTAAAAACCTTAATTTTCAAGAGATGGTTGTATGCTGCAGAGAATTTTTTTGTAAAGCTCTTTCAGGTAAAGCATATCCTTCCAACATATGACTACAAGTTGCTTGCTCACTCCAAGTTAGATGGATTTTTATTCAACAATAATATTATTGTTAAACCTGTTAAGCTATTGTTAAACCTTTTAGTTGTGTGAGTCATTTTTGCATAAGAAGAGGTGGGTGTTTCAGTGGTGGTGTGTCAGTCACATTGCAGTACAGCCGATCAATGGTATTGGCCTTACTGGTTTTTGTTCCATTAGCAAATGCCATTGAATGTTTAATTGTGCTTTAAAATATATTCAGCCTTAAGAGGACTAGTTTTATAAGCTACAGAGAAGCATCGGTAACTGACTAATACAGAGACATAATTTAGTTTTCATTAATGTTACACTTACTAGATTATAACAATGAATTTTTATTAAATAGACTTGTATAAGAAGTCATTTTGATTAAGACACTGTCTTTTTGTATAGTGGATGTTGGTTCCATGCAGAGTAATGGACGAAAATTGCCTCTAGAGAAAAAAAATTTAAGAGAGATGAAGGCAAAGGTTTTCTTCCATGGCTTGCCAGTACTCACAAACTTGATTTAACAATTCTTTTGTCTGCTTTTAATTTTACAGAATAGTTGGCTTAGAGTCATGAAATGTATTTAATTTTTTTAAGAACGTCTTTAGATGTTTTGCTTTAGACCTAGTCATTTTTCTTACTTTTCTGAAAATAAATTTCAACTGACTGGAGTGTTTTAATGTTACGGAGTAGTGTTGAAAGATGCCAACAGTGTGTTTAAAACCACAACAAAAATCTTGAGTTTCATTGGTACGTTAGGATCGAGTAAATAAGAGCCAGCGTGTGGATGTGCTTATAAGTTGGTTCCAAGGAAATTCCCAGAAGCACAGCCCGGTGTACGATGCACATTTGTGATAAACGCTGTCAGGGTTCTCAGAGCATGGAAGCCTTGAGTTCACGAGCGCGTGTGAGGCTGGCTGGCATGGCAGGAGGCGGCTGGGGGGCAGGTGCACGTTCAGGGGTATCCACAGTGGTCCCTCCAGGTCCCGGTTCCCTTGAGTGTTGTATGGAGCAGGAAGAGGAAGGACAGCTGCTACAGCGGCTGCTGCAGAGCGGGGAGTTCAGTTCCTACATTGTCAATGTGGAGAAGGCGGCAGCTCCACGGGAAGTGTTTTCCTGCTGCCTCCATCCCTGTGTCTCTTTGTACCCCCTCTGCATTCCCAGGGCTTCGGCTGGGGCAGCAGAGGGGGAACCTGTCTGGAGAAAGTTCATTCTAAAGGATCATTATTGCTGCTGTGCTGACATCATCTGTGTGCAGCCCAGGGAGAGGGGTGGAGAGGGGAAGCAGAATGCTGTGCTAGAGCCCTGCTGAAACTAAATAAACTCTCATAAGGGGCAAAGGAATGTTTTCTTTAACCCTTAGGCTGTCTCCTTGATAAATTTCAAAGGTTTGCTGTGAGCAACAGAGGTGTTAGTACTTCCTAAGTAGCTTGTAAAATGTGAAGCTAAGCCTTGAATTAGGTTGTTAAGCTTTGTACAAGTCATCTTATCAATCCCTCCTGTAACATCCCAGTATAACTTCCCAAAATGGAAAGTTTGTCATGGCATTAAGAAGATTGTGCCACACAAGTGCAAATCCCCGCCTTGGATTTTTATTTTTATTTTGATATTTTATTTAGCAATAACCTAAGTGCCATTTTGGTATGGAAGAACAAGTGTGATGTATAAAACCAGAGTATTTTCTTTCATTTATAGGTTTGGGCTTTAGGAAGAAGGTGTTGTCAGGGATTAAATGTAATCATATTCCAACTCTCATCTCTCTTAAAAAGTAATTCAACAAATGAATGAAGGACAGACAATATTTTCAGTCATTCTTACAAAATGTGGCTTTGTGTTACATTGAAAATACCAATAAGCTACAGTTCCAGAACAAAAGCATGGGAAAAAAATATAAGTTCATAATAACTCATAGGTCATGGTCTTTATTGTCCTTTTAATGAATAAATGAATTGGACTGCAAGTTTATAAGCCTTCTGTGAATATTTTGTTTTCTTGCACAACGACTGTTTATTCTCACTTGACCTCAAGGAAATTATATGAAAGGTAAATCTGATTATTAGTTATAATCTGAAACACTTTTTGATCAGTTTTGCTTTTTCTGTGGTTCAAATGCATGTTTATGAGAATGGCTATAATGCTTTTATAGGTTTTTTTACTTTTTTTTTTTCCGTGCTACATTTTTCATCTTCCACTGGAGAGTCAGAACTTAGGAGAAGGAGGCTCAGATATTCTCTCCATCACTCCTAATTTCTTTGCCAATTGTGTTACTTATTTTCTGTCATATACAAATGCTATTGCTTGATTGCACATCAGAGCTTTCGTCCATCAAAATTAAGGGATGGGGAATCCATACTGTACTGGAATACTTACAGGAAAAGCAGCATTGCCAACATGGATGCTCAAAAGACAGAGATCCAAACTACAAAGTGTTGCTGTATTAAGTGACTAGGAAGTCTTTTTTAGGCAGTTACACAAAACCTGCAAAAATAATTTTGAAAGAATAGTAATATTTATTAGATAATGTACAAAAGATAAAGCTGGCATTTAATCTCATAGATATATTCCCAAGGCTCATGTGGAACATGAGCATCTTAGAAAGGGAAAATCATTTATGTAGAAGCTTTAGGTCATAAATGTGAAATAAACCCTTTATCATTAATGCCAGGTGATGTCAATCACTTCTCTCTTGCAAATAATCTCTATAAATAGAGCAATTACTACATAAGCAGTCAATGATAAACTGTTGCATTGTGGAAAAAAACCACAGTACATTGGCTTGCTGTCATTTCCAGAAAAGCTTTAACCTTTTACTAAAAAATAAATAAGTGATCATAATTCAGTGGGAAAGATCTAGAAAAGCTGCAAAAAGGGAAGAAGAAAGTGGTGTTGCTTTCACTTACATAGGATTTAGGAACTCCAGTGTTCCTTAGCTGAGTTCTGTTTCCGATGATCTGGGTTGAAATGCACACCCTTGGTCTTGCAGAGCCACAGGGGCCACAGTTACTATTTGACTAGGGGGAGGAAATGAGATTTTTGAGAAAAATGCTCCCAGCTGCAGTTTTGTTCCTCAAGCCTTCATTCAGCAGGGTGGCACAGCACCACCAGGCAGTACAGGAGTGACTCAGCTCCACAGCAGATGTGGATTGTTTACAACCTTCTTGTTCCCAAGTAACTTTTCTGATGTGCCTTGGAAGAATTCAGGCATTAAAGTTACTGAGTGACGAACCACAGTTGCAGAAATTGGCACTCTTGTATGTAAATGTTAATATGATACACTAAAATAGAAGCACCCTCACTATTATTTAACATTTCTGCAGATTGTATTGTTGTTATAGATATGTAGTGTCATGGTGTTCCAGTGACACAATTGGTTTATTCACTCAGTTTTGTAGAATTAGGAACAACCAATGTGTACAGTGTTGGAAACACTCAGACTCTGTCATTGTTGAGGATTCCGTAGATATGGTTGGACACCAGAGTTCTGCACTAGAAAACCCTAAAATAAACAGAATGTTTGAATAGTAAAATGTGGAGTGATGGTAAACCTGGAAAGAAGGAGCAATGTGGTAAGCATGCTACAACATCAACCTTCTGAGAAATGAAGGGTGACTTAGATACAAAAGCTGTTGTTGACGGCCCCCAATGACATCAGATGTGTTTGTAGCCAAACTCAAGAAGTTTTGGACAAGTTTATTTATGATAGTGAGGGAGCAGCCACGTATCCTCTACAAGTCTCAGTGCTGTGATTTTGAGGCCTCTTAATCGACTGCTCTGCTTTTTTATTGAGCTGGGACTCTGTACGTCTCAGCCAGTACTCTGTAATGAATACAGTAAATGTATGTGCATCATTAGTAAAATCCAGGAAGAGAGATTTGATACCTCTTCATACATAATCAGTGATTCTCAGGTTCTTAACTGTCTATTTCAGAGTAAAAACAAATATGTTGTTCTTGTGTTGATATTACAGTAAGAGCTCCTCTGTCTCCCCATTTGGGTGTGTGTTTAAATGAGAAAGAAGCCTCACTGTATTATTTACATACACTCTATAATATATAAGTAGTTCTCACTGTGGACTAAGCTGAATATAACTGACATGGTTTGTTCTTAAATTTATTGTAGTCATCACTGTACTGAAACTTTCCCTGCCAGCTTTGTGTCTTTGGTGCCTTTGCAGGAGGCTGATTTACCTTTCTTGGGAAACCTTTTTGACTTAAATTACAAGTGGCTGTGTGGACTGAACAAGTTTTCCTTCTAGAAATAAAAATTGCACAAAGTGAGACACATTCCCAAAATTCTGTATAGGAAAATAGGTGTAACCCTTGTTTAACTGTGGTAGCTACAAGTAATTGTAACTACTCCATGGTGAACATGTAACTTGTTAAAAGCAGCAGCATTTAAAGGGATCAAATGATTAAAGTGAGCTCTTCAATCAAATACATGTGGAGACTAAAACAAGCTTTGGAAGTACATACCTCGAACACGAGGTAATTCTGTTTCTGAGATACAGAGAAAAGCGAGGTCAGAACCTACACAGAAGCTACAAATTGTGCAGTACCAGACAATGGGGTGTAGTACTGTAAGGTGGAAAGTTTTGTGAGCTGTGCTAGAACACAGATTTATTAATAGGAAATTTAATTTTGAGACCTTTTATGTATAAGGAATGAAGTTCTGAAGAAGTGAAAGCAAAGGGAAAAAGGGATGTGTTTGTTGTTTAAATTATTATTCAAAATGTTTGAGTCGGTTGTTTTGAAAAATGCCCGGAGCGAGTGAGATGTAGAGGAGTGGTTGGTGTTTAATTACACAGGACTGCCACCTAGCATCAGCTCACAGCTCTGAGCAGCTTCACAGGCTTACAGCAGCATCAAACTCGGGCTTTCACTGAAATTCATTTTTCTGTCGAACCTTTTTATCAGAGTATAAACGTCTATGCTAAAAAAAGAGGGTTCTTACATGGTAAACCTCAAATATTGATGTTAAAAGCTTTTTAATTCAGACAAATGAAAACAGGACTAGTAAAAGCTTTTTTGTTAAATAGATATAATTATATTATAGCTAATATTAATGGTTTCCAAGTTTGTCTAGGTAGATGCCATGTTAATAAATGTTATTGTTTCGGCTGCTCTCAAAAATCAAATGTCTCATTTGGTATTGTGGATGTTCTTTCAAATTTAAGCAGAAACTGGAAAACAAAGAATTCTCCTCATGGTTTTAGTGCACATACCCCAGATTTACATATTCCTAAAAGGAAGAACATCTGTGGGATCATAATAAACAGGGTCACAGTGATCAAGACATGACTGATTCTGTATGTGGCGGAAACTAGATATTTTATGTTGGGAAATCTGTGAGATTTGTCAAGAGATTTGATGCTGACAAGTGAGGGAAATGCCAGCTCTCAGTCATATATCCTTTTAGTTTTAGTATAGCACAAAGTGAATAATCCTTCAAATTGCTCTCAAGTGCAATGTGAAGTCAGCAAACCAATCTAAAAGCTGCTTTACCTGAATAATCTGTTAGTGCTTTGTTCTATTTTCTTACACTTCATAGTAAATGAAAAATAATAAAAAACCCCCCAAGAAATACCGAAATATTACATTTAGATTGATGCTGTATTTAATGAGTCCTTTATAGGATGTAATACCAAGTGTTAATCAATAGACATGCCAGAATAACTTCCAATACAACCTTGTAGAGTTTTTAAAATTAATTCTTATTAAAATTATTGACTTGTTGTGACTTACTGGGGTTGCAACTGGAGCAGTTTTTCAGCCTAATTAGGAGGTTAAGTTCCACTACTCAAACTGCAGATAATAGCGTAATGATTGTCATCTTGAAACATAAAAATCAATGTGAGATACTATCAAAATCTGCCGACTGTCACAAATTATGGAAATTGCTCACGGTTTAAAAAACACTGCTAAATGCTGTTTCCTTTTATTCAAGCACAGCTACTCAAGAGAATGTCTATTAACATAAAGCAAGTATCAAGTGGTGCTCAGGTAGTTAGGGCCACCTCTTAATCTGTGATATAACTTACAAATATTTTAGGAGAAATACAGAATAGTCTTCTTTTTACAGTATTAAAAGTCAGATATCCTATTACAAATTATGTCGCAGAATTGTATTGTAGTTAACACTGCTCTGTTTTCTGGTCAGTTATATTTGTTGATGCAGTAAAGAAACAGGAATGTGAAGATAATGGCCACACACATGGCTGTACATTTCCCTCACTGGTAACATCATGAGGATTGGAAAATTTTAGGTCATTCTATAGATATATATTCCATCTTTTCTTTTACAGTCTTCACACTGCTATGTCAAGGGGCAAAAATGAGAGAAAAAGAAAAAAAAAGAGAGTTGTCACTGGGGCTGTGCTTCAGTAAGAGGTTATTTATAGTGAGTTTGTTTTTAATATTTGATGTACACAGACCTTTCCACCTCAGTCAGGTGTAACTCTGAAAACTCCTCTGCTGTAATTGCCTTTGGAGGTCTATGGGAGGTTTTAAAACATGGTATATGCTATTTGATTAGTCCATTATAAATTACTGTATAGTTTGCCATTGTCTGCCCATTCTGTCTGCAGAATTTATTCTCCCATTTTCTTATGTTTCATAATGCAAAAATAGTGTTCTTCATTTGAATGTTTGTATATGTCATGTGTAAGGGGAACTGAGGAGCAAAACCTCAGGATTCAAAAGGAAACTAAGCTGATGCTTGCATGCAAATATTCACCAAGTTGCCTGGGTGTTGGTCCTTGTCTCCTTGGAAGTACCTGAAAGCAACAAATTTCAAGTTTTGTGATGAAGGACTGCAAGTTCTGGGTCCAAATCTTACACCTTATTTTTCATTTCTACTTCATGTGTGTGCAGATGGAATTGCTGACAATCCTTCATAATGGTCTTCTAAAAGAACGTAAATTTTGGAGATAAAAACCACAGAATCACAGATATTGTATGACTGTGGTATATGTGTTGAGGGACATGGAGATTTTATTATTCACTGTTGCTCAGACATTTAGAATCAACTGCTATGTAATGTATACTCTGAAATTGACTGAAATTTTAAATGGTGTATTTAAATTTTAATGCAAACATATTTTTGACAAACCAAAACTTTTAGTGCTATGCAGCTTTGTGTTTTCACCGAAAAAGAGTTTTGAAAATCATGATTCTACCCCTGCTTGGGGCATAATTTGACAGAATTCTCAGCTGATGCAAATTAACATATCTCCATCAACTCTGTGGTGGTGATTTATAGGAGCTGCTGAGATAATCATCATTATCTTTATGTGAGGAAGATAAAACTGGTTCTGAAGATCTACACAGTAGATTATGACATTATTTAAAAAGTGTTTATTACCCTTGCACTGTTAAAAAGAAAGTAGCTTCTGGTATCTGATACAAGAAAAGGTAAGATTTAAAACACTTGAGAAGGAAACAATAACTTTTGCCTCCTTATTAACACTGCTTATAGCTTAGAACAGCTGTGCCAGTGGTGGGCTTTGGAATTGTGTCCACATCTGGATTCAAACCTGCATGCTGCTGGTTTATCATTGGTCAGAAATTCCTTGAGTTGCGTAGATGGTGAACCAGAATTTGTTGGAAGAAAGCCTCTTCTACAGCAGTAGCAACAGTGTGCTATATTTCAAAATTTAGGTCTCATTAAATTCTTTCTAATATAAAACAAAGAAAATTCTGAGTACAATAATTAGAATCACAGTAACCAGCACAAGCTGCTTTTCTCTGTTATAGTGTCAATCCTCAATGTGAAAACAAAACAAAATATAATTTTAGTGAAATGTTTGTTGAATAAGAGAAGAAATATTTTCATTTGCAGACTCCTTAGAAACAATTAAGCATTAGCTCTGTCAAATACTGAATTATAAGTGAATTCAGTTCAAATTATGTAAACTATACATTCTTTGAAATTTGCTTAAAAAGACTTATTATAAAACTAAGGCTGTGAAAAAGCACTTCTGGGTAAAGCACCTGAACACATTTTTTGTAAGTGGCTGCACATGTTTTGAAAGCATTCTTGTAATGCCTAATACCTTCCAAAGTACCTTTCAACCAGTGAATTTCATATTCAGCACATCTGTGTTCCTGCAAGACTTGCAGTAATAATCAGATTGGTTAACTATACTTTTTTTTTTTTAAGATTGATTTTAATGTTTTAATCGATTTGAGGCAGATAAACTCAATTGTGTGTGAAATCCTATTTATTTTGGGACAAAAGGGAATTGAGTCTTGGTAGAAAACAAACTTACCTTCCAGAGAAGAAAAGTCTTTAGACTTCACTTTTTAAGGCATGTTCAGCATACTTAGAAATTCATCATTTTGGTCAGCATTACTTGTTGGACATGAAATTTGCTCTATTAGTGCATTTTTGACCCAGGACTGTTGTTGAACAGTACTGTAGGTACAGGGAGACTACATTAATTATTCTTCTTTTATCAATCCATTTCTTCAATTGACTTTTCCTGGCTAGTAATAATTACTTCAAAGAGTTGCATATAAATGCACACAGTAGAAACTCACTAATTTTCAGTAATTTTGGAAATGCACATGAGGAATAGATGAATTCTGAAAATCTGTGTTGTTGCTCCATGCTGGATTCATTTATAACGAGGACTGTAGATTGTTGCAAACACAACTCCACCTAGAATTTGTGAAACCAAGAGAAATAAGGAGAACAGTTTCTAGAAGTGCAGATGGGTTTGGGCAACAGGCAAAATTAGGCAGCTTGTAAAACCTCAGGCACAAAAATGGGTCAAAATCGAGTAGCTGAAACCCCAAAAATGTTAATGAAGTTCTGATTATAAACAGGAGGAAAAAATCATGTAATCTTGTCAGTTCACTGCTGTGAAATGTGTGCATCTACTTTGACCTTTATTTGTTGTGGGGTTTTTTTAAATTATTTATTTACTTATTTAAAAACGTTTAGTTTTACCTGCTGCACTGCAGGTTTAGCTGTCCATCCAATCTGTTTTGGGCACTTTCTGTGTTAGCTTTGTTGCACACACTGATCTAGAGCAAAATTCTCCACTGCCCCAAACGCTTTTCCACTGTTGTCACTTTGTCTGTTATTACTGTACCAGGCTCTCATGTGAATCAAAGAGCTTTAGTTTAGCTGTGGAGCTTGAGCACAGCGTTTGTAATCTCATGTGGGTGTGTTTTAGTAGAAGTTTTGGGTGGTTTTGATGATATGACACCTTGCCTTTCCTAGTTAAATTCTTGGTGGGAATGATAAGGCAATCTGCTTTTGGTCCTTCTGATAAATGATGTTACTCAGCAAAGTGAGGATTAGCCTGGTTGTACATAGATAAGTAGGCTTAGACTTATCTGATTTTTGGAATTCTTAGGAAGTATGGACAAATCTCTATAAAGAAATAACTTCTAAAAGTATTCTGATTATTCATTAAAAAAAATCTAATGAACTGATATGTCACAATGTCATGTTGAATTACAATTTTGACGTCATATATATTTGAAGGCCTGCTCTGACCATCTGTCTGGTGATGCACTTGCACTGTATCAGTACTAACATTAGTGCACTCTAAATGGAGGCATGGCACTATGGACCCCTTTGTATTTCATTCTTATCACTCAAAACTCAATTGCTAAATGGGACATTTCCTAATTCCATAGTCTTGATTATTGGAAAATATTGCAGTAGCCTCATGTAAGTTTTTTATGCTGAATATAAAAACATTTCAGGGGGATAAACAACTTAAAGAAAGGCACATATCTGTGATTTTTCACCTGTGCAAAACAGGAGAAACACTGCTCATTCAGGCTAGAATTTCTAAGCTGTTTTCAAAATTCAAGCCAATTGAGCTGGAAAACTGAGGATTCCATCAAGATACTATGTGAGTATATACATTTCCTTGAACATATTTATAGGAAATGAGATAACTGGTTTATTTTATGCTTAAGAATCACCCTTTTCAGTTAAAGGTTATTCTACTTCCATAAATTCAGTTGCAATTTAAGTTACTAGAGGCCTTTCTTTCGAGGAGTTGCCCAAGACATTGAGATTTGTGTGTTGTAGAATCTCTTCTTGGCAGACCTTCTAAGATACAAATGTTACCATCAATTCAGAGTTGCAGAGATAAACCCAATCTGTAAGCTACTCTTAAGGAATTTATTTCTTTTCCTTTTAGTCTTTTTTTCATTGTATTGTTTTTGTTTGTGAGCATGCTATCAGGCTACTTAAAAAAAAATACTGAAAATTGGAGTTGAAAGTTGACCAGAAGTTGAAAAATTAAACTAAATAATTAAAAATTATGTTAAATGAAAAAGGGTTCATGCAAACTGCTCTGTCCTTGATAATATTTTTATGAGAATGATAAAAGGGACTTAATGTCAAACTAAAGAGCGTGTTTGTTTATTTATTTATTTAATACCATACCCACTGCAGAAATTCAAGCAAGAAATTTCTAAGTTTTGTATGTGTATCAGATCTTGACTAAAACTTACTTTTCAATCAAAATTGTAAAGTTGGACAGTCTTGTTAAATTGCTGAAGCTTGATGCCTGTTCTCAGTTGTTAACTCTTAGTGTGCTTGCTTGGTCTGGGGATTGTCATATTTTTATCTTACCTCTCAGGAAATGGAAATGAAACTGGACAGCTGAGTAATGTAAATGGAAATCCTTTGCTCCCTTGGTAGCTGAAATAAAAAATAACGAATCATGGTCTTTAATGTTGTTAGAATGGAAACCAGTATTAGTGGTTTATTCACAGACTCTGTTTGGTGCTGATTGTTTTGTTTTGCTTTGCTTTTTCCCCAGTCTAATTGAACAAATACTTTTTCTGGTTGAAATTCTAGCTGCTTCTCTAAGCACAGTCTGCAGGAAGCTGCCAATATGATGCAGGGGGCAGCTTTTGCTGGAGTGAAGGAGTTTGGATTACTGACACAGGGGGGATTCCTTCTTGCTGCCTCCTGCACTCCGTTCACATCCAGTCTGATGTGTCGCCTGTTACTCTGTGTTGCTGCAAAGAGAGAAGCAGCCCTGTCTGAGTAAATGATTTCTGCCCTGCATGGATTTCTGACCTGCACAGGACTCCTTTGTGGGAGTGCAGTAAGAGATGTCACTTCAAGTGGCTCTGGCTATGCCACCGACCAAATACTCAAATACACTCTTTTTAGTCCTGCTCTTTTTTGGACAGGAGACTCTGTTTTGGGGAGTGTAAGAGGTCTAAGGCTTGTAAAAAGCTCTTTAATTCTGAGGTGCCTGGAGTTCTCTTGCCGGTACCTGAGGACCACCACCTCCTCCTGCCAAGGGCTGAGCTCACAGATCCACCCTTCTGGGAGCCGAGTGTCACAGTCACCACCACTGCTTGTGCAGAATCTGCTTTGGAAGAGCAACATGTGCATTTCACTGACAATGGCATCAAGAAGAGTTTTCTCTCCTTTGCCTTTTATTTTTTATTTTAATAATTCATAAAAGTTTTCATGCAAGTTAGAATTTACTGAGGTAATTTGGGCAACTGAGTAAATTGGTATATGGATCATTTTACTGTAGGTCATTGTGTGTCTCGATATTGACCTAAAATTACAATCTGATGGCTCTTAATGTATATGAAAAACTTTGTCAGATATCTTTTCAGTTCTGTTTGCTAGTAAATTAAGTTACAACTGTTCATAGTTTATTGATCTCAGTTCAGGATAATAAAGCATTTATAGTATTTGTTTCCAGTTTCCTTCCTGCTCTGAGAGGCACAGATACAGGAGACTTTTTCCCACTGCCTGTAAGGGAGAATGACCTATTGCAGCCGAGGGAGGCTTTAAATAGCAGGGCTGCTGCCCTTTGCTCTTCTCTGCCTCAGTAACATCATGTATTAAAATAGGGGATCGCAGTGCTTATCTTGCTGAAGAAACTCTTTAAAGTGTGGAGCATCAGTAAAATCACTGGTGGAAGGTGCAGTAGAATGTTACTTAGAGCAGCCTTTGTCCAGGGGACTGAGGTGCAGCTGTGACTGCTCCTGGAGCCAGATGTGGAGGGGTGAGTTCACAGACTTAGACATACAGTGTGAGATTCTGGACCTGTCAGTGTGGATGGGAGCTCACCTGGGCCACAGCTGCAAAAAGGGGAAGCTACAAACGAGGTGGTTCATTAGGACACTTTATTGACACTGCACATCTCAAGAGCTACCAACACTAATTAATATAATGAATATAAGTAAAGTATTCCTTCCTTCACAGTTTCTGTGGTCAACTGTTCTCTCTCTATTCCCAGGCCCAGTAGCTCATGTTCTCCAAAAACAGGGCATGCTGCTTTGACTTAAACACAGCAGAAAGGAAACATCAGCTGCCCTCACCAGCCCAGCTGAGCCAAAATGCCAGTTGATTTTAGCCCATATTGGCTAAGATCAATGAGCCTTTTGACGTTTGGCAGACAATTGTACAGGAAGAGAAACCACCACTGACTTGTGTGGGGTTGTGTGTTCATACCTACTGTCTGTGCCATACTCAGCAATGGAAATGGAAGGATTTTGTTGGTAAATCACTCTAACAACTTAAGTTTTGATTTTTTTTTCATTCTGTTTTACAACAATATACAGATTTCCAGACAGAATAATGTACCATATGTCTGAGTATCACACAGATCTCAAGTTGGTCATTGGCCACATAGGGTAGGCCCAGATGAATGCCATGCTTCCTGGGCTGCCAAACAAAAGACAAAATCCTCAGTGGAAAGAGAATAGGTTTGTATTGATTTACATGACATGGGAATGTGCCTCTGACTGGTGGAGAGGCAAGTGTTAGAGGTTACGATTCTTTCTCATGTGTTGTTTTCTTTAGATTTATGGTAGTGTCATTATAACATATGGCAGAGTTGTTTTCTTTGGGTTTGTTTTCACATTTTTAAGGGACTGTTTCAGAGTCAACACTGTCAAATGACATGTTTGGAAATGTATGAGCTTGCAGTAGTGTCTTGGGAATTGTGATAGAGCTTGAGCTTCTTACTTTCGTTAAATCGTGCTTTTAGTTCCTATGCATTTTCTTCACTCTAGAACTGTATTTCAGGCATTTTCTGTTCCCTCAGATGGTGTGTACTGTGAAACTTAGGAAGGAACAAAGCCCATGCGTTTTTCCCTGACATAGCACGTGTGTTATCAGTGTGGCTGTAGCAGGACCCCACTGCAGTGGTTGCTGGTCCTCTGCAGGCTGCTGTATGTGCAGACATGATGCAGCCTCTGCCTTACTGTGCTCTTCAAGCTTGGAAGTGGCTTTAAACCTGCAAACTTAGATGATGTTTTTACTTTAAAACCTCTGACTTTTTAAGCCTGTGTGTTCAGCTTACAAAGCTTGCATCATGTGTTCTATTTACAGTCTTGTTTTTGAAAGAAATAGGGTTTTTTTGTTGTTTTTATACTTTGTAATTACTATGAAACTTTTCCTAAATTAAGGATATCATAGAATCACAGACCACTGAGGCTGGAAAGGACCTCTGGAGCTCACCTAATCCAAGCTTCAGTGTTGAACTGAGACTGGGTTGTTAAGGGCTTGGGGTTGTTGAGTTGTGAAAATGGACAAAATTCCCCAGCCCCTGCAGCAACCTCTCCAGTGCATCTTTGTCCCCAGAGTCATTTTGAGTCACTTCATTTCCGTTCAGAACTTCCTGTATTTCAGTTTGCACCGGTGGCTTCTCACTCCCCTTTGGTTGCTCCAGTAAAGTCCTGTCTCCCTCTTCTCCGTACCCCTATAGGAGAACCAAGAACACTGCTGGCCATTTCTGGATTAAACATGCCCAGTTCCTTCATCTCTCCACACAGATTACATGCTCCAGTCCCTTGAGACACTGGCATCCTTCCCTGGACTTGCTCCAATCTGTGAGCGTCTTTCTTGTTTTGTGGGATGAGAACTCGGTGCGGTATTATTGCCATCTGTAAAGTACTGCTAAAAATAACGGTGGTAAGAAATCATTTACCTTGGTAGGTAATACAGCATTGGAACAAAGAGAGCACTTTAAGGCTTGTGTTTAACTTCCGACAAGTTGGTTATGACCATAGAGAATTCTGGTTTCACAATGTAAATTTAGTTAAACTGCGTTATTAATTTTGTTCTCTGGACATAACTTCTAATCCTTGGGAAAAGAATCAACTAAGTTTTGCACCTCTAGTCCATTTTCTGGTTTCAAAAAAAAAGCTATAAACTTTATCAATCCAAATATCTTTGGAGAATAAGTAATTCTAAAACACTCTTAATTCCATATACTGTGGATGTAGATCAGGATTTCTGTATGGCTGTACAGATACAATAAATACTTAGTTTAAATCAAGTGTTTTCATTGAAGTGATAAATTTTATTTTGCAAGAGTCAGTGATACAGCTGAATGTGGTAGGTGAAACAACATCTGCTTTAAATTTGCTTTGAATCTTTCTTGCCAGGTTCCCTTAGGTTTGATCTCTATCCTTGTCACAGAGTGCCGATGCTTTTGCCTGGGAAGGTTGACCGTGGCAGTTGAAGAATGCAGGGATCTCTGTGCTGGATGCATGGCAATCCAGGCACCAGATGGCAAAATTGTGGGGGCTGGCTTTAATGCAGTGAGCTTAGACTCGAGGAGAAATCAGACATTGCAGTTTTGTTATTGTTCAATCTGTGAACAATACGAAATGGAAAGAAAGAACCACATGGATATTGCAAAGATCCCTTGCGCTTTTAAAAGCGTTTAACTTGTTTCTCCTTTCTGGCCGTTCCTGCTTGGTAAAACTCTGCCGCACATGGTGAATGTGAGATGGTTGTTTGCATTCCTCATGCAGTAGCTTGTCTGAGCTATCCCCCCGTGAGCTGCCCTGCTCTGGGCCGGTGCAGCTTCAGCCCTTGCTGTCCCCATCTGCCTTCGGGCACCTCCTCTGGGTGTGGGATGAGGATCCCATACAGGGCTGAGAAGGGTGGCAGCTGAGGAGCCAGGGTGGGCTTGTTTGTCACACTCAGCCACGTGTGAGCGGTGACTGCTGACAGCGTGACACAGAGGAAACCTCTTCTCCACCAGCCAATGCCAGGCTTCCTTTGGAGACACCCACAGCTCCATGAGAGTAAGCAAAACGATGGTCCTACCTAAGGAGTCTGCAGAAGGAAGCTGCAGAGTGAGATGAAATGTTAGAGTATGTGTTCTGCCCTAAATGATTAGGCAGATAACAGTAGATAATGTCTGCTGAAGCATGTGGCCTTTTCTCCAGAGAGATTTTCCTCCAGAGAAATGAGGCTTTTTTCTTCATGATTAGAGATGGAACAGAGGATGTAGTGATGTCTGCACAGTGACTGTATGATATTAGGGGTATTTGCTGCTTTTTGTGATCTTGGATCGGTTGATTTTCTTGACTTAAGTTATTTTTAAAAAAATCCATTAATCAAGAATAACCCTTTCTGTCTTCTTTTGCCATGACAGCATGTTAGCAAACCTTGCACTGCAGGTTTGGCTGGACCAGCTTTCAGAGTGACAGGGCCTGAGTTCTGTCCCTGACCACCCTTTGGTGTGTGGACACTGGAAATTCACTTCAGAGATTTTGAGTTACAGCTGGTCATTTTTTATAATAGTTGCATTCATTGTATCCATCGCTGCAAGGTTTAATTAATCTCTACAAAGCAATTAATTTTTCTGTATTGAAGGATGGAACAACACTTGTTAGCTGAGAAACTTCCAGTGCAGCCTTCTGAGTTCATTATGAAAACTTTCATTGGTGGCTGAGGCAATCTTGAATTTAAAATGTTTCAGCAAATACTTGTATAGCAGCTGTTGAGATATAATGCCATCCATTTTGTGTGCCTTATCATGATCTATTGTCTTCCGTTCCTATTTCTTTTTTTTTTAACTCTTTCTTCACTTACCTTGAACCTTTAAAACAAAGAATCACTTTAGGAAGCTGTTATTTTTGATAAAATCTTTTTGTTTACAAAGGTGGAGAACTCGCAAGGAATAAAGCTACCAGTTTAAAAAATAAAAATACTGTCTCTTCCTTTTTTTTTCCCTTTTTTTTTTTGTTTCTCTAGTAGAACAGAGTATCAGACCTTAGCTGAGTGGATTATTTGCTTGTGTAATTTGGAAGAGCTTTTTTGAAATTCTACTAAATAATGTTAGGCATTTTAAAATATTGTTGATTTTTCTTATCATGTAAGTTTATACAGCCTTAAAAATGGTCTCCAGTAAGTCCTTCTTCAAAGAATATTTTTATGGGCTGACACTCCTTGCAGGGAGTAAGAGTGTTAAAGCTTCTTGTTAATGAGCAAATGAAAATTGTTAGAATCAAATTGAGGCAGGAGAGGTTCTGTGAAAAGTTTAAAGAAAGAAGGGGAGTGTTAGAATGAGAGAAAATGATGTAAGTGTAGAGTGAAAAGCAGGTGGTGTTCTCAGCTGAAATGATAAGTACCTAAACCCATAACTGCTTGCATGATTACTGCTTTTGATGAGTTTTGAGAATAGTCTTGTAGAGGTTTGAAAATAGCTAAGAAACTTCTTCAGCAACATGATCAACTCATAGTGGGATGAGGTGTGCACGGGAGCTTTGCTGGATCTCAGCTTCTGGCCGAGTTGCCCCTGAACAGTGTATTCAGCTCTTAAGAGTAAACAAGAAATGAAAGGTCCGTTCCTGATGGTTTTCTCTTGGCTGATGTTGTACCCAGTGGCACAGCTTTTGCTGTTGCCAGCAGGAGTGAAGCTGCCCAGCGGGTGTAGCATTACAGTGTTTGAACATCTGGAAGTGGAAAAGAATTAGGAAGGAGCTTAATTCTTTAAATTCTTGGCATTGGACCTGTTTTGATGCAAGGGAAAGACAAGTCCTTTGATATTACATTTCTCCTCCTCAATAGCACAGTCATATATTTAAAATCAAAATCCTTGAGTCTAACATGGAAGCGCCATGCCCAGGAACTCCCAGAGACAGCTGATGGATTAGCCTGGGTGTGAAGCAAAAGGCTTCTGGAAACGGGCATTATTCAAATCCATAACTGAAACTATGGGCAGAAATCAGGTTTTTGAGAAAATGAAAAGATAAAGGAACCTGACAAGAGGACAGAATCCTGGAAAATGCTGGTGAATAATTAAATGAACTAGTGACCAAGTGTTGGTGAAAGCAAAACAGAGGGGGAATGGCTGGAGCACCACTTGTGCTTCAACCAGCTTGATGTCTTGGCTCTGTTGCTGGCAAATTTAAAAATCCCATTAGCCTAATTAAAGACAGGATTCTACTCTAGGATTAGAATGAAAAAGGTGCATCACCAGTGGAAAATTAAATAAAGCAAGTTGTCACTCCTTGTATGGGCATTTAGATCTGTCTCACTTCTATAAATGTGGATCAGTTTGATCAAGGACTTAATCAAAAATTATTTAGACAATTACTCCCTGTTTCAAAAGTATTCTCTAGTGATAGAAAACTATTATACAGAATCGTTAAAGCATGCTTAACTGCATTGTCTTAATTACACAATGATAAATTATTCTACCTTTCTTCATTAACAGCATTTTAGCAGTAGATAATATTATTGTTTATTCTTTCTAGGCAGTAGAAGAGTAATTGTGTTCTTTAGGCAATTATTTTTAGCAAACTTAGTCTTTTGAAGTGGCTGGTTTGTATTTGATCTTTAAATCGGTTTTGTGAACTTGTTCAGCTGTACTAATTTTAAGTAATTATATTAATTGAGGCCTTGACTTGTTGTATTGTTCTATGGTGACTTGTTTTGGTTTATTTGTTTGGTTTTTTCCTAATCTGACTGCATTGAATGATGATAGTTTGTAGATAACATTTGCACTGAGAGCAGGTAACTGAGCACTGGAACTCGGGGTTTCGAGTGAGCAGCAAACTCACTGTGTGACCTCAGGTGGGACTCTATCCTTATGGTGTTTAACCTTTCCTGTAGAATAAGAATAATACAGATTTAGCTGTCATGGCTGTTGGAAAGCCTAATAAATACCTGTAAACAGCTTTGAGTGAGGAGTGGAAATATGTTATCCCTGGGTAAAATCACTGTTTTGCCTCTGTGTATTTGGGAAGAAAGGATGTCATTTCAGCCTTCTTTGTAGAACTAGTAATGTTCTGCTTAGTACCACTTGGGGGGCTTATGAGCCCTTCACTGAAAATGAGTTTTTCTAAATCATGGCCCCCTTTAAGTCACTGTGACAGAATCTCCTTCTAATGGCTGCTGTAGCTTTGGAATGGAAATCTCCATGATAGCTGAGATCCCTTTTGATGATCAGCTACTGAATTGCGCACTGTCCAAATAATACTTTAGTGAATTTACAATAACTTCTCAAGAAAAATCAAGTCAATGTACTGTGTGGGCTGTCGAGGCACTAGGGGAATTTTGTGCAGTTTGCTGTTTCTCATGCTCTCAGAGAAGGAGAAGCACTCGGTTTGTAGCAGCTGAACACTCACCCTGGGGTGGTTCAAGTGTGCCACGCTCTGCCTCAGACCTGGGATGCTGGCAGATGCTTCACTGATAGTGACATTTTACTGGTATGGTTTCCAAATCTGTGGTGGTCCCAGCTTGTGAGGTTCATCAAGCAGAAGCCACATTTAAGAATATTTATGACTTTGTACCAGAATTTGTCCAGCTGACAAAATACCTTTGAGAAAGAAACTCTCTGTTTGTCCTCAGTGTCAGCTGTGATTCTGAGGCCTCTGGGCACAGGGAAGAGGTTGGGCTCACATCTACCAACCCTCCTTGCTCCACACTCAGGGGAAAATGAAGGGTTAATCCTTGCCAGTCAGTGAATGATGGGAGACTCTTAGAAAACTGTCTCATAGCTCCTGGGCTTTTCATCACTTCTTGATGGCATGTTATTTTCTTAATGGCATGCTATTTTCATAATAGATTTAAACAGTTCTGGGATTTATAGGAAGTTCCTGGAGTACAGAAATCTCAGAAGATAGTCTAGAAATAAAAATATGTATATTTAAACAAATAAAAATACATATATGAGAAAAATACCTGGCACAGTGCTTGATTTTGTTGGTGTGTGCACCATTTTGACTGCCCTTAGCCTGAAAATACTTCCTGGAGCTTTTATTTATTAAAAGAAAAAAACCAAAACACCCAGGTTTTGTCTGCAGTAAAGCACAACACAGAATGTCTATAAGCATTGTATGTCTTTTATTACTTAAATCACTTATCACAAGTGTTCTGAAATAGCTGTCTCCCATGTCATACTAAATATATCTAATTTTCAACTTAATATAGAGTGGCTCACTAAAAGGAAAATTCAGTATTTGGAAAGAAAAAAAAAAGAATATGAAAATTCAGTAGAACCATTTATCAATGAAAATTGAGGCTACACCAAACAGACTGTCCAAATATACTTTGATTTTTGGTGCAAATTAAAACCAGCATACTTGTCATCAACATTATTTCATCTAGCAAAGTGCACATACTATTGTGCACTTAGGGATAGTATTTAGTTTAAAATTGTATTTTATTTACTGCCTCTTTTTTTTTATAATATGCAGAGGGGATCCAGAAGTAGAGATGTACTTTTTCACTAATATTAAAATCAGAAATAAATACAGCAGTTAAAGAACCATTTTAATTTTTTACCTGAAAATTTGTACTGTGCCAAAGCTGAATTGTTGCATTTTCTCATTTCAAAAATAGTCTTTGCATAAAATAATGAACAGCATTTGAATCTCTAAATCACAAGCTTATTATTGCTCCTCTTGGAAAGGAGTACAGGCTTTTAAGAGATTTTTTTCATGAACAGATTGATACATGGTGTGCTAGTTCTTTTAAATAAAAAAAAAGGGGGGGGGGAAGGCTGTTTCCAACACTGTCTGCACTATTGTAATGTTTTGATTTAGTTGTGCCAGGTGATTTAGGGGCACAATGCTAATGTGAAGTGCTTTGTTTCCCATGAACTTCCAGGTGATTCCTGAGCTCTGTGTGGTGAGTGGCAGTTCTAATGGCCCTGTACCCTGTAATCGTGTGAGGATCATTAGAAAATGCAGGAAACAAGCCCATGACTTAAGTTAGATAAATGTACAAATCAACTTTACATTTGCAGAGAGTTTTAGCCTGAGCTTTGCTAAGCCATTAAAATTCATTTTGAGCCCTCCATCCATGCCTCCTATTGATTTGGCTGTGCTAACCCAAAGAGGAGTGGTCAGTTTTTTTAAATCCCCTAAACAAAAACCTGTTTTTCATTTCTCAGCTTCTCAGCTTTTACTTCTCTCTTCTTTCCCCCTTCTTTCTCTCTTCTCCCTATAGCACATAGAGTGTTTTAGTGCCTGTGGAGTGCCCCACAGTTACACTTGGGCTCTCATTACCACTGCTGTAGTAGTGTTCAGGTAAATAGCTGCTTCATATAAAAACAAGAAATGTTATGTTGGGTGAATACTGAGTCAAAAGTGTATTAGACATGTAACTTGTGGCACATGGGATCTGTGTATGTCAGCAGCAAATACAGAATGTACCTTTTATTGCTTTAGGTTGATTACCTGAGGTAGGTCCAGATCAGCTAAGACTAAATTCTTGTGAGACTTGACTTGCTCTTTCACTGGCCATGTTAAGAAATAAATCTTTTCTGAATAAATATATTACTCAGAAAGTTAGACAGAGTTCCTGTTAGTGTTTCTGAGATAATTAAACCGAAGCTAGATGAGAAAAACAGTTGAAGTTGTTCGTGGTTGTACTGCTCTGCAGTCTAAGTGGGTCAGAATGAGCAGTATTAGTTAAATCCTTTGGAACAAAAGAAATTATTAAATCAGTTACTATTTAGGTCAATTACTCAAAATAAACCGTTCATGGAGTGCCCTTGAGACAGGCAAGTCGAAGAGTATCAGGAGTTCTAAACTCAAATTGAATCTCACCATTACTCTCAAACCAAAGCTATCACACCTTACCTTCCCAGGAACACATTATATAAAGACTTAACTATCTTAACAGGGAGGGTGTTTAGCATTGAATTGAATCAGTATTTCATCTATTTAAGATAAGCATGAAAAAAAAAGTCAGATTTTTCTAGGAGTGTTTACAACTTCATTTCATCGTATTTTAAGCCATGTATCCTTTGTCTAAATTTTGGGAATGGTTTGTGGATGATGCTCTGGAACTGCTTTTTGCCTGACTGAGTTCACAGAAATCCCCAAAGCACAGGTGAGGAGGAGACAAGAATCTCTGAGAGTGTTTCATTGTGTTTAGGTAGATGTATTTAATCTCAGATGCTTGGGACTTCTCCTCAAGTAATGGGAAAATAAGGAAAACAAAAATTAAAACTACTCTAATAAATATAACCATGACATTGAACAAAATTCCAATTAAAATGTAATAATTTTATCTATAGCATTTTAAGCATCTAAAATTAGTAAAGTTCAAGAAATTTTTAATAGACTGATATCATAAAAATCAAGTTACCAAATTTTTATGACTTTTGATTCTTGCAACAAGATTTTCATTAGGAAAGGTTAAAGTAAAGATTTTGGGACATTTCTAAATTTATTTTCTTGCGTTTACCTGTTGGACTTACTGTAGTGCAGACATTGCACCTCATGTTCTGCACACGTGGGTGACTGAGGAATATTTCCAGGCATGATCAGCAGTGGAGCATTGTCTTGCCATTTCCTTTTATTTTTTCTATTTGTAGGGGAATTGCACAAAACTCTATGAAAGAATTTTTATTGAGGGAACAATTTCAAAAACTCTTGTCTGCCTGAGAAGATGCTTTAATAAGCTAATATCCTGGAAATACTCAGAAGTTTTATCTCGGTCACAGTAAATCCCTCTTGTAACTACAGTAACAAGGAATTAAATGTTCTTTCAGAAACAATAGGAATCAGGCCAGACAGCTTAACGTTTAGCAGTCATAAAAACAAAAAGCTGTTTGTTTGTCTGAACTGACAGACAATATGGAATTCATATGGAATAACAGGCTTTTGTGTTGAATAGCAGCATGAAGACACCCAGAGAGTAATTGGCAGCTTTTGCTCAATGCTGTAGTGTATTTATCTGTTTCTGTTTATAATTGTGATATATTGATATCTGAATTTGATGAGAGAGCATTAAACTGGGATCAAAGAGCCAGGCATCCTTAATCTAAATGATCATATATCTCCTCAAACGTTCAAGAAACTGTTTGTGCCACCAGTGTTAATATTCTTTACAGTTAACATGCTTTACAGTTTCATAAACATTACAGGGCCAAAGAATTGAACTGAACAATTCAGATACAGAGGAGTCAACTTAGGCACTAGATGAGAAACAGGAATGTGTATTGAATCTTTCTTTCTCTTTAATCTGAAGTTATAAAACAAACCTTGACAGTTTCAAGTGCCAAATGTCTCTGCTTTTGTTTCGGCTTTTCTGTATGTGTTGTTTTGTGACTTCCCCCCCCCCTCTGAAATCTTCAAAATAAATGAAAAAGAAGAAAAAAAGTAAGCATGTTTACAGCTCTTGTGCTCACAGATTGCAGAGTACCTGTGGGTGGCTTAAAGCAGCTGTTTCTTGTGGTTACCTAACTTTCTTCTTTAAAATACAGAAAGAAAAAAAACCCAAAAAACCAAAAACCACAGCAAGTCTAAATGTCAAAGTCTAAATGAAGCCAAGAAACCTTTTCTCTAGGTCACCAGCTCCTCTGGCCAAGTACATTTATTCTCTCTTAGGGCCATAATCTGCTCCAGCCAAAAAGCGACAATTTAGCCAATATTATGCCAATGTTGTGACCTCTTCTCCTGCAGGTGCAAACCACTACCACAATGAAAGGCTTGGCTGCCTTCTGCATTTTTTATCATCTTCTGCTGCAGTTTGTTCCTTTGGTGGCAGAAGGAATTGTGCTGCTGAAGTGCTGTGGTGGTTTAAGTAAAGCTTATGGCCAGTGCACCTTCTGCTGGGTGGGCTTGCGTGGGGGAACTTGGACTGAGAGGGGACGGGGCAAGGAAGAAGTCTTCAGCTGTGCCAGGTAAATTCACCAAAACCATCTCCTTAGCCATGGATAGAAAAACCAGCTGTATTGTTCCAATTTTTGCTTATTAGCAAATCTGAGTATTTTTTTATGTGGGAAGATTTAGTTTTCAGTAAGAAGTTTTGTCATGAGGATTTCTCAGGACTAGCACAGACCTGGGCATAGTATGCCATGAGAGAAAGACATACATACTAATACCAACTCAAAATAATTAGTACCCCAGTGGTTAGGGTGTTTGTGCTTACTGTATTTCTTCCTTTCTACAGTATCTTTCATTTTGCAGTTTATGCATGCTAACTATGCATATATTAAAGTCTATATGCCACAGTAAGGGTGCCCTAATTAAGCAGACTGTAAGAAACTCTTTCTGGTCCAGTGAACAAGAAGAGATTTAGACAGTTTTCAAGAGCTCCAACTGCTGAAATGCATAAACTGGTCAGCTTGAGGGGTTGTGAAGAAGCACATCCAGTCACGTTCTGTGGTGCACAAGAGCAGCCAATTCCCAAAGTGTGCTCAGACAATCATAACCATGCAGAAATGTCAAGGCTGGGAAGGGCCTCTGGAGATACCTGGTCCACCTTCAGCTGAGAGCAGGGCCTTGGGTTACGTTAACCAGGGCAGTAAATTCAGTTGCTGCTGCTTGTGAACACGTTGTTAAAGGATAATGCACAGCTTTGTAATGCATTAACGCTGAATAGGAATAATCTCCTCTATGGAACTCTCCTGTATGCTTCAGTCTTAATTGCAAGCCCTCCTGCAGGAAAAACGGCAATAATTAAAGCTAGTCTGAGTCTTCTTTTCTACTGTTGCATAACAGAAACGAATATTATTCTGTCAGTTCTGTGTTGTTACCAGTGCTCATTCAAAAATCAAAAGATGACAGTGTTTTTGTTTTATCATTATTTTTTGAACTCTTCAATGATACATTAATTTAGATAGAATGCAGGAAGGAAATCTTAAAGCATTTCATTTTTTTCTCCCCACCCATTCGGGCCAGTTATTTCAATTTTTAGAGGATGAATGTGGGTCTTCCCTTTCTTCTCGATCTGTGCTGCATTGTTCTTCAAGGACAAGTAGGGGAAAGTAGAAGGAAACAAAACGTAGTGGCAGCATTACTTAATGTTCTGTTGTCCTTTCGTGCGTTTAGGTGACAGTGACTGACCCCAACCACGAGAGTGGCTTTTCTGGAAGCGTCGTGCGTGGCTGGGAAGCATGGATATAAAGGACAGGAGGCACCGCTCTCTGACGAGGGGCCGCTGCGGGAAGGAGTGTCGCTACACCAGCTCCTCGCTGGACAGTGAGGACTGCAGGGTGCCCACCCAGAAGTCCTACAGCTCGAGTGAGACGCTGAAGGCGTACGACCACGACACCAGGATGCACTATGGAAACCGAGTTTCCGACCTGGTTCACAGGGAGTCGGATGAGTTTCCAAGACAAGGTACGTTTGAAGTCAGAACTGGTTTCTTTTACGGTGTCCTCGGTAGAGTCTCTGTTCCTTGTTAAAGCGTATCAGTGTTACAAGGAGTTGTAATGAAAGAACTGTAGGAGAATGGATATTATCTTACCATTATTGCCACTGCTTTGTGTTAAATTAGAAAGGCCTTCCTTTTCTCAGAATTCTGGTACCTTTGAAATTCACAATTTGTAAATGAGGCAAACCAGGATTCACTGATCAAAACACCTGACAGACACAAATGCTGGTGACCCTTAACCAGAAAGTGTCTTTTTCATGATCTTGAGGCTAGCCAAGGTGCTTACTTGGTATCCTGTTTCCTGGGTTTATTTTGGAAATAATAATGGCAAGTTCACCTAAATTTGTCTGTCTTTAACACAGATCTGTACTGAGAAGATAACTAAAACACTGTTATGGTAAAAACCCATATGGCCAACATACATTCATTATTCATCAGGTGCCCTGGAATTCCTTTTCTGTTCTTAACTGCTGTGTAATTGAACTGTGGCAATAGGAATGCTGGTTCCTCTCACTTCATTTTGTCACTGCTTACCCATATTACTTACCCTTCACCTCCTAAAAACTGAAAGGAGGAAACCCAACTAATTACTTTTGTAATTGGTTGTAATACATTATCACAGCATCAAGGCCCTAGAACTAATATTGAAATAACCTCCCTATGTGAACTTGTAAGCAAGGGCAAGTAATCTCTTCTTTTATAAAATGGTCCTTGCTTTAAATACCTTTTATGTCCAATGAATTAAAAATATAATCGTTTTTAGTTGAAAAAACAGTGAATGTGCTTTTGCACTGTACACACACAGTTTTACTCTCATTCAGGTATTTGCGTTTCTCAGTAAATTGTAAGCCTCTGTACTGAAACCATTAGTGAACATTACTTCATAGGAACAGTGTTTAATCATCTGGTTAACTTGACCAAATAACCTGATTAAACTGGCATTCAATCAACAATTAGATAGGGCTTTTAAATTAAAAGGCTTGGTTTAGTGTCAGTTGAAGAATCAGGTATGATTCATACCATGCAAGGTATAGGCAGTTTTAAGGCATAAATGTATAGCTTTTGTGCCCCTCTCAGTGAAAGGTAAATCATCTAGTAGAAAATTTAATTGCAGAAACTCTACTGGTTTATATATGTTCTTGTTCAGGGTGTGTGATAGTTCTCTGCTACACATATCTAATGTTGTGACTTGGGAATTTGGAAATTATATTTGTGGAAATCATTCAGTGGAAGGTCATTTCTTAAAATTGCTATCATGTCACACGTGTTGTTTAAAGCATTCTGACAGCATGTTTCTGTCTGTCTTCACCTTTAAGTCAAACTGTCTAATCATTAGTATCGATAATTAACCCCCTGTGTAATCCCTTGTTTCTGTCACATTTGTGTACAGACATTTGGGAGTGTTTGCATTGTGCTTGGTCTGTCAAACACCCAGTTCTATTTTCTGGGGTAATCTCTGTTCTTGGAGGGTCTTTCTTTACTTATAGGTGTTTACCAAAGATAACACATCAAACTGCAATGTCTGAGGTACTGGAGCCATTTTCGGTGTGGCTTGTTCTACTTTAGTGTACAGGAGTGATCTAAATATTACTTTTCCCTATGAGGATGATTGATGCTTCAGCTCAAGTGCCTCATTTTAGTTTGCAGGTCATTATTCAGCATTTCACGATGGTCTTTTTCTCTTGATTACTGATTTGACAACTGTTCATCCTCCTCCTGCTCTTTAATGTGTTCTTATCTGCCCTCTTTATGAAGGGGAGTGCAAATTGTTGGTAACTGAATTGAAACACTCAGATTTTTTTTTTTATTGCTCTTTTTTCCCCCTGCTAGTCTGTGTTGTTGTGTCTAAATGAATAGTGTTTCATTTAGAGAGCCAAGTAATTTTTTTTGCTAGATAATATGAGCAGCAATTCCTTATTTTCCTGCTTTTGTTAAGTTTGGAAAGCAATTTTGTTAGAAAATAAGTCTGTATGATGATTCTTTGTATTTGAAAGCTTGATATCTTTCTGATTGAACAGTTTTACTGACATGAAATTTGAGATAATGTGACAAGTATATCTAGATTAGGATTTGGTAGATGTTCTCACTTCCTGTATTAACATTAGATGGATAAAAATGTGTTTCATATAGTAGAAAGTGCTGTTCATTACATCTTAGGCATGCAGTTTCCAGCTGCACACATCTAAGAATTTATACATGTAAATTTATTCTAACTTTGAGTGGGTGTTATGATGGGATTAAATTCTGTAGGAAATAAACATGCTTAAAATAAATAGTCTTTAGAGATTTTTTTATTCTTTTATTATAAAAAAGCTTGACTTTTTTTAAGCAATCGCAGATATTTTCCTCAGTATTTTGTCTCTTCTATTAGAAAAGCTAAATACATTTGACTTACTGCAAAGTATTTGCTTTCACTATGGCACTGGATCTGCTCATGCAGCTGTTTTGAGCAGCTGCCTGATCGTACATTCCTGGGTTTGGAAAATCTTGCAAGTCTTAAAACCAAGTTGCACCACTACTGTTTCTGTTTATGATGGTTTGTCAGTGAAATGCTAATAACAAAAAGTATATTCAGAGCTTAGAAGTCTGAAACAATTCTTGTTGGGTTGCTTTAGTGTTTTCCTGAGAGTGATTAAGCTTGTTCAGACTTAAGGTTGTGATGGGGTTTCGATGCTCACAGTGACTGATGTGCTGCTGCTTAGGGGAGATAGTCACTGGCTGGTGCTGGGGCTGACCGGACCCTCTCGCTGCTCATATTCCCAGTAGCACCAAGATGAGATCTTTGATCATCTTGTCATCAAAACTGAGTCATCCTCAACTCTTCAGTTAAAATTAATGCATCCCTTGCAAATCCAGCTGAGTTTTGGCAATTTTAATACTTCTTTTCAGAACCTGTGACCTTTTGAAAATTAAATGTTTGATACATAGATTTGGATTAAAGACATTAAATAAAACTTTCTCTTTTATTCTGCTTAGAATGGGAGCACATTTGCAGTTTTTCTTTGTCATTTAAGGTTTTTGAGGCATTCTGCAATCTGTTGATTTTCGTTGTATCTGTAGAGTTACACAATCAAAGAAAATTTGAGGTAGAGGCAGGTGGCAGAAGCTTGGGGAGGAAGCCCTTAATATGGACTCAGATGCAGGGTAGTTTGTGTGGGAAAAAGCCCTCAAGGCAACTTTCCTGTTCTAGCCAGTACACATAGGTAACTTGCACTTCTGAATCAAGGCTTATTTTGGTTTTAATGGTTACCTAAGAGATACACGAGCCCAGTGTAAAATATTTATTAGGGTGAGACACCTCCTTCAGTTTCTCCTGTCTAGAAAGCACAGCCTTATTGAGAAATAAAAAATTACAATTTGTGTACCTTATTTAATAAAGGAAAGATGCTGAATAAAACCTCCCTCCCTTGCCTTCTCCCTCCCCAAATCATAAAAGATGATAAGGTTCTTATTGGTAGGTGATTTAAAAACATGAAAGCACTTTTCATCTGTGCTTTCATCTGTGTTGAAGTTGTTAATAATGGAGCAATGTAGCAGCATTACTAGACTAGCAAATAAATAAAAGTACAAACCTTTTATAGCAGGCTTCTCCAAGTATGCTTTTAGGAAAGAAAAAGGTAAGAAAGTCTAACCCAAACCCAACATGCCTTCTGTTTTATACTCTAGCATCAGTCAAGTGGCCTTTTGAGCTGTAATAGCAAGATGATCTGATAAACAGAAATCAAACTAAAACTTTGTGTATATTAGATCTGAGTCACAATAATAACCAGAAGGAAATCTCTTTAGAAGTGGCTTTTCAGGGAAACATCATGGGATTGACTTTCAGTCTTTGGGGTACTTCTATTTAAATATGCATAAATTGTTTTCTCTTGGTATTTTGTGGATTTTGGATTTTTTGGTTTGTAATGTTTGGGGGTTTGTTGTTTTTGTGTATTTGGTTTGTTTTGATTTGATTTTTTTTTTTTTCCTTTTGAGCAGCAAGCTCCCCAGTTTGCAAATGATAGTTTAAATCAGTTGGGATAATTTCTTCCTTTTCACTTCCCTTTCATTCCCCTTCCATCCTATTTTCTATCTTCATTTTATATCTTCATACATTGTGACTTAATCTGCTGGGTGTGGTTGGTTGCTCAGACCTTCTGAATTGACTGCTGAGAGTCAGACTGACACAGACTTGCTGAATAAAGGTGTAGCTCTTGGTCTCTTCTTACCTGTTGGACCAATTGAGAAGCTGTGATGCTGAGAGAGGACTCCAGTAATAATTAATAACACCAGTGCCTGAAAACACAGCACTATTCTAATATTAACATGTGTTTGTAGAATAAACAACAGCTACACGTACTACACAAATTCTGTGTACATACAGTTTCTCTCAGGGAATAACTTCTTATTCTTGGCAGTTTCTCTCAGCTGATCATTATTAAAAATCAGCATTTGTTTACAGAAATGCAGAATGCAGGAATTTCTGCTGCAAATATATAGGTATGTATATAGACTTATGCTCTCTTTTTTCCTAAACCTTTATTTAGTTTTCAGAAAGAACTTCTGCTTTTTTTACTGTTTCTGTACTGGACTCCTCATTAGTTGATGATTAAATTAAACTATTTATTTTTTAACCATTTGCAAAGTTATATGCACATTATCTTCATATCTAACTACATAAACTACATATCTAAAAAGCAGATGTTATCATTCACACACTGTGAATACAAGAAAACATTAAAAAAACTCAAGTCTACTCTAAAATAGGCATAGTAACCATTTTAATGCAAATACCTTTTCAGAAGAACTTCAAAATTACTGGGAATTATGCTTTCTCTACTTCATAGTTTCAAGTTTCTATCAAGCAAAAAGATCTTGTGCTTCAATTAAAGTCGTGTTTGCTCATCTTGTAGTGCTGGGGCCTGAGTGTTAAATAAAACTTTTGTGTATTTTTTTTGCCCCTCATCCCTTTAGTCTGATATGCAATAGAATTCTAAGGCTTTGGGTACTGAAAATAATAATTTTTGATCCTATAAACCCTTCTTCATTTTCTCATACGCACATGTGCACACACTCTTCTAAGAAGTTTGCAATATTTAGGCGTATCTGTGGATCCTCTTTCTCATGTTAAAATCTATCATAAAGGGAAATAATGTACTCCATAGAGATGAAATAATAGTTTTATTTTTAAAAAAATACTTTAAATGAAAGTACTTACTGATTAATTCTACTAACAAAAATGGCTAACACTGCAAATTGTGCAAATTTGTTCCACGTTCCCTGTGTTCTTCAAAAGGCTCTACAGTTTAACAGGTATTTTTCAGGGTCTGGTTTTCAGCAGGAAGTGTTTGGAAGGGAGGCTGAATACTTGTGGGTGTTCTCAAACTGGTGGACATAGTTGCTTTTCTAATACACCTATTAACATTAAAATCTCAGGTTTAAAAAGCTTTTATGTTTGATCCGGGTTTGAATGGGGCACCTCTGTCCCTGCATCCTAGGCATATTGCAGAAAATGAGTCTTTAGAAGTCACGTAGTCCTGAATTTGCATTAGTGAGTATCATTTTGTTCCTGTGAACTTGGGAACCCCTCTAAAGCTTTTTTTTTTGGTAAAGAGAAATTAGGCCTTTTTCTTCTCCTCCTCTTTTCTCATAATACAGGAAGAAAGAACTATTTTAATAAAATGGAGTTCAGCAAGTACTTAACTGACAATAGCATTTATTTTGGATTATATGTTGTTGGACTCTCCAGTGCCACATGTGTTTAAGGCCTCCATCTTCAGAAAAAATAAGGAAAGGATTAAATATTTGTATTTCTGGGGAGTGTGCAGAAGATGGGTTAAGCACCAGAGGGTATTCGCTGCTCCAATGCACAAGTCAGTTTTCAGCTCAGATGCATTGGGAACAGGTTTTAGATGTGTTTTTGGTTATTCTGTAATTGTCTTTTATGCTTTATTTTTTCCCCCCCCGTGTACTTTTGAAATATCTTACTACTAGGGACTAAATTCTAGGCTCAGTGGACAGCTGGCTGAGCCACGGTGATAATTGCTATGTTTATCTTTGCCTTCTCATTCCTGTTTCTTCTCCTCATACCTCCAATGGATTATGTGATTTTTAGAAGCTTTTAAAATACTGTGGCTGGACCCAAATACACACACTTTACATAGTAAGAAAAACATAAGGAAACTTTGAAACAAACAAAAACACGGCCCAAAGCTCATTGTCTTCCTGAGAGAGCCATGGAGGTTTTGGAGTTGAGTCAAAGTGCTGATGACCAATTCATTTAAAGCCTATAAATCAGTAAAAAAAGAAAATTACAAGGAAGTATCATTGGGTAAGCAGGGCCCAGCATTCTTGTACGTTCTTTTTGTTTTATATTATTTGTCTCTAAATACAGAGTTTTGGGTCAGAAGATCTACCTTCTTTGGCCTGCTATCCAGTTACTCATTAACTTTCATCAGATTATTTCTACAGTAATCCGTCCTTGAATGGAGCACATTCTGGAGTTCTGGAAACATCAATAGATAGAAAATCCATAATTTCCACTGGCAGGACTGTGGGAATTCAGCTTCCATGTTAAAAGCAGATGCCAGCTTCTCTTTGGGTTTTGGAAACTGGCTTCAGTTTTTAGCAATTAGGTCTGGTGATGCCCTTTTCTGTGTTACTGGAACACCCATAATACCCAGTGTTTTTCTGTACAGAATTAATTAGATGCTGCAATTAAGTCAGTTGTCTGTTCTGTGAACTCTGTCTGTCAACCTAAGCAGAGCTCTTCAAGCATCTGCCTGTATAGCGTCGTCATCTGTCACAAATTTTGATTTGCTGGTGGTTTCTAAACCCTTTTCTACATTTTAGTTTGTCTCTAACAGAAATAAAATGTGCCATAGCAATGCTATATATGCTCCAGTGACATGGATAAAGACATGTGAAAGAGACAGTGACTTGTATAAAGGTAGCCCTTGGACACTTTTTCATGTTTGTAAATCCAATTTCAAATTAGCTTTTTCTGGTAGCAGGCAATTCCTGTTGTGGTGCTGATCCTTTAAGGTTCCAAAATGGATTCAGAGTCTAGATAGCTGATTAGACAAAATACCATGCAGATATTTTTATATATTGACTTTTTTTTTTTTTTTTTTAATATGACTGCTTAGCTGGAAGTGACTTACAGCGAATGCAAAAGTACATGTCTGTGAATGTAGACCATATTGAAACAGAGATTTACTGTCCCGAAGTGTAATGCTTACTCAGCCATCTGATGAGATTTGAACACTAAACAGTTTGAGAGGGATGCATAAAGCTGTTTTATTACAAGATGCTGTTATGAATTGTAGCAGCTTTCCTTATGCTATGCTGCTGTTGCCAAACAAGTTGCATGAATGTAAGCAGTTTTATTTGTAATTACTTGCTTACATTTCCTTAGAATAGTTGTGTTATAGCTGTTTGTGATTCCTGCTCCTCTGCTGGTGGCAATCCCTACATCCTGTTTAATTCAGAATGAAAAGATACCTTTTTTTAAACTGTTTGGAGAAAAGCCTCTCTGAGGAATGCTGCTGCTTATACGTGAGATGGGATGGGGCTCAGATGTTTGGGTGTGTGGTAGAACCTTGTTAAAATGAATGCAGAAAGCTTGAAAAAACAGTTGGCTCTTTCCTTGTAATGCAGTGAAAAGTAAACAGATTTCATTTTAGCTGAATTTGAGCAAGTCCAAAAAACAGAGAAATAAATTACTCACCTAAAGAAATGTTATGGAAAATACAGTAGTTAAGACTTACACTATTTTCTAAACTTTTGTCAAAACCTGGATGTTACAAACTGAATTTGACACTTAAAGCTGTTCTTGGCAGAGCAGCGAAAGCAGTTCCTGTTGTCTTGCTTATGTGTAACTACAATTGCTTTTGATGCTGCTCCTGAACTCTGTTTCCCTTCTGACAGTCAAATGTATTCCTTGCTGCAATCATTACTTTCACAAAGTAAGATGCTTGTTTGAAGCAGCTTGCAAGAGAAGAACAGTTTGATCGTCAGTGCTGAAATGTCTCTTCAGTGTAGTTGGTCCAGGGTACTTTTGAATGTCAAGCCTGGGTCTTCTGTTGATTGCCATACAAGATGCTTTAAAAAAGATTTTGGTTGGAAGATCTTGCCAATATCTGCCTGTTTTATGCCTAGCATTGCTCCTCCTGTCCGGGTTCTGAGCCCAGGTATGCCTTGCCACTCCTGCTGTTGTTAGACATCTTTTAGCTGCATTTACATCACTCTCATATTCCTCCTTGCCTTATCACCTCATTTGTCCACTCTTAAGTTTGGAATTTTGGTAGTTGCTGTCACTGCGTTTCCTTTCTCAGCATGTCTTTCCAGTGTATTTATGTGTGACCTGAACCTCATGGAAAGTTTCCTGCACAGTGGGATGACACAGAGTGCTACAGCTCAGGGGTTTTAGTTTGGCAGCTCCATCAGCACGAGTAGAATGGAAACAAATGTCTAACGTTAAGGAAAATTGAACAGCTGGCTGACATCAGTTGTATTTTTGCACTATTCCATGTGAAAAACACAGGATAGCGCGGGGTCAGTTTTTACCCAGATGTGAGCAAATTGTGCATTGGCTGGAAACAAGTAGAAATTTTGGTTATATGAAATGGTAAATGCTCAGTTGCAGGATGAGTCAGTTCGGTACAATTTTGTCTTCTCAAATACATTAATCAACTCCGTTTGTTTAAATATTGAAGTAAAAATTACCAGTATTTTAGGTTTTGCTACTTAGGCCAGAAGCAATGTTAGTCATATAATTTAAAAAAAAAAAAAATCAGGTAGAACAAATTGCAGAAATGGTATTCCTTCAAGCAAATGGCCATTCCATGGTAACTGGTCTAGAACAGTATACTCACTTTTTAAAATTACTTCTAGTAGAGTACTGTGTTTTAAAGATAACAGTTCAAGATGGCATATTAAATATTATAAATATTAATATTTCACATTATGTAGTTAGAGTACCAAAAAAAATTTTTTATAGATGGTAGTCAATTCGATTTCATAGCAATATCTGATTTTCTTTTGAAGTTTTTCTGTCCCTGAGATATACATTTGAACAATACTGAAGCAAAGCAGAAATGGTACTTCATCTCTGTGGGGAAACTATTACCTTTGACTAAAATTAATCACAATATGCTAAAAGTTTACTACACAAAAAGTGGTAATCTGGACATCATTCTTGCTTCAGTAATTTTGCCAAAGAGTTTGAGAGGTGGGAAGAGTAGTATTAGTCACAGAGTTTCTCTTTTTGGGGAGTTGGGGTTTAGTTTCTATTGAATCTGCTGAATTTGCTGCAAGTATATTTTGACACTAATATTAAAATCATTACAGCAAATAAAATTTTGTGTATGGCTAAGCAGCTAAGTGTGTGTGCTCCTATTAAGTTCTTTTCTAAATTCTTACAAACACAAAAATAAAACTCGTAAGCATTATTCCCAGTATCTGCTTCAAGCACTGAAATTATAAAGTAGATTGTTAATAATATGAGGAATGATATATCACAGCTGTAATGCCGTGTCTTCCGAAGTTAATGAATACTTACAATTTTCATAATGAAAAATTAAAATAAGGTTAAAGTGGTTTATAATACTGCCTACAGATCCAGCAGAAGTCTAATTAAAAGAAAGAACATTAAATTTGAGGGACTCAAAAATATATATTACCTTGTATTATATATGGGCTAAATCCTGCACTTGTATTTAGGATTGTTCGAATGTGGACAATTCAACCAGAACACAGCACAGAAAAATGAAATGTTATTTGCTCTCTGAAATCACTGTGTACACAACAGATTGTGGGTTTAGATGTCTTCAGTACTTCAGTTGTGCGAGTCTCTCTTGTTGACTCAGTGCAACAATCTCTCATCTGTGTTTGCCCGTTTCTTCACCATTTCCGAAGTAAAATGAACCTTTGTGCTTGTTTTTCCTATTAACGAAGCGTAATGAAGCTTTCGTTACTGTGCCGTGGCTGTTCTGGGGCAGTTGCCACAAAGCAACACCAATGAGGTGCTGGTTTCCTATATATTAAGGTCTTTTTTCCAAAGGCCGCTGCCCACGGCTGTTTGCCTCTGAGACATGGTATGGCACGGGGGAGGCTCAGCTGGGGTTGGGAATTCACCCTCAAAGAAAACCTCCAACTTCCCTGGGAATGTTCGGCTCCAGCTCACAAGGAGCTGCTGTGATGTGATCCGTGTTCCTGTGTCGGGGCAGCGGTGGGATGTGTGTGGCACTGTTGGAAGCTGGAAATGCCTTCTCTTCCCGCAGGTGTTTGCCCTGGCAGGAGGCTGGGGAGGTTGACAGCGCAGGAACTGAGACGAGCATTGTGATACTGCACTTCCCTAGACTTGTTTTTTCATTTTGTGTAATCCAGAATGACTGTAATTGAGAGTGTATTTGGAATAAGCTGCCGTTGTGGTTATCAAATATGTCAGCTTTGCTTTCTGTGTTTATGTGTTGGGTTTGTAACTCTTCTCAGCTGTTATTGTGTGACAGACTCCTCCATCTTAATTTCAGTCTCTTAAATTCATCTTCTTCCTTCATTTTTTTGACAGCATAACAATGTTACATCTTGATCCCAGTGTATCTATCCCACATGGGTTTTGCTGTGTGGTGGTTTTTGTGGCCATCACTACACTAGGCAGAACAGTCCCTGTTAACAAAACTCCTCTGAAGTATTGTTTTAGGGTGAATTTTCTGTTGATCTCTCTCCTTATTATTTCTACAGCTTGCAAAAACATAATGGAATGGAATTTATCCAGTTTTTCTCCAGTATCTCTTTTACTCCTGAAGATCTTAGTATCCAGTTTAAGAAATGTATACCAAAAATATTTCAGAAGTGTGGCAGCTTTATCCTTTTACCATACAGATATGATGTTTATAAAACAGAAACTGGCATTTCAAAATGTGATGATGATCTGTAGAATAAGAGGGCATAGGAAGAACATGGAATAAATAGAATGACTTGACAGAATAAAGAAACCCAAAATTAAAAGGCGTTTTTTACAGTTGTAATACTATGTTGCAAAATATACAAATATTGTTTAATAGTACTGATTCAGTTATTGAATCTAAAGTATCCATTTCCTCTGCTGTCGAGTAGTTTGGCAGAGTAGGGACTTAATTTAGATTCAGGTTTTTTCCCTGAAAATTGTGATTTTCCTATCATATCATGGTTTGAATGCTATTCTATGAATATTTTAATTACCCCCACATCACGGGTTTTGTACCCTCATTGTTTAAGTTAAGTTGGAGAGAGTGAAGTTGATAATATTTTTCATAGAATGGTTTGGGTTGGAAGGGACCCTAAAGACCATCTCATTCCAAGCCTCCTGCCATGGGCAGGGACACTTTCCCCTAGGCCAGGTTGCTCAGACCTCCATCCAATCTGGCCTTGGAAATTTCCGTGGATGGGAACTACAGCTTTTCTGGGCAACCTTTCTGTTTAGGAAAAAAGAGGGAGTGACTATTCCAGATAGCAGAGAAATTACAGTACTTAGTGTATTTGTCAGGCATCAGAAAGACTTCTTTACTTGTGTACCAGGAATGTGCAAACAAACAAATGGCTCAAACTGGTAAGAGATTTACCTTAGATCCTCTTCAGGTGGTGGAAATAATGTGCAGGAGAGAAGTTATAGCTGCATATGAAAAAATGCTGGTACAGAAGTGCACAGTAAATTTCCACAAACGATTGAATAAATTAAGCCCCTGGACACGTTTATGGTACTGTTTTCAAAACAAGAATTAAAACCTATGTCTCTGGAGGTCATATGACTATTTAGCAAGGAAACAGACTCGAGGTCATTGGTAGTGTCAGTGAATACTAAATATGCTTTTTTTAAATCAAGAATTATTGTACCTAATATGTTTACTACATTAAGTCCAGCAGTATAATTTACTTAATGCTCTGCAATATTCCTGAAAAAAAAAGCCAAATTGTTTGGCTTAAATTCATCTTGTTCATATGTAATAAGATGACTAAAGTAAGTACTTCATTTATTGTTTGCCCCTGTAAGAGAACCTCTCCCCTACAGAGATGACGTATCTCAAAGGCCTTTCCCACTTCAGCTTTCAAGACAAAGGGTGAAGATGAGCTAAATGTCTGCCCAGACTTTACCTTCCTACAGCCTTTTTACTGAAAAGTATTTTTCTCTCGTCAGCAGCTCCAAGAGCAGAGTTCTGTGGTTTGGTTCTGCTCGTGGTCTTTGGCAGCCACAAACCTCCCCCCAGAAGAACCAAAGGAAATCTTTTAGCAGTGCGAGCAGCTAAAGGATGAAGCAGACCCTGTTGCATAAGAGGGCAAACTGTGATTTCTTATCGTTTCACTTCCTCCTGTTCCACTTAAAAACATTTTTGTACGGACTATCTTAAATTTCTTATGACTCCAGGTTGTAAATTAACATACGGCGTAATCTGAAATGCAGATGAGGGGAGAGAGGGCACTTGTGGAAAGTGGCTTCTTGTCTTACTGTCAAGGAGACTGTTATGCTTGAAGTTTTATATTTCTGCAGAAATCCATAGATATTTTTGGATATGCAGGTGGCAGAGTGTGTCTGTCGAATTTTCCAGTTTTTTTCCTCTCAATGAATTCTTTGCAAGACTCTTGGCAAAATATTTTGAAGGCATTTTTTTTTTCTTTTATTTCTCTATATTCACCACTCAATTACATCATTTTTTCTAATTTTCTTATCTCAGTTATCCTTTCTTGGAGACTTCTAACCTGTGCAGAATGATACTGGTAAATAAAGACTTCTAAAATCACAGAAAAAAAAAAAAATCTAATGAATCTAATAGAAGCGACAGTATCTTCAGTGTTGAAAAGGCAAAGTAAATTTTGAGATACGAAGATTGCCATGGAAGAGAGTTACCAAGATAAAGAGAGGATGAACCAGGCTGGTCAGGAACAGTGCTAAGGAGGGCTGAAGAAAGAAGGGTGTCAGTGTGGGCTTCAGGCTGCTAAGAGAAGGCATTAGCAGGATTTTTGGAACTAGCTCTTATCTAAATTAAAACAATACTGAGATACAAAGAAAAGGGTACCCAGCTACCTGAGTTTATTGGAGGCAGAGTCAGCGTGTGGCGCTTTATTTGTTGCTCTTCTCAAGCTCAGGCTGTCCTGAACGCACCAGGCAGTGTTTGCACAGCCCTGTATGGATCTGGAATTGTGCTTGTGCTATCATCTTTCCCCACCTAAATTTTCTTTTTCCCCCCCAATTTGTATTTATCATGTCTGTGACTGAACTCCAAGAGACCAGAGCTTGAAGTGCTGTTGATGCAGGGCCTGCTGCCTTTTTAATTCTTTTTTCTTTTAATAATTAACCCGTAATAATTAATAGCCTTGGTATATCTGAGTTCTCAGTAAAAAGCTGCAACTTAATTTTTTACAATTTTCATTATGACATCATTAATCCTTGATTACAGTGATTTTGGGTCTGTTTGGCCACCAGTACTTCCCATGGATTTGAATTATCTCCACACTTTATGGTTCTCCTGAACTGGGGCTGTGTTAAAGCAAATGTCATTTTGCTAATGGGAAGTGAAATTTCATGTCAGCAGGACAACCGTGTGCTGAGCTTGGCTTTATTTCTTCCATAAGAATGTAATGTTTTATTTTTTTACATAATATACAAACATTTGAAATGTATCAATAATGGAACTTTTCTATAAATCTGTGAGATGCAGGTAACATTTTTCTCTTAATTAGGACTATTGCATGCTAGGATTAATTTTCCAACTACAGGTCTCAAAGTACTGTATTTAACAAAACAAAAATGCATTCATATCAGAGTTTTATGTATATAATTGCATTTTCTATTTACTTTAAATAAACATCATTCTTACCTTCAGAGAGCAAATATTATTGTACTTTCTGACAATGAGCATTTATTTACTGAGAATGTAAATTTTACTTTTCAAGCTTTCAGAGCTTTTTGGTTAGAAAGGAAGGAAAGCAAACTGATTATTATGAACTATAAAATTGTTCGGTACTGAATACCAGTAGATAATCCAGGGCACTTTAAGATGCAGTTCTTTTTTCATCTGTTTAACAGGCCTCTAAATGATAATAAACTTGTCTTGATGTGCATGTTAATTTGTGGTGAAAGGTGGTAAATGAGGAGAGTTACCCGAGGTTTAAAGTCTGAGAAAAACAACTTGAAATGCATCTACTTCATCTTTTATGTAGCTAAAAATGATATAAAATGGAAGAAGACAGAGGTGAAATGCTTAAGAGTGAAAAATGTATACATTTTAAGTAATTCATAGTTTTTTTCCTGAAGAGAACAAAAGCTAAGATTATATATGTCATTCTGATGTACCAAATCCTATTTAAATAATTAAGATGTTTGGATTTTGTTATTTTTTTGTCTTTACTCTAACTCACATATTATGCCAGTGGGATAAATTATGTTGGTTCATTCCCATTTTACAGACAAAGTGCATGAGAAAAAAGATTAAGTGAGTTGCTCAGGGGCATGAATAACATTGTGAGCTGAAAAAGGCAAAAAAATCTTTGCACTTAGATTAGTAATCCATTTTTATTTATATTAGCTAATATTTCCACTGTTGGTTTTTTTCCTTCCTTATCTGTCGTCTGTGTAGCATGTATCCTTAACTAATCAGAAATTATTTTGCAAACTTCTCTGATTAGTGAAACTTCAAGCCATCCATCACAAGGGAGAACTTCTCTCCAGTTAATTCCATGTTTCTTGCTTTCATCTGATTTTCTGGTGTTTCTGGAAAATACGTATTGCCTTTATCCATCACAAAAATGTAATAATAATTTAGAAAAGTAAAGCTTAGAATGCTTTATTTGTTGTTACAAAATAGAATTTAAAAATCTGAAGGTGAAGTCAAAGACATGCTTTTACTGGGTTTTATTAACATAGGAATTACTCCCGTTCAAGCAGTTTGACAGCTTTATTAATATAATTTATTTAATAAAGAAGCCTGACACTGCTGGATTAGGGAGAACAAAAGACAGTCAAAGTATTTAAATAGGAAGGGTAGGCATCAAGAGAGACAATGGTGGAGGCTCAGTGAGGGCTCTCACATGAGTCGTGAAATAAAAGGAAGAAGGGAAGAAGAAAAAAATTATCTGGTTTTGCCCAAATTTCTAGGAGTCATCTAACTGACTTATAAATGTGAATAAAATTTCAGAGGTCAGTGATAACCATGTCTTTCATTGTGAATTCAAGCTTATTATCTCACTAGGGTGACTCCTAAAAAAAGGTCAATGCTACTTGACCGAGCACATTTTGAGACTTTGCCTTGTGGCTAAACCCAGGATTCACTGGAGGATCTTTTCCAGAAACAGAATTTTCTCTTGGTTCTCTGAGTGTTACTCTGAAAATTTACCACAGTCTTCATTACAGTGGTACTCTCTTACTTGTGAGTGTCCTGTGGTGCCAGGAGATCTAAGAATAAATCCGTTTTTTATTGGGAAAAGCCATAGGCAAAGTGCAGCCCCTGGCAGCACATGGATCTCCTTGTTTCATGAGGAAAGAAATGTTTACCACGGCTTGGGTATGGCCCCTTTCATACTGGGAAGGTCTAGCACAAGGTTTTCAGCCACTCTCTTGGTCTGAATCAGAGGGATTTTCACTGTTGTAGCCAATGAGTTCCTTCATGCTTGAAGTGCAAAAGAAAAATTGTGTTTGGAGTGTACTGTTGTGGTCACTTGATTCTTTCTAATACTGGTGTTGGTAACAATTTACATTGCTTGTACCACTATAATTTGCAGTCCCACGTGCAATTTTTATAGTGTTTAGCAAAAAATGAAGTAGCTAAGTGTTCCAGACTGGCTTATTCAGATTAAACTGTCCTTTTAAACACTGTAAGTCTTTCATTGCATTCATTAAAAAACCTGAAACAGTTTTCTGGTTTTTTGAAATTCAGGGTACATCTACCTGTAAAAAATAAACATTCCTTATAGAAAATTATGGAGCCAAGCTTGATTTAAAACAAAGTGAACATGCACGGTTTGAGTTTGTTGTGGTTGCCCTTTGGCCAGTAATACTTCTCTCTTCTGATCTGAAACATGCAGGGTAATGGTAGGAATCTCTTCTCTGTGATACTTCAGTATATTCCCAAAGCATGATGTAGGTTAAATATGGGCTAAATATGCATGTATGGATTCTACATGTTACAGGCAGACTGATCTGTCTGTGGAGAGCAGGAGTTTCTTCATCCATCCATTTATATTGAGAATGCAAAAAAAAAAAAAGAGAAAGTTATCCTCAGGTAACTTTCAAGCACAGGATAAAGTCTTTAGAATTCATGGAACTTTAGAAAAAAATGCGTGCAAGAAGTATTTTAAAATCCAGGTAATTTGAAATGTTCATGGTTAAACAAAACAATTCCATTCATACATAATCCAATTAATTTAAAAATATGTTCATAAAAGCCGAATTATTTTACATGGAGGCAATGCTTGTAATCACCGGTGCCACCAAGAAAATTAAAGTATGGGTGTATCTAAATGAGGACACTGAGGAAAAAAAAATAATAGCGATTTAAGATAGTAGTTAAACTGCATTAATTCACTTTATGGACACTCTTATTCATTATTTTAGTGACTTTATTTCAGTTTCATTAGTTGATTTTTGGAAGCCATTACATCAAAGTAAAGCTATTACATTTCTAAAAATCAGAGCTCCTATAGGTATATTTAATAGTTTAATCTTCAAAGTTTCTTTTTAACTTTTTTCCGATTTGTACAGTTAAATTCTAACCCAGACACGTTTATACAGATAATTCAGGTTTATAGGGATCCCGGCTGTCAAGTATTACAAGGCAGTGATCCCATGCAAAAGTCTCAGCAGAAGTCAGGCTCCCGTTTCCAAGCAGTGGTTGTGGCTGCAAATGATGTTCAGCTCCAGAACTGCTGCCACAGGATGGAGGGGATGAATATGTTGTTCAGGTGCTTCCAAATAACAGTGAGATATATTCTGATATATCCAATGTCCAATATATAATCACTTTAGTGGCAGTGTTCTCTGAAGGGTATATGTTGTGACACATTTTATGTGATATTTCATGATGATTCTTTTTTTCCTGTTCAGAACATATATAACAAAAACAAGAGACCTAAGCCAGAGTTCCTTGTCAGGTCCATTACATTGTAATTTGCCATTAGTTTCTTTCCTAGTCTGAAAAAAAACTTGTTATTACTTCAGTTTGGGGGTGCCATTAAGAAATTTAGGTCCAAGGGTCGCTGCCCGTTTTCAATTCATGTACATGAAACAGAAGGAATCAAGGCACATCTGATCCCGCTGAGATCCAGTCCTACATTAGTTGTGCCTTGTGTGCAATAGAGTTGTGTGTTCACAGCAGGCACTGGCCTGTTCTCCCCTGGTCAGGAAGCTGCATCACCGTGAAGGTCAGGCTGTGTTAGTGATGCCTTTTTCATCTCTTTGGCATCAGTAGGAGGGCACGGAAGTCGAGTTTCTGGTTTAATACTGACCTCCCTCCCTTCTCTGTCTTGAACCATCCCCTTCATGATCTCTGTAAGAGTTATGTTGTGGATCATTTTTTGTGTTTCTGATGAACTGGAACAATAGACTGGAATTATGTAGCTGCTTTTTTCCAGTGTTTCTTATGCTGGAGTTGTATTTTCCTTGTGCTTACAGTTTCCTGATACACATGGCAAGGGCTGTTTGAGTCTTGATGAATGTGATGTTCACAAAGTGACTACTTCTACACAGTTGCCTTTAAAATGGATGCATAACGTGCTGCTGGTTCGGAATTTAGCCTAAATGTGACCTTTGAGTAAATGGTTAATCTGAGTTAAAATTTATCTAATGGATATTTTTTCGTACCAGGGTTTCTTTTAATTCTAAAGCAGGAGGGAAGGTGTACACAGTGCTTGGTAACTTTCCTCCCCCACTTGAGAGGATTGCAGGTTGAGTGGGAAGGGAGCCAACTCCTGGTTTCACATCCTTGCAATTTCAGCTGGACTGTTCCTGTCAGGTTATAGCAGACATTGTCATACATAAATGGATTCAAATCAAATAGAAATTGCTTTAGATTTTTTTTATATGAGTGTAATTCACAAAGCTGAGTCCCTATAAAATCCTATTAAATTCTGAAGTCTTTTTTTTTACATACACCAATACACAGAGCATTACAAGCCTTCATTTTTTTTTTTTTTGTAATGGGAAAATGTTTGGGGAGATAAAACCATAAGCTGCAACTGATCAAACGCTGGCAGATGAGGATTTTGGTTCCTGGTTGATTCACCTCACTGTCCTTTTTCTAGGCTTGAGAAATCACTTAGAGGTGGCTTGAGAGTAGAATATGGCTCATTGATAGGGAGGATTTCGTGGAATTTATGGTGGGAAACTGAAAATGCACTTCAACAAGCGAGGAAAAACAAGGGGAGTAAGGAGAGGAGACTGAGGTGTAGGAGTAGATGTGTTTTTACTTGGGTCCATCCAACCATTAATAAGCTCAGATTTGAGTCCTACTGGACTTTAATTAATGGCTCTCTGCTGTGAAACACAGACTTGCTAAACCAGCTGTTAGAAATTCCAGAGGAAAGAGCTAATCTGACAAGTATTATCTCTACAGACATACAGAGAAATAAATGCTTTGTTGTAAGAAACACACTGTAACTGATCTGTGACCTTCCTTGCTAAAGCAACAGTCTAGGGAGGTCATTTTTGGCTCTCCAAATGACTGCTGTGCTATCATTGCTGCTTACTGTGCTGCAGCTCACAAGGCTTGTTTCCTAATATAATTTTACCTATAAAAGAAATGGAGTAAGCTTTTCTTGAAGTTAGGTTCATGGAATAAAACAGGTACCATGATCTGGAATGTCACAGTGTTACCAGCATTTACCTATATGAGAAAAAGAAATTATAATCTTTAGTAATTTCATCTTGATGGAATCTTTACCACTGAAGCTTGACTAGTAAACACATAACACTTTATTTTTTGTAACTGAAGACACTGTTCTGGTTGCCTGGCTTTATGGCTAAAGTAAGGCAAGACTCCAGGTAGTCTGTATTGACTATAACTGTATCATGCAAGTGAGATGAGGGAAATTTACGCCTGTATGCTTATTCTTTTACAATACCTTTAAAATTATTTTAAGAGGAGTAAAGATTGAATTTATTCTATTAAGAAATTGCGTGGTGTATTTTCTCTTTGTGCTTTCTTTTTGCAGAATATTTTCCCTGTGCTTTTTCCTATTTAGAACATGTTTGAGTTGGAAATGGAAGCCTAAAGGTTTTTCTGACAAATTGCTGAGGTCTATTAATTTGTATGGTTCGTTTGTGCTCTCCATAGGCAAGCTGAATTTGCTGGTGCATACTTCGGTTGTGTCGGAAATGCAGTTATATTTTAAAGTGATATCTGGCCCCTGTAATATTTTTTTCTATCAGTGTCAATGTATTTGGAAGACTGAGCCCCTCTAAGGTTGAAAAGAGTCACTTTAGGAAATAAAAATAAATTGTATGTGAGAAGTTTGTGAAGAGAAGCTTCAGTGGCTGGTGAAGGCTCATACAGGAGTACTGAGGGGAGGAGAGGAGCTGTTTAATGCCAGCTCTTCCTGTAGCCTGTCAATTTATTCATGCAGTGGACCTTGCAAGCCCAATCCACAGATGCTATTTTCTGCTCCTTACTGAATAAAACTCAGTGCTGGGTCCTGAGTGTAAAGATTAATTAGTCAGTGAGTGTTAAAGGTCTGTTAAAGCCATTATGGCGTATGTCCACAGAGACAAATAGGGGCTATAAAACACTGTGTTCGAAACCTAATTTTACATGTGTATTTTTCATTAATAATAATGATGGTAGTAATAATTATAGTCTTTTCATCCTGAAAGCTCTCTGAGGACTAAATGCATAGTGCAGTGCATACTGTGTAGACAGGATCATGCTTTCCATCCCTGAAATGCAGGCTGTCAGAAGGCAGCCTTCGAGTGACGTGCAGCTCAGGTTGTTGTTGGCCATTGCACAGAGAGCTGTGCTGTGCAGCTCCTCCAAGGAAGCTTCTTGTATCCAAAGCTGCTTCCTGAGTTGAGGCTACTAGAATATATATATATATCACTGTTGAAAATGGTGAAATCAAAGAAATGTATATAGTTATCTATAGATATATTTTTTAATTTTGACTTCAAAAACACATGCTTCCACTTGGTTGCCAGCTTTCAAACAGGCTTGGAGTTACTTTGTTGAATGTTTGACTTTTTATCAGAATTTTTTAGATAATTTAATAATTTTTAGCAATGGGCACAAATGGGAAGAACTTGTTTGTAAATATCAGCATACGCATGAGTTGAAAATACTCTTGCTCATTTTTCTGGACTAAGCTGCAGCTGTTTGGTGTGCACTGAAAATGAAAGTCAGCATTACCAGCATCTTCAAAAGTGAAACGCTCCCCTTTGCACATTTTGCAGAGCTCTGTGGGGTTTTGTGGCATTTTTTGTGTATATTGTTGGTTTTTTGAAAACTGGTGAAGCTTGAGGCAACCGAGATAAGTGAACTAGCAGATATGGCCTATCTCTCACACTTGTAACTGCTCCAGTATGCAAAACTACAATTGATTATAATACATCTAAAGGTATTTCTTCATTTCTCAGAATGAGACTTAAGCAGGGAAGGATGGTCCGTTATGGATGGTCCCAAAATTTGGGTTCATTTACCCCATTATGTCCAGCTATGTGGAACTGGTTTGATTGACATAAGCCTAATTTACAAAACTGAGTATATATATCCTCTGTCTGGTTACAAATGAAGAAAATTGTCAACATGATTGTAAAGGAACTTCCTGTTCAAGTTTGGACACTTTCTTTGTACAGTGCTTTCATCACAGTGCCATACTTGGATCAGAAGATGGCAAGATATATTGGATCTTAAATACAGAAGAAAAAAAGATGGCATTTTTTATGTAAAAGCAATGGGCTGTCAGGTCAGATTCCCATTGTTTTTGTCAGAATGCTTTCCAGACTCCTTGTTACACACTGACATTTTAGACAATTTAAAATATGTGTTGGTCTGTCCAGCATTGGAGGGAAGAACTTGCATTCAGCAGTGTTTGCAAAAGTGGTCTGGCGTTTCTTCCTCTCTTTCAAGTTGTCTGACTCCTGCAGTGTTTAATGGAAGTCTTGTTCCTTTAGGAGAACAGTAAGCTGTTGTTTCAGCTCTTGTGTTGATGTCAAACCTGGAAAGCACAGAAAATAAATGGAAATATGTTGATTTGTTGAACAGGCTTCCAGCACAAAGATAACTGAATAAAAATTTATAGAGATGATAGTTGTTTCAGTTACGTGAAACTGTGGTGCAGCAAAAAAAAGGTTGTTCCAGGAGGGAAGTTGTAGAGGGAAAAAGAAACAAAAACTGTTGTGGGTGACAACAACTTAGTGGCTCTTGCCAGATTTCTAACTCCAGTTCCATAATCGACAACCAGTTACGTTTTGGAACCTCCATGGATAGTCATTCTAGAGGCTTCAAGAATTTAGCACTCTCTCCAAAGAAATGGAATTAATCACTCACTTCAGCAATGCATCTATATTAGGCAGTGAATGAATGAAGTCAGAGGGCTGACAGATCTAGTGAGCAAAGCACTTGCTTTGCAGCTGCAGGTCAAGCAGCGACTGCAGATCCCCGAGGAGCACTTATCCCACAGACAACTTGGTTTCAGAGTGCTGAAGTGACTGACAGAGCCAAGGGTGTGACTGGCAGCTGTGCTTGTTGCACCTCGTCAGAATACCTAATACTGCTTGAAGCCCTATCAAAATATTTCACATCTTGTGATGGAAGCTCAGTAACTGTCGTGTAATCTCTTAAAATAACATTAGTTTATAGAAACACACTTCATTCTGAGGTAGTTATCATCAAAAAAAGTGTTTATTTTAGGTTCTAGTTCATTTTTGAAGTAAGCAATTTTACTCGTGTGTAATATTGATTTAATTATGTAGGCATTGTGAGGACTGCAGAAGGTCTTGTGAAGACTGAATAATTCAGAATATTTCAGATGCCTTGTTTGCCTTTCAGGGTGGCAGTCCATTAACACTGCACTGGAATAATACATGTGTTAAAATTAATACTTGTGTGTGACAGTTTTTTCAGATATGTGCCAAGGTGCATGCACATAATTCCTTAGTTCTATCTACGGTGATGATTCCTCACAAATATCCAAAATAGTTACAGACCGTTGCAATTTGGGCTAAAAAATTTTAATTTACGTAGAAAGGGCAATCCATAATCAAAAATTGCAAAATTGGAGAAGGCCTGTTTATAGTCATAAGCTTTGATTTAGTTTTTGGCTTTTCCAAGCACTTACCCATTTTGCTCAATATTTGCTGCAATTCATGTGTTTGTATTTTGATGTAAATCTTTATTTCCTACTAGAGATTAGAGAAGCCAGTGCAGGCTATTAAGATGTGAATAGTCATAAACAGCAGAGAAGGAAGAGTGCTCACAGTATAGCAGGGTCAAAACATGTTTGCAATTTGCAAACAATAAGTAACAACAGTAAAAGGTTTTAACAAGACAGATTTCAGAGGGAAAAATAATGTCTCAGTAATCTCAGCCACTGAGGCCTGAGAAGAGGCTGCAATGTTCTTTGTAGATGGAGGGCAATACCACATTGTAGCTTTTTCATCATCTTAAGCTTCTAAATCTCCCTTTTGGCCTTTTGCTGCAAAATTAGACTTTAATGTTTCATTATTTACATGTAATATGGATTCAGTTCTCTTAATATTTAGTCTTCTCACCATTTCATTGTTTCACTGTGTGCTTTTTACAGATATTAGCCTTTCATTTTCATTGGCAAAAAAGAAAAAAAATTGAGTGCATTTTGAACACCACAAATTAAGCTAATTTTTTACTGTTGCCTTTTAAATCTTAATGATGTATGTATTATTGTATAAATCATGTGAATGGCTCATGTATAAAACTAATAATTGCACTACCACTAACAAAAGAACGCCAAGTTGTGAGTGGTGGATCTTGTATACTTTATGTATGATTATTTCATAGGGAGTAGAGACTAACAAAAGCCAGTAACGATGTATAATTTAATGCATACAGCACGGCTAGCAAATAAAGTGCCAGAAGTTGCATCTTAATTTAGGCAGATATTTTCTGGATTCATTCTAAAAACCTTCACAAATGCAGGTTGTGAATATAACATTGTGAATATAACATTGTAGGGTAGCAATTTTTTGCACCATAATTTTGTTTATGGCGCTACTGATCAGCAGTTTCAGTGTGCCGGCTTAAAGCTCGACTTTTATTGGAATAGACACTTTGTGGAATAGCAATGACCAACAATTACGTCGTTTTTGTCATTTTCATACGGCTATCATTTATTAACAGCAATATCTAAATTAGCATTTCAGAGGTGTTTCAGGCTAGATGGTTTTAACTGCTCCTTCTCACATGAAAGTCTTAATTTCCTTCACAGCACGGACCTGTGAACTATAGGAAATGACTGTGGGGGTCTGTACCTGATAAATGTGCCTTCTAATGAGGATTGTAGCAATGTGGAATTCCTTGGCGTAGGAGCATCCCTGGCCACCCCTCTGCTCTCCTCTTGCCCCAAGGTGTGGCATGTCCAGCGGGCAGGGCTGGGCAGGAGCGGGCTCTGTGCCACCAGTGCACCAGGTGCTGCTTTTCCTCTGGAGCTGCTTGTGCCAACGTCCGAGGGGACGTGCCCAGCCCGGAGGTGGAGTAGCCCAAGCCAAAAGGGCTCACCTGTTCCCTCGGGAAGCTCCACAGGTAAAGAGCTGCTCCTGACTGGGTGGGGATGGAGCTGCTGCAGCCCAGGCTCACAAAGGGAATCCTGGGGATGAGCAGAGCCCCACAGCAGCAGGACACAGTGCCCAGCTCAGCACGGGCCCCCGTGGCTCTGGGAGCTCTGCTTTGTGGTCCTGCGTCACCGTGTCCGTGATAACGAGATAAAATGGACATCTTGCGTTTGGCCTTCTTTAACGGGGCTGGGTGCTGGGGCCTGTTCATGGCTTTGGAGTCAATCTTTGACATATGTCACGGTCATTAAGGTAGGTATTAATGCAAAGTAATAAATTTGTGCGGTGTTCAACTTTCCTGTAGCTGTCTGTCAGAAAGTTCTGAAGTGGATTTCTTTAAAGACTCCCTGCCTCCTGAGGAAAAGGGGATAAGGCAGTGTGTCCCTGGACAGGATCTATGACTCATTATGTCAATCAAATTCCACTTCAGAGGGGAATAAAGAGATTTGTATCTCAAAGCTGTGCATAACGACTTCTTGGCTTTTCATTTCATATTTATGAGCGGTTTACTTTGAAGTGTTTATCAGGCAATACGCAGAAACATGAGAGAGCATTGCCTGAAACCATGTTCAAGTGTCTAATCTGTTAAATGCTTGCTGAGCAGGCTAGTTCATCAGTGCATGCAATGCAAAAAAGAGAGGAAAAAAAATAAACTTTCTGGGGTTTTGAAGCAGAATCTTTAAATTAACAATATAAAAAGGATTAATAATGCCAAGCATTTTGAAATAAATGTAATATATGAAACTTACAAAAGTTGGTTATGTTCTGTGTTAAGTAGATAAATAGTTCTTTGCTTGAAAGGAACCTTGACAGTACTTAATACCAAAACTATACAGTGCCACATCTGCTCCTAAGACGGGAGTATACAGTGACCACAGGATTCTCACAGCTAATTTTGAAGGCTTGAGGCATTCATAAGAGCATGCTGGTGCAGGGTTTTTTTCCCCCTCTAAAAAGGGCATTTCCTGATAACAGGAATGTTAAAAGCTGATAAAAGAATAGCAGTGGCATTAGCCTGCAATGGAAATGAATTTTGAGCAGTATCACCCATTTGCTGTGTGCTGTGCCTGTAGCAGGTCTCTGAAGAGGCAAGTATTGTTAAATAGGTCAAAAATTAAAGCCATTATTTTAGGTAAAGTGGAAACAAAATGGCAGTGTTTTTCTTATTAGGTCTAGTGGGTGAGTTAGTAGGACCATATGCCTCGTGGTGCTTGTTCCAGTTGCCTGTTCCCAAATTTTGTGCTACCAGCCCTCTCAAGTCCGGCTTTACTAATTCTGGCTGGATGTGACTGGTCCAGGCAGCCCTGTGAGGTGGAGACACAGACTCCAGCCCCAGCCTGCAAACCCACCCTGGCAGTTCTGATGTGCACATGGGCAGGGCAGTGTTCACCTGGGTGAGCACTTCCTCAGGGCCTCTGATCTGTGCTTTCCATGCATGTTTTCTGCATTTAATTTGAGAAGCAACTTCATTTCCAAGCTCATTTTGAGACTTGTTCTTACATATAAGTAATATTAAGAAGGATCAACAGGAATATCGTTAGTTCAGTTCTTGATTTTTATCAAAAATGCTTTAAACAAAAAAAGTGTCTTTCCCCTCTACAGAGAATATGTGACTTTGAATGACTTGATTTGTGAGTTCCTATTTTGGACTTTTTAAAGTTATTCCTAAAATGACTTAGAGGACCATGGTTGATCAGTACTGTGCTTCTGATTATTTTCGCTATAGATTTGTCCTTTGACTTTCCAGGTCAGAAATCCCTGGAAACTTTTGGATTGTTCACTTTTTTTGGGTTGAGGGTTCTTTCCTCAGGCTTTCCCATTCAAGGCTCTCTCCTTGATTCTGTATCCATGCACATTGTTCACCAAATTCCCAGTTTAAAAGAAAAAAACAATGCAAAAAAGTCTCCAAAACCCTATAAAACTTAGTCTGTGTTCAGTTCCCATAACAAAAGTAAGTTGTTTAAGAACGTAAATCCAAGGGTAGTTTTGCAACGTGTTATGCCTGTTCTCTGTTCTGAAGTCTTTAAAGACATAACAAAGGAGAAAATAGAACAACCAAATGCCTTTGAGAACCACAAATCTGAAATTTAAATAGAGGTGCTGGCAAGTTTTAATATGCTGAGCTGAATCAGAGGTTCATCAGTGTGAAAGTGATGGACACATCTGTGAGTATCCAGAGCCTGTCATGGTGGCTTAAGCCACCTGAAGCCACCAGCCAGCTTAGCTCATGTGCCCGATCACATCGGTAATTACGAAAGCAATTTTTTCAGATAAGACAGTGACTGAAAGGCCACAGGCAAGAGATGTACAACAGTACCACAGCACTGCTGTCGGTGTTCACGTGATGGAAAAAGAGTCTGGGAGCAGGATGGACAAGCTCTCATCCAAGGCATCCTGTAAGCAGCACAGAGGAGAGGGGTTCCCCCTCCCACCCCCCAAGTTTTCAGGCTCACATGCCTCTTTGCAAAATGTTGGTAGGCTAAAAAGTGTGAACCAGTGTGAGGATTAATGAATAATCCAATCTAATCTCCCTCTCGTTAAATCCGAAGAGTTCTATAATTAGAGTCTGCAAAATAAAAAATAATGATGGTGATGATAAATAATAATAAAAAAAATGTAATCTTATGATGCCTAGGCATACTTGACCTTTATCAGTGAGATGTGAATTTATCATTTCACCTGATCTGCAAGGCACTTATGAAGCAAGTAAAGGCACTTAGCAAGTGAGATGACGTGTGTGTGTGTGTTAAAAATAGTCAGATAACACAGCCTGCACAGTAACTCTCAAACCAACTGAATTTTGGTCTGGTTCTCTTTGTAGTATTTACTGCATTATAAAAATAATGCCTCACAAAGATTTGAGGGTTAGGCTGAAAATTTTTAATACAGAACTAAGTGACAGACAAGTGCAGTATTTTTTTTTTTAAATTACAACTGGTTCTTGTGTAGAATATTTGATCTAGTGGGGGAAAACCATTCTTTTTAAAGTCAGTGTGTGACAATCAGGGTCAACATTTTCCCATACAGAAAAGATTGTTTGACAAAATTGTTATTCTCGTGGAGGTGTCTTGGTAATTCCTCTTCAGAGAATCACATGCTGCCACTTGTTAAACTCAATGCAAGGTGATGGTAGGAGCTCAACTCACTGTTTGGCACGCTTGCATTTCCCTTCTTTTATTAACCAATAAAGTCAGTGCTGGCAGTCCTTCAAATCTTAGACAAAAATGGAATGGAAAGGACAACACAATTGCAACAACTGCCCCTATTGTTCCAATGGAGTTTTATAAAACAAAGATGTCGTTTCAAACAGCAGAGTTAGAATATACAGAATCTATAAGCTGTTCATTGGCACAAAACACAAATCTTCATTTCTGTTCATAGAAGAAGGGAAAAGTAGTCTAAATTAAAACACTGGTACTGAAATTCTAAACCACTGGAACAGAGAGAAGTGTAGGTAAAACAGAGAAATGGTTTGCAGTAACCAAGGGGAGCTGTGGTGGGAAGAGAACCTTGGAACAGCCCGTGCCTGCCATTGCTGCTGCCCAGTGCAACAGCTGGAATGGTGGTGGTGCTCTTGGGTACACAGGGACCAGAAAATCAGAATAGCAGCATGTTTTGAGTGTGTGGAAAATGCCAGTGTAGAGAAGGAAAAGAGGTGCATGGGAGGAGGTCATGTTTCTTCCTTCCACGGTTCCTCAGATGCCTGGTAAGACCAGTGAGTTCTGGCAGTGGAGCTGGTGGATCTGCAGTGCTGTTGCTGTAGCACTGGATGTGCCAGCCAGGCAATTCACGGCCTTTCTATGCTTGGGATTGTATGTGCACTGTACAAATTATAGTCATTGGTAGAATGAAAGAAATCCTGTATTAAGGGTGTGTATTTCATCTGTAGCAAAGTTCAGGACCAGTAGTAATCTGAATTGGTGCCAATTGATCCATTCATAATACCACCACTGACTGGCCGGTGAAAATAACTCGTTATTTAACTAGGATTAAAAACGAAAAGCTGAGAGCAATTTATAATTCAGTCAAATAAATACAGATGTTTCCTCATCTCTTCATATAATGAAGGCAATTGGTGAATAAAAGAAAATGTGGTTGTGTCGGTTTCTTAGTAGGTAAACCGTCTCAAAGAACATCATCTGTTTCCCTTGATACCTGATTATAAGATATCTATGTTTTACTCCAAAATTATAGTGCTCAAATGTTTTTAATTTCATTATTCTCTAAGTTTGGCATGAAGTTTATATGGATTTTTTGAGTATGCTTTTTCAATTTATGTGGTGCTCCATTTAAGTTGTTTGATTTTTTTGGGAAGGTCTTCCTTCCGTTTTAGGTGAATTTATCAGTCCTCAAAGATATTCATGTTGGTCTGCTGATGGTGCTCCTAGCAGGATTAGAAATGCAGAGTTAAAGGCTGGCATCTCTGTCATTTCTAAAACCTGTTAGGAGCAACATCATTCAGAGTGTTAACAGGTTCTCAGCCAAATAATCGTTTAAACTTCTTTTATTCTACTGTACAGGTTACAATTTCCATTACCATTATTTATAAGTGACATGGTATTTACAGTGAAGAAGCACCTTGTGACTAAACAGCTGACAGCTGCTAGTGCTCAGAAATCTTTATTTGTGCCTGGGGACCTTCATAAAATATCGAGTATCTGTGTTCCTAGCCTGTGAAGCAAGGTATAAAGAAACAATTAAGGTTTTGTCTCTGATGACAGCTGATTCAGGTTTTTTGAGAGTTCCCAATTAAACAGTTGTGGAAGTATGAAAGCTTATTACCTGTGACTTCTGCCATTTCTTGAGAGCACAGTTTATTTATTAAGTGTTGAACAGCAGTTTATTTTTTGTCACTTTTAGAATCTTGAATTAAGGGTATAAAAATAAGAAAAAGGTTTTTCATTAGTTCAGCAAAGTATCAACAGCTCATTTATCCCCTGGTTGTTTATGACAGATTTTTGTAGAATTTTTTTTTTTAATAATTGAACTCAGACTACTGTATCAGTGAAGATAAACAGCCATACAGTGATTTTGTCAAAAGCAGTATTGTATGTGTGGTGGAAACTGTGACTTTAAATTCTGTGGGACCATGGTTTAGTTGTTGTAGTACTTTGTGACAAATGAGTCTAACTGTGCATTGCAAACATGGATAGTCAGTACAGATACTAAATGGTAGCTCTCCTTTATTGGGATTGCACTTCATTCTTTCCTTATATTGTCTTTAAAACTGACTGCTCTTCAAAGTTTGTGTTTTCCATGGAGCTGCAGTTGTTACTCCTTCATAGGGAAATACTATGCTTGTGTGACAGGAGATAGTATCAGGTGGTTGAGCAGGTTGGTTATCATAAAAAAGCAAATTGAAAATCATTCTTTCTGTGTTCTTTATGCTAGCTATCACTTTAAGTACACAAAAATTCGTAATCTTTTTTGGTGTTTCTGTGATGTATTTTATTTAGAAATTCATGATCTCTTAAAAGGACACAGGCATTTAATGAAATTATTCCATAGTTTGAGTCATTTTGGGGGCTGGGAACAGAAAATACACACTCTAACTCTTTTTCATAAGATTCTGTTAAAAAAAACCCAAACAAAAAAATTCAATCACCACCTCCAGAAACCACAATTACTTTGATGGTGTTTGGACTGGAGCTGGGAAGTTTCCAGCAAGAACATCATGACTTGCCACGAGGCTTCACATTCTTTTCTTTCTCTGCTGTTTGTAAAAGAAGAAGTAATAGGAGCTGAATTTTGGTCTCTTGGGGTTGGTTTGTTTGGAGACTGGACAGGGAGTATCTGACTTGCTCTGAGATGGATGCTGGAGAAAATCTCTCATGTTGCCTTCAGTGATGGTTGTGTTGATTAAACCAAAGTATCCCCATGCTTTGAATCGGAGATTCCAAGCCTGGAAATGTCTCCCCTCTATCTGTCTATGCATCTCTGCTGAAATACAGCAGATTTACTGGAGTCTGAGTGCAGAGGTGCTGGAAGCTCTCAGGTGTGCCCAGGAGCTGCTGCCGGCCCACAGGGTCAGCTCTGAGCAGGGCTTTCCCAGCATTCTGCTGCCGAGACAGGGAATAATAGGGGAGGCTCAGCCTCGAATTTTCTTTCTGCTGGCACTTAATCAGCGAGGAGGAGGAGGAGAAGTGCGCCCAGGGAGAGCACAGAAGGGTGAAGCACAGAGGAGAGCAGAGCAATTGCTTAGAGAATTGCCTACTTCAGTCTTCTTCAGGTTTGAGCATGGACAGTCGGTAGGAATAACACATCCCTTTGTAATAAATGAAGCTGTTCCCCTTTTACCATTCCTCAGAGCTTGGAAAAGTTGGAAAGATTGGCTAAGAAAGTAAAGTGTTAGCCTGAAGAATTGCATTTCAATGTAGGCTGTGCGGGGTAGATAATAAATAGTCACGCTTGCCACCTAGCTCCAGCCTCTTGTCCTCCCAAATCTGATCTTGTCTTCAATCAACATGAGCACTTGAGGAGAAAACAATAAATGCGTGCTTTTCCCTAAACCAGCGTATCATCAAAATGAAGTTAATCACTATAAGGTGATGCCAGAAATATAGTTGGTGGGATAAGGAGTTGAAAAGGTCCTGACTCTGTGTAAGAACTGCACAGCAATAGCTGAAACCTCACAGCTCCACACCAGCTGCTGTGAAGAAAATTATCCCAGCCAAAACCAGCACAGCACGGGCATCTCAGAGTCAGAAGCAAGGCAGATTATAAAAGACTCTTAAAGGATTCTTCTGTCATTGATGGGAGAAGCTAGGAAGTGAAATTTACATTCAAACCACGTGTTGCAACGTGCACAAATATTTGTTTGCTGCTTTTAGTCAGCTGGCTGCAGAAGGGACTGAGGAAGACTGAATTTGTAAAGAATTGAGAAAAATTTAGAGTGCATCAGAGTTTGTTAAAAAGAGAGACCTCTTCATATACCAGAGATTGGACCTAAATTGTGGTACTCCTGCCAGCAAAATCATTATAGCTCTGAACACAAAAGAAACTTCAGAAAGGATGAAAGGTCTTAAATAGATATATTCTTGTTATCCTTGCTTTTTGTAATTGATTGTAGTAGCAAAGACTGTAAGTGATACTTACCCTTTTGATTTTAGACTTAGCCCAGTTTTGAACTTGATGTGGTGTTGAAGGCAAATTTATCATATTTGTCCATTACTGGTTTAAGAGATCTTCCTCTGAGGCATCTTGTAGCAACCACAGCTGGATTAGATTAATCTTCAGAAGGGCAATTCCTGCAGTTTGTGATCACCCAAATGAGACCTCTGCCTAGGGGTTAGGTGAAAGTAACCTTTGCTTATGTGGTGATGCTTTCTAGGCTTAGCAGGGATTATGAATACAGAAGTACATCACTGAATTCAACACACTTTTAGTAAGTGTTTATATCCTAAATAACTGAAACAGTAAATTTCTGTACAAGGAAGTGCACTAAAGAGATAATAGAAGTAATGTCCTCATTTAAAGGAAAACATCTATTCTATTGAGAGACTGTTCACAGCATGTAGATTATGGGCAATGATGATCAAGTACATAACATTATATTACACTTCTAAACTAGTATACTGCTGGTCTATTTTTGTATGAGAGATTATGTACACCTTAAGGGAGCAGCTGGTTTTAACTGCTTTTCTTTAATGAAAATGGTCTAGTGGTTTCTGCAGGCGGGGGTGAAGGGACTGGGGGTGGAGGCTGCTAAGCTCTGTTACATATGAAAAAGCAAAAACTGTGTGAGTTTTTATTTTTGGTGGTGTGTTCTTCGAGAGAAAGAAGTTTCTTTCTTTTTCACCAATAAGGATCTGATGTTATTTATCTTTTCACTTAGTGTCACTAGCAAGGTAGTGGATTTTACAAGAATCTGAAAGAAAGTTTTCAGTGTGCAAGAATGGATTCTGCTTGCACATTTCAGTCCTGCTTTGCAAGTGACACTTCGGTGAAGTGCAGTTCAGTTCCTCTCAGCTATACAGCAAGCCCCAGGTGTGACTCTTGGGGGTGGTTCTGTGCAGGGACAGGAGCTGGACTCCATGATCCTTGTGGGTCCCTTCCGACTCAGCATATTCTGTGACTCTGCGAATTATTGGGTAAATAACTGGATTACATTTATCCTCTGTGTGAATTTACAAGGGTGGTCTACTGATTCCGTTAATACCTTTATATGCAATAATGGCTGAACAAATGAGAAGAGAATATATTAGTGGAAGCAGTTCATACGTCATTCAGGACATGGGCAGTTTCATTTTAGGGAAATAAGGCATGTAGCAGAACATGATCCAGATCAAGAAAAGGTCTAGAGAATATAACTGTAGTATTTCCATCTCCCTTTCCTCAGATTTTACAGTAAATTAAGAGCTATGAAGGTATCAGGAATTATAGAGATGCATTTTTATATATTTAGATGTAAAATACAAATCTGAAAACTGCTTTTTTTAAATATGAATGTTGACGTGAAAAAATGGTGATCCAAGGACAAGTTATTCTGCCACTGTATGCTGTCTTACAGAAGAGTCTCAAATAATATTTTGCAGAAACAAATGCCAAAAAATTAGTATATAAAACTAATTTAAAATCTACCGGAGAAGAACATGTCTTTACTAGACAGGGAAATGTCTAGAATATCTAATGTCTACCATCATGTTGTAAGGCTATAAGGAGATTTCTGAGAAGCAGCATAGAAAATCCTTTCCCAGAGGTTTAGCGGCTGATTCCATTTATGTTCTTGATATGATCCACTTCTGAATTTTTTAAAATTTGGTCAGTTACTGGAAGATACCAAGCTCCCAGATCATAAAACTCAAATGGGTGAATGAGTTCTGTGAATACTGTATTTCACTTTCAGTGCCTTCACTATTTTCCTCAGACAAATAAAATAAGAATTTCTCTGAAGACTGATTTTTGCGTCGGATGTTATAGTCAGATTTTTACGTCAATACAGGATGCTAATCAGAGTGAAATCATCTGGGCTTGTAAGGGCTGTTAAAATCTACAGAATATCATTAAAATGTTTTACCGTGTATGTACAACAGCTTAATTAAGCTAATATATTCATAATTTGTGTGTATTTGTAGACATGCCACCAGCAAACAAGAAAACTTGAAAAACTTCATTTTCATGATGAGTTTAGTAATTTTAAGGTATATCTAATGTCAACATGTACTCTACCTGTGGGGAACTTCTAAGCTTCAGTTAGGTCCGTTTTTATATCTATTTTTTGATAGATTTTTTGATAGGTTTGATTTTGACCTTTTTATTAATAAGTCTAAGGTTAGTTTGCTAATATAGCTGAACCAAAACTTTAGTCAGTCAAACTGTTTTTGTTAAATGTCTTCTACTGAAATTTTACTATTTTCTTTAAAAGTAACTTTGTTTCATCTGTCATGCTAGTGCTCTTCACTTATTACAAGAAAAAAAAGGCAAAAAAACCTCTAGACTGAAGTGCACTTGAGAGGCTCGTTTTTAGTACTGTTGAGTTCCCTGCTTTTGACTAAACCACTAAATTTCTGATTACTACATTAAGTATTAGAAGGCAGGTAAAATACGCTCCTAACTAGAAGGGTTCAGGTTAATTTGGTGTTCATGAAAGCGAGCTGATTTTTTAATGTCAGGCTTTTTACATTCTTTTTACACATTGCCATTGAATGCTTCATTTCTGGAGAAGCATCATCTGGTGATAATTCTTTACCTGGGGCTGTGGCCACTCTTGCTGTTGGCCTGTTTGCAGGTTGACCTCAGGGTGAAAGAGCCACAAGTGTGTCTGGCCATGGCTGGCTGAAGACGTAGGTCAGGCTTCCAGAAGAAATCCATCACCTTCCTTTAATGGATGAGCTCCAGGAATAAATGTTAAGTGGGGCCCAGTTTTACTTTGTACATGTGTGCATACACCCCATATGCAAAAAATGCTTTGGCAGTTGGATGTGAGACTGGACAGGGCTGATATAGGAAGATGAACCAGAGAGATTTAAAACTCTATGTGTGAGCTTTCCTGGCTAATCTGTGAAAGAACTTCTAATACTTAAAAAAAAAAAAAAAAATAGTTACATTCTTTATTAATAGGAGACACTTAATTGTGTGTTTTATTTAGTGTATGAACTCCCACTGTAGAGCTTCATTCTGACAAATATTTAGAAGAAGAGGAGAACATATAAGCTGATTTTGGACAAAATAAAACTACTGTTTTAGAAACACAGATCACTGATCTGATTTTCCTATGAATTAAGAAAATAATTAAATAATTGGCAGTTATACTGCCAGCAACTTCAGTCTGGTTTTTGTTTTTAGCCCAATATAATGAAGCTCAAATTACTTTGCTTTTTCAAATCTTTGAAAGCCTTAGAGACCAGTGAATATTTCCCTTTATTTTTTTACTGCCCTGTTCATTACTGTAGGAAACAAATACATAAGCAGAAATCAGGCAGCAAGTCTGTAGTTTCTGAGAACCCTGGGGGACACTATGTGCTTTAAAAATGTATAAGATTTTGTCCACTGAGTCGTTATTAACTGGTAAAGGTCACGTGTTTTGACATTGTTTCTGAAAGTTTTACCTTTAAACCAAATGACCTCCTGATTTTGGTATTGATGCATTCTTTCTTCTGGAATATGGGGGGAAAAGGTAGAAAACTGTTACAATGTAAGGTCTATCATGGTTTCTACAGCAGATATTAAATTACTAATTGCACCAAATGTAAATATAAAATTGGTGACAAAGTTTCATGTTACATTGCTGATGAATTTGCATTCTTTAACTATCTCTGTGAAAGACTTGTGTATGTGAAAATGAGCTTCATTTAAAAAATTCTCTTTTTGAGTAATCAAATGCACAACTTCAAAGCTCGTGCTCTGTCCTACAAATATAAGGTTAGATATACACTAAAGCAGGTCATGTCATTAGCAGTTGTCACAAGATCTATGTTAATCACACACGCAAGTGATTAATTGTTTGGGGCCAAAATAGTAACCTAAAATTTAGAGGGCTTTCCTACCTTTGTTTTGTATATTTGATCCATTTTAGATACATTCAGTATTTTTGAGGTCAAGTTCTGCTAGACCACTGCACCAGAGATCTCTGTATGTAATTCATTGGTATACAGCATAACTGAGCAAAATTAAAAAGGTCTGTTATTTTCAAGCTTAAAATAAATCCCCTAGATTTTAAATTACTTAATTTTTCCTTTTTTTTTTTTTTCATTGCCCTTCTAGGAACAAACTTCACCCTTGCAGAGCTGGGAATCTGTGAGCCCTCTCCCCACCGGAGCGGCTACTGCTCCGACATAGGAATTCTGCACCAGGGCTATTCCCTGAGCACGGGCTCCGATGCTGACTCGGACACGGAGGGAGGAATGTCTCCGGAGCATGCCATCAGGCTGTGGGGAAGAGGGATCAAATCCAGGAGAAGTTCCGGGCTGTCAAGTCGGGAAAACTCGGCCCTCACACTTACCGACTCCGACAACGAGAACAAGTCAGACGAGGAAAATGGTAGGCCTTTTCCTTCAATACATTCCTAATCTGCACGTGTGACAGTGTGATCATACTTAAAAATACACAAGTCTTCTTTTAAAGGTGGAGTTTTCACTTTCTCACTTTGGCTAAAGCTGTTTTTTAACATGGGTTGTTTTTTTTTAGAATCAGTATCAGGGAACTATTACATGTGTATCATATGATAGATATTATGTTTGATCTTGCAATTTACCTTTCATGCCATAATCTGTCACAGAAGTTTGTGCTCCGAGTATCTTAAATTAAACTTAATGATGAGAAGCAGGAAGACATTTCTAAAGAGAAATAGTTTTTATATGTGATTTTTCTACACAGCTTGAAGTAATATTGACAGTCCACAATATGCGGGTAGCTGTAACAATGATGCTAATTCGTGACAATCAAATTTAATTTTCTGGTTTTTTTCATGTTTTGGAAGTTGCAAAAAAATTATTTTACTGTTTTATTATTGGTATTGGGGGGCTTTTAGAAAGCAAATCTATGCATCAGGCTGAGGCAGAACACTTGTGTTTAGCATAGTTTATGAAGGTCACAGAAACGAGACTTTTGGGCAAAGCACCATTCACTTGTGACAAAACAACTCGACAGTGGTAGGCTCTGAGTGACCTGTGTTCAGCCACTGTCCTCGCAGGTGCACATAATCCAGATTCAGGTTCTTCATGTGTATCACCTTGACGTTTTTACCTGGGGAATTTTCAGCTCTCTCATATATTTAAATTGAAAATAATAAAAATGGATTTGCAGTAATTTGTTCTCCATCCTATAGGGTGATGAAAGTGCAAATTCAGCTTAGTTAAAACAGAAACCAAGGGTTTCGGTACTTGTCATTCTGAGGAGGTGAAGAGGAACCTCCTTAAATCAGACCCTCAGAGCAACTGTTCTAGCAGCTGATAGCAGCTCATGACACCAGCTCCCTGCTAGGCATGTTGTGATAAAATTCATTTTGATACATGTTGGGTGCCTCTCAGAAGAGGATTTTTGTAGGTGTTTATTTTGGGCTCCTCCCTGTACTTCCTGGCAGTTGTCTTGGTTTCAGCAAAGTGGGTGTGCCAGACTCTGGAAACACAAGCAACTGCTGTCAAAGCAAACAGGGCAAAACCAAATTACACTTTATATATTGATAGAAAGAAGTTCAGAAAAGTGCAATTGATTTTGTTTGTTACAGCAGTCCTTTTTGTTGTTGTTGATTTAAATTGAATCTTCAAGTAATATCTCCTCTCCATAGGCATAGCAGGATACATTTCTTCATCAAAACCAAGGAGGGAATGTGCATTTACTAATAACGGTTTGTACAAGGAAGTCCATGTTTTAAAAAGAATCAGTGACTGGTTAATTGATTTTTCCTTTTAATAATACCATTCGCAAAAAATATGACAACTTCCATTGATTTTAGTACAGTTTTGTTAAGGCTACTGAGCATAATTTCAAATAAAAAACCTGACTAATAAAATGCTGGCATTATGAAAGGATTGGGATTCAATGCTGTAGCAGGAATTCACTTCTCTGAAGGTGGTTGTCTCCATTTCAGCAGCAGCAGTTTGTCAGACCTTTTCTCTAAGAAAATGTAATCTCAGAGCCTACTTTTATACCTACTGTCACAGACAGTATGACAGAATGAGTCTGTTCATTTGTTTTTCATTCTCCTTCTTATAATAGGTGAATTATTATGTAATTGGAAATACAGTGCAGTGAATCTGTTTTGCATGTTTCTAACAATGATATTGATAGGAAAAAGAACAGCATCATCAAACAGCAAGCAAGAAGCAAACCAGTACGTGGAATTGGGTTTAGGTTTCTGTGAGAAGGGTTTCTGTGTGTTTGGTTGTTTTAAAAAAACATCACGCAAGTATGAAGCAACTGTTGTATACACAGAGGTGTTAACTTCAGTAAACTTTTTAGCCTTACTCTCTCACAAATCCTGGTTAGCTCAAAAATCAATGCTTCTTCACATCACTGATTTTATGAAGTTTTGGGATGCATTATCATATAGATTGACAGTTGCCCCACTGGTTCAGCACCACAGTGTGGACACTTACAAAACCATCATTAATTTCTCACACCCGTGCCCAGCAGTGGTTTCCTACATAATAAACACTGTGTCCTTTAGAAGCAGATCAATAACCTGCTAGGTGTTCGTCTTCAGAGGAAGTAACAAGAATCTATATTTCAAGAGAAATTCACGCTCTTATATGGTTTCTTATTTGCAGGATACCAGCATAAAGCAAGACATTACTTGGTATGAGACTTTACCCATTTATGCCTAGCAATATTAGAGGGAACTCATGATGTGTAGACCTTGGAATTTATTGAAAGTACTCTTAAAGCTTTTTCCCTGATACAACTCAAATGTTGTTATAAAACAGTAGTTCAACTCCAAAAGATGATTTTTTTTCCTAAATATTGAGATGCTATCACAATTTCTACCATTAAACTTAAAAAAAATCCCAAGCAAACAAACAGAACCTCTTGCCTTTTTTTTGTATCACTAAATCTATTTTGTCATTTTTAGTACATCTCCAAGTAGCACAGAGGAAGCTTAATTTCTAAAAATTGCTCCCATTCAAATCCACTCACAAAGCTTGTGACCATTTTCTGCACTTGTAGATTTAGTATGATTTAATTTTATCATAAACTAGAATGCTGTGAACCTTGAAATATTAGCAGGCTTGGAATGCTTATAGATAAATTGAAATAATGGAAACTCATTAAGTTCCATGTTTTACTTGGTATACTGAAATTCTTCCTGACAAAACACCTTACTGACATTTGAAAAACAACACTTTTATTTTCAGAAGTCTGATTAAGCTCTAAATTCTTACTGTATCTTGTAGCTTTTGCTGGCCATCTCTTCTTTAGACAAGTCAGTTGTGAATATGTAACACAAATCCATCATCAAATTGGTTTTCAACATGATGTATTGAGTTGTGAGATTTAAGTAAATGAATCTTTTTGTGATGCATACAAATGTAAAAGGCAGTTAGAAATACAGATCACCTCTGATGTCGTGTGCCAGCTTCGTAGAGAGAATTACCTGTGGGTACCCACAGGTGCAAGGTATAGGGAGTAGACCACTGTTCCTGAATGCTTGTTTTTTCTTTTATTAAATCTTGTAACTATTTATTCCAAAACATCATGGCAAACTTTTCAAAAGGAGTTTTTTTTCGTCAGTTGCCATGTTTTTTCCTAAGCCTACAGTATTTCTATTTCCAAAGTTAAGCTTAGGTGCTGGTCATGTTTAGGTAGTGACCTTGAAGCAAGTGCTCTCCCAGGGCTGGTTTTTTCTGTTCTTTTTTTTTTTAAGTTGAATTGAAAATTTTGTTCTTCTCAAGTATATAAAAAATTGTAAATGAAGGTAACTTGCAGTTTAAAAATCCATGAAAACAGAATGATCATAATTAAGGAGCATTTATATACTGAGTCCTTTTGCAACAGATCTGCAATGTTGTCTTTTCCTGGCTTCACTGTTAGTGAATGTCCAGTTACAGGCTGTTGGGAAGGCAGTGAAATTCAGCTGACATTAGACAGATGGGAGTGAAAAGCTGAACAGACCAATAATAGAGAAGAGAAAAGATAATCCTAGGTAGAGGAAAGGAGAATGGAAAAGTAGGATGTGAACTCAGGGCAGATGTCCGTTTCAGAGTGCTGAAATGAACTAGTAGGCTCAAAGTGAACCCAGAAGGAGGGTTTCCAGAATCTAGATCGTGTTAATTCTCCTGTGGAAAACATCTGGAATGGTGTTGGTGACTTTTTTTTTTTTTTGGTAGAAGGTTGTTACCTTGACACTTTTTCTGTTAGTACCAGTATTGTATATAATGGATAGATAATGTCACTGGTAGAATGGGACATAACATACATAACATAAAATGTTTATCGTGAGATTTCTACTCTGATATTACAATATCAAACACTTGAGATGTTTCTGTTTTACAATTGTGTGTCAGAAAAGGAAAAAAAAAGAGTGTCTTGAGGGAGGAGGAGAATTTCCAGGGTTGAAACCATGTTATTAAAATAATGTCAGACCAAAAAAATATGATCAAGAAATGCTTTTATCTTAGTAGCAGCAATTCTGAACTGAGCAGGAAGACAAGAATGAATGGGGAGGAATCAAGCAATCCCAAACTTCAGCAGAACAAGGGAGAGTTCAAGGTCGTGCTGTGTTAATCTGTGCACGTGTTTTAAAGAAATCCATGACAAAACACTGTGGTTGTGGCAGCTCTTTGTAGATAACGCCTATGAGACACCAATAATTTTGCATGTAAAGAACATGTCTGTGTCGACAACCCGGGTTGGGAGGTGTGGGAAATGGTGCATTATTGGGATGAAGCTGGGGAGTCCTGACATGGAATCCGGTAGGGCCATGCACTTGTCCTTTCCTCACTTCACCTCCTTTTCTTCCTGGAGAAAATCTTCCATGCTTCACTGACTCCAGCATCAGGTGTGACCATTCAGGTCAGGTGGAAGGGTGCTGTAGGAAGCTGCACTGATATTTTCAGGTTCAGTGTCCATCAGTGTTTGCTATTCTACACATGTTGGTGACCATGACTTTTATTATTTTTCCCATGTTGCTTTGGTGCTGGTTTTTGTTGCAGTAATTGAAGGTTTGAATATCAGACAATATACTTTGTGTGCATATCACATTAAATGGAAAAGTGCCATGAATGAAGAAAATTAAGTTGGAAAAATTATACTGTAAGATATTTGTGTTGTATTTCTGATTGAATCTTATGACAAATTAGGGAAATTATATTTTTCTTTCTTTTTTTCCCCCTTTTATGAAGTAAATCTTCAAAACAAAATCCCATGTCATAATTCAAACTGACCTCACATTTTATAGTTGTTTCAATTTTGTGAGCAGTATAGTCTGAGATTTCCTTGGGATGTTGTTGAATAGCAAGCAGACTTAAAATAGAAAAGAAAAGATGTTATTGCATCAGTGGACTTTACAAAAAGACACCAGACAGATGACAGCCAAGGAGTTTATTTTCTTACTTTTACTGTTGTAATTTTGACATGTTGTTATCAATATTTTATTATTTGATTTTTTTTTTTTCCAGCTTTGTATTTCACACTTCATAATTTGCAGGAAAGATTACAGCAAAACTGTGATTCTGCTCTTGAAACTATTTTGGCTTTGTTGTGTGCATGTTAATGTCTGTGAGTTGTAAGACCAGTTTGAAAATAGAAGCTTTTAATGTTGCTGGTCCCAAAATTCTGTCTGGGTTAAAAAAGTGTGAAATCAAGCTTTCTTCTTCAGATTTCCCACTAAGAAACACTCACTTTCACCAATACTTTCGTTGTTAAAAGGGGGTGTTTAGACAGTGGTGATGCAGTTGGAGAAGATCTGTGTAGTCTTCAAGTGTGTGTGTGTGGGGATATATAAAATGCCCTTGTAATTTTGGGATGAAATATCGATGTTCTGTGTGCAAGGAGCAGCAGGGAAGCTGTAGACTTGCTCCATATGTCATAGTGGAGTGCTGGTTTCTGCAGGTAGCACTGTCTGGGAATGTTGTGCCTGTTTCACTCCCAGAGCAACCCAGGTAGCTTGGAAACAACAGGGAGGGACAGATATGAAAGAGAAGAGAGGAAGAGCTGTCACAGTTGTACGATCTGTTCACAGCTGAGAAAGTGGCCAGATGGTCCTAAGGAAACGCTGAGATTTAAATGAAATGTCATATACTCAGAAAATGGCACGGCACACGTCACACGTCAGCGAGACTCCTGCAGGAGCAGAGCTGGGAAGGTTAGCTCCTGCATGGGCAGACTTCAGCTCTTCTTTAGGAAGGCTTGTAAAGTACTTTGTAAATGACAAATTTAGAAAGTCATTAAGCACAGTATCAAAGCTCGGTTGCTTAAGTGGATCCAATTTTGATGTGCTCTCAAAACCTGAGGGCACTTCTGATAGGAAGTGGTTTCCTAATGAGGGAATTGACTAGCAGGGATGACTTTTAAAGACTTAACTACACATAAACTCAATTTTGTCCAGGTAAATGGCTTATGTATTCAGTGCAGAGGGAGTCTAGATGATGGGGTTAAGGACAAAAAATGGATATGTAGTACTGGTAAACTTTAAAGCCTTGTGTAAGACAGGAATATGAAATGACAGTATTTAAAAGCTTAAGCATTTTTTGCAATTTTAATACAACCCAGCAACACTGTAGTGTAGGTTGGCAGGATGATGTGATGAATTACTGCCACACTGACTGGTATATATTGAAAGAGCTCAATAAATACTATCTGGAACAGAGTGATGATATTCTGGAGACTAAGGATGGAGATGTGGCAAGAGTGACAGCTCTGCTTTGGTGGCCTAGAAGGGTAGAATCAAATGCCATCTTGACATTCAGTTGCTCGTAGCTGACATTCAGCACTTGTGCAGCCATTAGATTTTCCATTCAGAGCAGCATAGACCTGAGAGATGCACATCAGGATCTCGGGGTTCATCCTCCCGGAGATGCAGGTATTTCTAGCCCTCATGATTATAGAAGAAATGGATGGAAAGCTAAATCAAACAAAAAGAAAACCCAACACAAACTCACAAAAACCCCAAACCAAACAAGCCTCTTATGGATGGTGGAGTGAGGTCTTACACCAGGAGTGTCTGTGCTGTTCTTGCACATTCATTTCAGTGAGGGCTTCAGCACTTGTAAAATTTTCCACTGCCTCTGAGGTGTCAGTGATTTCAGTGCCACAGTCTGTGCCCTGCTCTGGCAGAGCATCATCAGGCTTTTTGTCCATATCCCATACGAGGACCTGGCTGAAGCTGCATCCTGTTTGCAGTCTCTCTCTTCATGATGTTTTTTTGGATTATATGAATACCCCCCACATGATTGGATGAACTAAAGCAATCAGGAATTGAGACCTAGGAAATGAAGTCCGGTATTTAGCCAGGAAACTGAGGAAAACAGAAATATGGGCTGATGAATTAAGGCTATCAGGAAAATACAGCAGCAGCTGGCTTCATAAACTGCTGAGGCTAGCTGGGATCTTCCTTTTTCCTGAATTCATAGGGAAAGAGCTTTTGCCTGCAGCTGTATCTACATAATTGTGTGAAGGTCACAACATGGAGAGCTTTTAAAAAAAACCTCTCAAAATAACCACAAGATTTTTCAATTATTATTTAATGATGAGCCTTTCCATCTAGTAGAGAGAAATGATGAAACTTTGTTTAACAAGAACTCCATTACAGCGCATTATTCAGTTTGTCAATTATTAGTTTTAGAAAAGCAAACTTAGATGATATAGGTCACCCAGGTAAGCAAGCAGCAGCACCTTTGTTCAAACCATAACTGAGTTAGAATAATGCCTTTTTATTCTTGTCTGTAACAGAGATGTGTATCTGATAAAGTCAATCCAGCTTGGTGCTAAATGCATTGTGAGTGGCTGATGAGCGATAAAACCTTTGCAGGAAGATTTGCAGGTTTGCCTGTACGTGGTGTTTAACTCAATTTATTAGGGTGAAACAAAAACCTATGTATTTTATGTTTCCGTTGTAAACTGAAGCACAGATCACAGGAATCCATACACTGAATTTATTTTGTCTTGCCTTTCAAAATGAGAAATTTTACCAAGAGCTTCCTCTAAATTTGTCACACCAGAGACTGGTACCTTTCCTCCTGTATTGTCTCCCACTATTAATAATCTCCCTAATTACAAAGACTTGCATACTTCACTGATTGGTGCATAATTAGGTCAAGGTACATCCTGTTTTTTTCTAGTCAATCCTTCATTTATAAAGCTCACCCTGAGTCTGGCCAATCAGCTCTGGTGGTGCAGTGAATGCCTATTGCCACACGTGTAAAGTGACGCATGTGGAGGCTGTTTAAGTGTCATTACATTTTCTAAATATTTCATGGGATGTGCTTTGTGTTTACCCACTGCACACTGTTCTTTTCAAGGAATCTGTCAGCTTGTCGAAGACAATGTATTTGAATTGATTGTTAATGTAAGGTTGAAGTGTAATGTTCTACTCAGGTAGGATAGAATTCCTCTTCAGAGAGAAAATGGATAGGAAATGATACCTTAGCTGTGTTAGTGCCAAAGGTTTAATAGGTGTATGTATTAGAATAAACAGAGCTTTTAGAAAACTAAATTATTCTGTAACTACTGAGTTTCAAAACAGATTGTTATTATTTTACTGTCTTTTATTATAAAACTTTTTTTCTTTTAGTTCTTAAGTAGTAAATTAGTAGTAAATGTTTCCTAAGTTCCATTCCTTGGGTCAGAGGAGAGAAATTCTAATTAATAAGCCCGATGTTGTTGTTGTTGTTGTTGTTGTTGTTTTGGGGTTTTTGTTTGTTTGGTTTTTACCCATAAAGTTTTTATGTCACTTGACTTTTTGCAGAAGCTCCTGGCAGAATTGAATGACTTCTGTCAGATACTATAGGAGCAACCTGGAAATCAAGTATTTTCTTTTCTTTTACTTTCCGTATGTTTCACACAGACTAAAGACAACTTTCTGCTTAATTTAAGCTTTTATGAGTTCTATGACAGTCTCCTTCCTTGGCATTGATAAGGGAAGTACTTTTGTCTATTTGTTCAGCCTCTCTGTAGCATTAGAAATCGCTGACTCTCTTCTCTACATTTTTCCTGTGAGAAGCTCAGGGGATGATTGGCAATGATTCAGGAAGGCTGAAGCTCTGCCTCTCGAGTCAAGTGAGAGATTTCTTTTGAGCAGCTGTTTGTCCACTTCCCTGTTTACTTTTGGCTCACAGACCTCTCATCAATGTTCTTCAACACATCAAAAGCTGTTGGTAGCACTACAGAAATCTTAACCATATGTGAACGGGAAATACTATCTCTGATAAAAGTAGAGGACCATTTTTTTCAATTTATATTTTGTCTATTTCATGGTTAAAGAACATCAGATTAGACTAAACCCATAAAAGAAAGAGATGATGATACCGAGGAGATGGAAGTATCTTGAAGGACTCATCTTTTCCGTAAAGTTACCTTCTCTTGAAAGTTGGTTATCATTGTTCAAGCTATCTCCCTACATTCTTCAGCCTGTAGTAGGAATCCTCTCCATGTAACAGATTTGCATGAAGAAGTAGCTTTAAATGTTTTTTTCAGGCTGAATGATTGACCTCATTGTGTGCTACCGTGTGTCACCAGAGGGTGCCATTGCTGTGATCTTCCACATTTTTGTGCTAAACCCACTGAACTTTTGGAAGAAGTTCTGCTTCTCTATGGTGCCACTGCTTTTAGTTGTGTATAGAAGTGGCAAGAGAAGTGGCCTGACAGAGAAAACTGGCAGCAGAGCTATGTGTAAACAGTAGTTGGAACAACCAAGTCCTAGAAGGGGGCTGTTTCCTGGTGTCCATTTGGGTTTCTTACATTTAGTTAGCACCCCTTACACTGTAGTTGTGTACAAACTCATTTCTGACCATGAACATAGTTTCTAGATACTTAGTGCTGTGCAGCAGAACAGCACAGGTGTCACAGCAAAAGGCAGTTTTATTTGTGAATAAAGTCACAGAAGGAGGTGTAACTAATACAAAATAAGTTGCTGGTGTATTCTGTGCTGACTCCTTGAGGCACCTGCCCCAATATTAAACGTGTAAGAGCCTTAGGGTTATATTTATCTTTGTTCATTAGTCTGTGGTTGCGGTGATTGTCCATCTGTGGTCAGGTCTGAAAGAGAGAATCACACGAGCTGGGCTCTAAGGTACATATTTGATTCCTGGAATGTATCACAGGTACAGTTCATCCCCAGAGCATATCAGACTGTATTTAGATGCAATATGAACTCATATTTATACCTGCTGTCTCTTGGTATCTGCTTTGTGCTCCCAAATACACAATACAGCCATCTGGGTAAATGAATAAAAACATGAACTTATCAAGCTTGATTTCCTATAGGCTGAGATAGAAGAAGAGGTTTTGGTAGTTCTTTACTTTTTATTTTATTAAGAACTGTGCTGGTATTATTAAGGGCCTTCAAATAGCATCCCTCTGGGTCAGCTCTTGCAGCTGAGCGACTATTCAGTGAGAAGGATGACTTTTGTGGTTTCTGAAGTTGTTATAAATATCTCAGGAATTGCTGACTGTTCAAGTCATTCAGGCTTTTCAGTAGCGCTGCTGATACGGAGAAGATCATCACTGAGTTGGTGAAATTGCATTTGCCTGAGAGTTCAAGGAGCCTGTGGAAACCAAAACTTCCCTGCCATGTTGTCCCTATTGAAACTGAGATACCATCTTGTAAGAAGGCATAATATCATTCCATTACAGCAACATGCCTGTAGGCAAGGCACAATATGTGAGCATCATTTGTTTGCTTAGAGCCATGACTGTCATTCAGAAATACTGAAAGGTAGCAGTTGGATTTTCTCACACAAATGGTTAAGGGACTTTTCTCAACATCAAATTAGCGTTCAAGAGTGAAAATATAGCTTCTGTTTCCTCAGATGCTGAGTTGTAAGAATGAGTAATCGTGATTCCTGGGGGAATTTTTTTTTGTTTTGTTTTAACTTGAGTGGTACTGGATAAATAGGTTTATCAGTTTTCCACAGAACATTTATATTTAGTAAACTTGGAATGAGATGAATTACGGTGAAGTTACTCCTCTTTCCAGTTTTCTTTAAGAGGGGAATTATTTTAAGGGGGCGTGTGCTATTTATATCTCCCACATAATGCTATAGCCTGAAGCTATGTTACACATTGTGAATATGGACAAAACAAGGGAATGGCTGGAATTGCTTGACAGAGTGGGGTTTGTCTGTTGTAGCTCTTTTTTTTTCTATTTAAACTTCTTTTGCTCAGTAAAATGGGACATCAGCAACTCTTGTGTTAAAAAGTTGGTTTTGATCAGTTTTGTACAGTGCATAGAGTGTGTGGAGTGGGAAGGATTAGGTCGAGGCTGAGACTGTGAGCAGAGGGGCAAAGCAGAGGATTCCAAGGAGGCTCCAGGTTTGGAGCAGCCAGTGGAACACCACACCTGTGCAAGGAAGTAGCAATCTGCCCTCAAAACCGATTTTGCTCTCCATGGGGGTGTGCTGCTTTTCAGAAGCAATCCATAGCAGTACAGAGAATAAATTTTGAATGTTTTCATCTGTATATAAGTGCTGGTGTTCACTGTAATACCTCTTTTACTACAGCAACCTTCCAAGCTGTATTTTTAAAGCTAATAATGTATGTAAATCAGTTAGTTTTCTTTTGCAGAGTTGTCTACATTTTCAGTATTAAATGGTGAAATAATAAACCTTGTGTGCCCAGTCCTGTCAGTGTATCCCTGGGCAGCTTCTCAAAGACTCCTTGAGTCTCAATCATCTACATTCATTTGCCAGTTCTAATTTTCTGGATAATTACTGCATATTTCAAGACCACTTCTGTTGTGATACTTGCCCAGATTTAATTCTTTCAGATACTTTATTCCTTAACCTATAATTTAACTTCTCTAAGAGTATTTGAAGATGGCTATGCATATTCAGTTTAGTCCTAAATTTTGGGATTGAATCACGCTCCAAGTGTGTCCTCTGTCTCAATCAGGACTCACTGTCCTGTCCCCTGAAGACTCTATTTGTGGAATAAATGTCCTTTCACAGGAATTTCACAAGGACACTCTGTGCATAATGGAGCATGGTATCAGCTCTCGTAGGTGACAGAGTGCCATCTAATCTTTTCAAATGAGAGTTTCTATTAATTTAAAACAGAATTTCTCCTATGTTTTCACATTTTTTTTGGTGCGCTTTGAATTAATTAATTACATTTTACTTTCCTGGATAGCAGGACAGATGAAGACAGTCTGGTGTGATTACAATTTTGTGGGGGTTTGGGGTTTTTTAAATGAAAACACATAAAGAAGATACCCATGATAAATATTAGGAGACTGACCTATAACCACAGGCAGACATTAATAATCAGTGTTTTCTGTGTTATCATCAGTCCAGCTGTTTTGCTAAAGATCCTGAGAAAACACCCTGGGAACAGTTAGTACTGCAGTGCTTCAGCTTGAGGGCTGCAGTTGAGGGGGAGGATTTGGACAGAATTCTGAGGACTTTCCAGTCAGCATCACAAAGATAAATAATTCTACATGGTGGAGTGCAAAGGAGGTAGAGAAGACATCAGTATGCTTTTTCTGGCATTGGACAGTCCCCTGATATTTTATATTAAAGGGGTTTTTTAGCTATTTATTTTTTCTGCTGGTATTTTTCACCATCTTTTTCTCCCATCATTTTCAATCCTGGTAAGACTATTATGGCATTTGCTGGTCTTTGTCTGAAAGACCATTTATTCCACCTTCCTACATTTTTTTCTAATACAACATAGTGCCTTGAGCTTAAGACTTTAATGTGTTTCCAGATAATCTCCTAGTCTTGTTTGACAGGTGATGGCTTAAAAGCGCTCTTTATAAAGCAGAATATTGCAGTATTAATGTGCAAAGTGAGGGTTATTCTCTTTTCCTACATATGATGAATTCTTTGCATGGCTTAAAACAAATGGAGGACCAGATCATCTTACAGAAATAATGATCATCTTGGAAAAATGATCTGAAGAAATCAATATTTTTCTTTTCTTGACTTTTGTCCCTCCTTATTTGAGTCTAGTTCATGAAGTAATGGAATGTTAAAAATGCTTTAGATCACTTTTGTGGTGATGAATTTTGACACTCTTTCAAATATTGGTTTCATACATTTCCTTTTTGTTAGTCTTCTTGTGCCATATGTACTGCAATATACTCATTTTTTCTTAGCTTGAAAGAAACGGGTTTTTTTCTACAAACAAAATCTTTTCAAACCATTTTAAATGTGATTTGAAGTATTTCTTGAGCTTTGCTGTTCTGTCTCAGAGGAGTAGAACATATGTGGCAACTTCTCCAGAAAGAACCTCTCAAAAGAACATATTAAAGATGAAATATAAGGATTTTTAGATCAAAAGGATAATGATTTTTTTAAATCTTTACTATGTGATAAATTAATCAGAAGGTATTATAAAGATGTACAAACTTGCACAAGGAGAGAGAAGGCAGACAGTGACTTTGAAATGAGTGTAGACACAGACCTAAAGACACTGTCAGAAGTTGGTTATAAACCAACAGACAGAACTGTAACATATACACTTGTTAGAAACCTGAGCTGTGTCAGAGTGAGCAGGATGAGAGAAAGCATTGATATGATCACAAAAACCTCATTTTATCAGATATTTTGTTGTATTTGCAGAGGTGCTAGGATACCGTGACACGAAATAATCAGGAGTAACGCAGGGGCTGTTCAGAGGCCCAGCATTGGCCCTTGGTGTCTCCCAGGCGCTCCTGGGCACTGAGAGCTGTGGGCTGGGCAGGGGAATATGGTTACACCTTCTGGTGATTCCTCCGAAGGAGACAAACCCAGAGTCACCTTTAGAGCTGAAAGCAATGAGCTTTCACACACCAGTATGAACCAAAGTTGTGTGTTTCTGACAGGAATTCTAACAGACTTGACTCTATAACTGTGAAAAAAATTTGTTATTTAATAAAAGCCCAACAGATTTTCAGAGTAACAAGACATATGTATCCAAAAGAAATGCTGGACCAAAACACCTCACACTATGATAATTTCTGTTTCAAATTTCATATGTGAGCACGTGTATGACCCATTCATGCTTTAAATGCAATCGTGAATGCAGTTATCATTTGGTTAGTTAATAATTTTTGCATTAGAATACAAATATAGTGAAACCTCTTCTAACAGATCAACTGCAAGAAAAGCCAGCAGCAGCAAAGGAGAGTGTATTGGAGCTTCCTACTTCAGCTTCATAGTTAAGCCATACCTGCCTATACCCCCAAAACAAAGACACACTGTAGTTTAATTTGTAGTGTTTATTGCAGTTGACCTAATTTTTCAAGATCTGTTTTACTTATTTATGGAAGACAGGTTGAATTCCACAACTCTGTGAACTGTTGCGATACTTGTGTAAGCACAATAGTTTGTAATCACATTTAGTAAATCTCAAGATTCAAAGAAATTCTTCAAGAATTAGAAACTAATATCTTGTTTCTGCAAGTCCATGTCAGCTTTAGTTAAACAATACTAATGGTATTTCAAAAAGGATGTTGAGAAATAATCAGAGAGCAACTACATTTTTATGAGTGATCCATAACAATGAAGGAAAGTTCTGGTTTGGACGCAAAGAAAGTGTGAATTTATGGCACTGCTACAAAAATGTGGTGATTGTAGGTCTGGAACCTGGAATAAGCATGCACAGCTCTAGCAGTGCTCAGTGTACCAGAGTGTAGTCCATGCTCCATTTACTTGTGCACAAAAAAGCATTCACCAGTCTGGGGAAATGGTTGCAAACCTGATGTAGTTTGTTCTGTATCCTGATGGTCTCAAAATACTTATCTTTTAAAGAGTTTCGGAAGTCTGAGGAATTAAAATGTCAGAGGCAATTTTTTGTTATAGTCCTTCTTACCTAATTGAAACATTAAGTCCGGTAAGTGAATTCTGATAATTTTGGACAGGAGCTTCTATGAAAGATCCATCCCATTAGATAAATGTGTTTCATCTGCTGTTATTGAGGAGCTAATACAGAGCCCTTGCCAAGCAGCCCCTTTTAGCAATAGCTAAATTTACATGAATTAGGTTAAATAGCTAAGCTAAAATCATACATGTTGAACACGTGCTTGAGTTCTGCTTCATACTTTGAATCAAACATTTGGAAGAAAAATTATCTCACGGTGATTTTGTTACCTAAGGATTATTGGTCGGCCAGGTGTACCCTGGGACCATAAGGGGCAGCACACGAACTGCCTTCACAGCATGTGCTTGTCTCACACCTAAAGCTGTGTCTCATGAGCCTGTGAGCAGCCCTGCTGTGAGCGGGGAGCTGGAACCAAGGCGAGGAGCTGTACCTCCCCTGTTTGTCCTCACTCTTCCCCGGTGTTTTTCTGTTCTTGTTGTCCTCCCCCCAAAGCAAGGATCTCGTTTGTTCCCAGAGTAACACATCTTCTTTATGGCCATGTTCCTCTGGACATCTTTGCTGCTTGTTTTGCAGCTCTTATCTGTCAGATTTTGGTTCTCACACATGTTTTCCTGTGTCCCATTTGTCCAGCTGTACCACAACTCTCCTTTGGCCTCCCGTGGGGTTATATATTATTTATGCACTTAATTGAACTGTTACAAAATGCTTCAGCCTTACTGCTGTTTGTGCTTCTTCCTAAGTTAAAATGTGAAAAAGTGCTCGTGTGCTTTTGGCAAGTTGTACAGGTGTTACCCAGAGCTCCTCCGGTGGCAGGCAGGCAGCAGCCGTAGGGATGCAGCAGCCTCTGCTTTGGCTGGGCTGTCCCAGGACAAAAGAAAAAAAAAAACAAACGAACTAGCTTAAAATGCAGCTTTTAAAACCATTTATGTTAAATCTTTATAGGCTTCATACAACTCGTTTCTGTCCATGGTGTCCAGAAGAGGGAGCTGTCACAGGGGTGGTGACCAGGGGCACAGGGGCAGTGCCATGTGGAGCTTTTGCTGTTTGAGGGACTTGGGTTAGGAGTCCAGGTTGGGTTAAGAGTCAAGGTTGGGTTAGAATCCAGCTCTCGTTCAAAAGTGCCTTGGTTAATACTGTGATTGATACAGCAAAGAAGTGACATTGCAATAAATCACTTCCATAATATGCATAAGACTTGGGTGCTGGAACTTGGTTTTTCTTTATTTTACCACTTGTGGATTTCTGCCATGCCTTTCGCTGTATATAGGGTTTATTTTTGCTCAGCTCTCTTATAAAGTGCTGAACATAATACGCCCCAGAGTGGCCACTGAAGCTTGATGTGATTGAAGTGAGCAGTGGTGCTCGCCCTCCGAGTCAGGCCCGAGCTGTGCCGTGTTCCTGCAGCAGCGATGCTGAGTTATCCCATAGGTCCCTGTGACTGATATGGGGCCATTAGTCCATTGATTGCTGCTCCTGGGCTGCTCTCCCACTTCACGCCAGATTTGAAAGAGATACGTGGTGACTTAGGAAGTAGATGCACAATCTATACATTTATCAGTGGGAATGAAAGAATCGTTTTTGTTCAGACACAGGTGAGTTACTGCTTGTGTGAGCTTGAAGGCTACCAGCAAAAAAGATTTCCCTAGAAAATAACTAGACAGGAAAAATGAGCTGAATGAGGATCTGAAGTATAAAATATGCAAATTACAAGAATTTGGCATACTGTCAGACTTACATTTTTTCCCTTGATATACCGAATTTGTGTGCCCTGCTCAGTCCAGCATCTTATTTGCAATAGATTTTTACAATGAAATTTGCAAGTGGCTTCCTTTTTTATTTTCCTTTCTTTTAATGTGAGCGTTTTATGACAGAAATTCGAAGTCCAGTTTGGAGTGTTCTGTTACGCTTTAGACATCTGTCTCCTTAAAACTTGAGTGAAAATACAAGATGCCTATTTGAATAACACGGTGTCACCAACAGTGCTGGAAAGTGATGCAAGAGGTGATGGTGCTTCCTTATGCTTCTCTCATCACACATCGTGTAGTACATTTGTGCACGTATGTGGGTAGTTCTTTGAAAAAGAATAATAAACAGGTCCAAGATGTGATGTCAGATCTGGTTAATCAGTGTACTAGAAATACATTACCCTAAATCTTGGTTAGGAAAATAGTAATCAAAGTCTTGAGTTTCTTTTCATTTGGGGAGACAGATGGCATATCTGCTTAACGGCAAATATCCAAAAGAAATTTTTTTTAAAATCCTATCTTTCAAAACATGGCAATCAGAATCATCTTGGAGAGGAACTATTAAATTTAATAAGCCATATGTTCAGTGAATTTACTTATTTTGTTCAAAGATGTAGACATAGAATTCACCTCTGTGTCCTTTTGTGTAAATTAACTGCCTTATTCTGCGCTACACAATTAAGGTATTTAACAAAGTTCCAAATGTGCAACATATTATTAGCCAAATACAGCTACTAGTTTTCATGTTGCTGAAATAAATGCATTTAGGTGAACAGTCTGCAGTTTACTAGAATTCCCTCTGTGGGGTTCAGCGTGTTTGAAGATCAGATTGACTGGCAGCTTCCTTGGTATACATAAAACAGATCTAAAATTATTTCAAATAGAAATTCTCTGAGGATTCTATCATCTTTGCCGTTCTGTTGTACTGAAGATGCAGATGTGCCAGACTGTTCTGCAGGATTATAAATGCATTAGTGAAACCCTAATACACTCTCTAACAAATATATGCAGTGCAAGAGGTTTTCTTAGCCATCTTGTACCCACTCATTTTATTTATTTCATGTAATTGGCATGTTGTTCTGCTTTTATAGCTTGTTAAAATGAGATGTGAAAATGGCTGTAGCTAATGGCTGCTGGAAATCTTTTCCCATGGTAGGCAGGAAGAAAAAAAAAGCGCGTTGCAGATTTTAAAGCACAGAGCTCTCCCAGCGAGAAGCAAAGATTAAAAAGATGGATATAATGCATTGCTGTGTATAGCAGAAGCAACTTTTAATGACTTTGGGTATATAAATGAACGTTGTAGACAAACGCCCAAGTGTTGAAGTGGCATCCTGTGGTGGGTGCAGGGACGCTGGCCCGAGGCAGGGCTGCTCTGCACTGGGGTGCTCATACTGAGACAGGTGGGCTGTGAGGAGTCTGGTGCTAGTGAAGGGGTTTTTCTTCCCTTCTGCAGAGAAAATGATAAGAGAATATGTGGCATGAGCTGTTCTGAGTGTCCTCCAGCTCTCCCTTTCTAACAAACAAAGTGTTCCTTCCTTGCATCTTCCCCATCTCTCCGGCTTGGGTGCCAAGTCTGTGGCAGCTGATGATTCCTTAAAAGCTGGTCCTTGCTGTTGGCCACTGGGCAGGGTTGACCCGGGTGGAGTGCACAGGAATTGTCTCTCCTGCCTCTTCTGTGCAGTCTGGCCTTTATTCCCTTGCTCCGTGAAAGTTACAATGTTGATGTGTTCTAGTCCTACCCTTTCCTAGAGAGTTTGGCTTCTTCATTTGCCAAGGGCTGGATCATTCAGAAAAGTTTGTGGTTTGGAAAGGTTTTTTTTTTTTTTGTTGCTGCTAATTCTTTTGAGGATTTGTTTTTCCCTTGCCAGTATTGCGAAATTCTAAACAAGCTGCACAGATTTTCTTTTAACCTTTGAAGAGTCTGCTGCCTTTTTATCCTCCCCTGGGTTGTTAAAATTTGGCTATTGGTGTGTCAGTGAAACCCACCCAGAAACATTTTTTCTGAAGGAGAAATGGACCCTGTTGGTTACTGGTTTTAATAAAGTTATGATTCCATGCTATGGTCTCTCTCTTCCTTCACACTCTGTCTTTTTTCTGTCTTTCTGAAATGACTTTTAGCAGGATATTGACCTTAGCTGTTAACATAAAATGGAGTTTGTGTTCAGAGGACAATTGTCACAGTCCTCATGATGCTGTTCTGTGGGCTTTAGTCAACCAACAAGCTGCTTCAGTTCTGGGGAATCCTTTACATAAATGATTGTGGCAGTGAACTCCTTCAGCTTACCAGATATAATGAATAAAAACTCTTCCCATTTAGACAGAGGTAATTGTTATGTAACTCTCTCCATGCCCCTCCTATTTCCTTCATTTTATCTATAAATATTTTTCACTTCCCACCATCAGAATCTAAACCTTTATGTGGTTTGTTCAGGGAAAATCAGGGACTTGGGATTATAGTAAATATTGGACGGTGAGAGCATCTGATTTTGCTTGCCAGCATGTTGTTGTGTTGTAGAAAAACATACTGTAAAAGAGTAAGAGTACCAGTGTACAGCTAATTTGAGTATGATCACAATTCTTATCAGTCATTTGGTACTTCTTAACACTTGTTGGTTTTGTGCTCTGTGTGTGCTGTGCAATTGCTGGTCTTTGATGTCTGTTCCAAAAGGAAAGGAAGGACCTTTGGTCCTCCGGTGCTCCAGAGCTCTCTTCATTGATGCTGCTTCTGGAGGAGAAAGATCTAACTTACAATTCAGAAAGTGCAGGACTCGGCTCCAAGAAACTTAGACAGGGTAAGCTGTTGGCAGACGTGAGCTCCTTCTCCCCCAGAGTCAGGGCACTCCAGCCAAGGGGGAGGACATAAATTAACTCTTTTATTCTGATTTAGCAATGAACTGTTGACGTCTGACTAGACAGAAACCCTTGTAAATTCCCAGTGTATATATCACTAATTTTAAAGAAAAGCTTTCTTGTTTTCCTCTTGGACTGCACTGTAGATACTGTCACATTATTTTGTTTTATTTGAATTTCTGTCAGGAGAAATACACAGTCCTTCCTGTGATTCTTAAACATTTAGTTTTTCAACTTTACTGGCTTAAAAAAAAAATTGCAGTGGTGCACACCATGATTTTAAATGGTCCTTCCAGTCTTTAGCAGCTCTTGGAACATGAAAAGATTTTAGTTTCAGGATTTCACCTGATAAAGCGGAAGACAGCAGAGGAATTTTGGTGTAGCAAGTCATCTCTGTCACTAAGGGCCTTGCGCTGTCTTACCATATATAATGAAATGAGCAAACAGTCTTTATATATCTTATATATCTGGTCTAGGAACATGTGGTTTATTCCATGGCAAGATGTTAAATTGCAAATAGAAATAAAAAGAAAATCTCCCCTTTAAAAAGAACGTGTGTTCTGCAGAGCACTTGTTTTCTGGCTTTTTATACAAGAAAAACTTTTTTTGGATACTTTAAAAAATAACAAATTAAGAAAATTTTTGCTATTATTAAAACATTTTAGAAGCTGCTGGGAAAGGGCGAGTTTTGTTCTGTATATCAACATCCATTTTTTCAAAAAAATCTTTCCAGTGTAGCATTTGATTTCTATACAATAGCACCTTCTAGATGTGTTCCAGAGAATTATCTACATCGTGTGCCTGTTCCAGTGTAAAATATTGGTAAGATGAAGTATATCAAACACATTTATCTGCTGCAAATCAGTTTGTCTCAGAAAAGACTGTGTTAAATTATATGGAGCCTAATTTTTTTACTGATACACCTTCTGAATTTTATCTGATATACTGTATTTTTCTTCCCCAGTAGGTCAAATGAATCATCCCTTACTTTCTCTTTTAGAACGGACAGTAAAAGTAAATTCACCACATGCCATTTGTGTATAACTGGCATGATTTACTGCACGGCTGAATATAAAATCATAAAACTTACAGGACATGGTTAATACATAACCATCAAAATAACAGAGTGCAATTCTAAATTTATGAGGCTGAACTTAACACTGAATATCAAATAAGAACCACATTGATTTCTGTAGCGCATGGCTTAAAAACACATTAGGTGGCATAACTGCAAGACAGTACATTGATTTAAGCGTAAAATGCATAGCACTCAATACTTCACCACCTAACGTTTCCCAGTAATGAACAAAGCTGTTGTATATTGATGAAAGGAAAATTATTTGTTTTGTTAGATTACGGTAGTGGAGCAGAAGCCTTGCCTTTAGACTAGGTTGGCATAATTGGAATCGCACTTGGTAACAAATGACGTTGGACACCTTCAGGAGAGAGTACGGGGTGAACTCTGCATAATGTGTTTTAAGAAATATGTATTTAGTCTGGACTTAATGTAAGTCTGAATTCAGGCACCCTCATTTCAGGGAGAGTACTTTGGCAGGTACAGAAGATTAATTGCGTTTTGGAGGCCTCTAATTGCCTTTAAAATGTTAAACATTTGCCTTCCTGAATCATGGCCAGAGAGTAAGTCCATAAATCTCTATCACCCTTTCTCACTGAGTTTTGCCAAAATTAACTCTGTTTACATCAGGAAACACACTTTTGCCTTATTTTAGGCCCCAATACACAAACTGCCTCAGCAAGTGAAGAGTTCCATTGACTTCAAGCTCACCAAAAGCTAAATTGAATTGACATTGACGATTCTTCTAGATTTAGTCATAAGTAGAAAATTCTGTGTGGGGGTTGAAATTGGGTCTGTTGAACATGATTTGTTCACAATGCACTATATCCAGAGCGGCATCCTTGTCCTTTTTAAAGCTCTAATAGTGCAAAGGGGAGTTGAAGCTGCTCGGTCAGGATGAGTGTGGGATGTGCCCCTTCCGTTGTGTGGATTTCATAGCTGAAGTGAGGAGATATGAGGTCGAAGTCTGTGCTGCATATTCAAAAATTTCACAGAGTGCTACGTTGATTGTGGATGTTTTAGAAGATAAATTAGATGCAGTAGCGTTCTAATCTTGCTTACATTTTGGGTTACTTTTTTTTTTTATCCTGCAAAGTTTAAGTGTTAGTCTTCATGACATGCAAAATGGTCTGAGGTGTTAGAGAATAATGTTTTAATCATCATTGACATTTTCAGAGAAGATTAAAATTTAATAAAATTAATTGTCCATTTTTGAATGGCTCACTTTGCAGTTAATCATACACCTTTAGCTTCCACTACAGATGGGTATTTCTTTCCTGCAGTGTTTTTTTACCTTGGAACTTACCTGTAATTATGATAATTGATTAAGTAGTTGGTTATAATTTTTTCTTCAAATTAATGCAATGTAATTTTAAGTTACGCTTAGTGTGAAATAAACTACTTTTTTAATCTTGTTGAAAGAGACCTTTTCCAAATCTGTACAAATATTTTTTTCTTTCCCTTTTAAAGGAAAATCTCCAACTTACTAAAAGGGTATAACTTACCGGGGTTATATTTAATGGCAAGTATAGAATACATTGTTTTCACTGCTGTGCATCTCTAGTAATATAATTTGAAGTGCTAGGGCCCTTTGCATCCATTTCTGAATCTATTATTAGTTGATTAAATTAACTGGCTGGATCAGTACAGTGAGAAGAGACACAGTAATGATATTACAGAATTAGTATGCTATGATGAATTGTCAGGAAAAGTAACTGTGACAGCCCTGTGGCCATATGCACTTAGCCATGCAATTTATAGTCATTTGAAAAGCCAAGGACTTTTCAGTTTTGGTTAGGAAATTTGTTCTTGCTTTTGACAGAAGTTGAGGGATATGTGTGTCTCGAGCAAGAGGGGGTTTACTGTGCCAGCATGAAAAGAAACCAAAGGCTCTCCTTAACTGTGCTAGCATTTGGGCGATTTACAAAGAACAAGCCACAAAAAAGGATGATTTTTATTGTAGCTATGCCAGTTCTTTTAAATAGATTATAATATGATAGTGCATAATATAAAATAGTGTGGTTCCTTTACAGTTGTAGAAAATAGTATTGCTTTGGGTAAGGTAAAAGTGAATGCAATCTTGTATCACAATTTCAGTAGTTATGGAGCACCACAAATTTTGGTACAGCAGCAGTAGGGCCTTTTTAGGAGGATGGTAAATACAGCTGGGTTTTATTCTTACAACTGATTTGAGGCTATTTAAAATGCCTTATTTTGCCTTTATGCAAGTATTTGTAAGTAAAATAAAGATTGCCAAACACCATCAAAATTACTGGTAGTTACACTAGGTAATCAGCATGTAAGAATTGACTCATGGCCAATGCTGTAGCAATTCCCACTCTTTTCAGCTTGCCCTGCTTAGTTGCTGGACACTTGGAATCTGAATTTAAAATCTTGCCATTTTCATATTTACCATATTGTGGGTTGGCTCTCTCTGTAATATTCTTAATCATTAACGCCAATTCCACAAATATATTTTCGAAGTAGTAACAGGCAGAGTGTGAATATAAAAGCAAGTGTACTAAGACAAAAGACAGCAGATTCTATAGTTAACTCATTCTTTTTGTGAGCCTAGTAAATGGTATATCAGCAGTACTGTGGATGTATAATCTTAGCTGAACATCAGACTAAAATTCTTGTTGAGCTTTATGGAGTGTTAAGTCATTTTTCTTAATATTGCTTATGTCAGTTAAAACTTTCGTAAAGAAAAGGAAAATGTGAAATACATTTTTAGTAGTTAAATGATAGAATGTAAGAGGAATTCTTAACCTCATAGGTAACCACTACACAAGTTTTGATCCCTCCTGGGATCTCTTCCTGGTACATAGGTATCGGAGTTGATTCTTCAGATTGCTGTATTTGCAACCTGGTACCCCAAGAGCAGAACTGCTTTTGTCTTTGTGTCTGCTCCTGCGGATTTTCCTTTGTGTGTGTTGTTTTAAGCTTTAGGAGCAAATACAATTTTTCATTTTCATAGAATAATTTGCTGTCCTAATTTTAATTAACGAAACATTTTCATAGTACGGTCTGAGGCTGACCTCTAAAGGTTACATAGTCCATGGGCATGGCATATCAGTTCATACACATGATCTGATCAATTCCACTCATCTGTTCCTCTGCTTTGCTTTCTTTGTCATTAGAAGGTTTCTCTTAGCATTTAATTTGAGTCATTTTTACCACAGTTGAAGCCCATTCTTTGTTGTTTGTTTTTTTAATGAAGAATGATTTTTTCATTCTGCTTAAAATCTTCTGTCTTAATTTAATTATTAGATTAATTTCAAATCTTATGTTTGAGTTATATGTATTAATTTTTCAGAGTTAACACATGGAGCAAAACATGTAGTATTAATATATTGAGAAAAATAATGGCCCCACCACAGTTTTCAGTAACAAGAACCTGCAACAGTTTTGCTATCTTATTGCTAGAAGTCTTAATATTAATAAAGTGTTAAATACTACTGTTATTGCTGGTGTTAGGTAAGAAAACCGTTTCTACAGTTCCTCAGTTTAAGCAAATAGTCCCTTGACTTCAAAGTAAAATAGCTCAAATAATCTAAAATTTAAATGTTAATAGCTTAAATACCTAATTTTGTAGACCTAAATAAAGGTATTTGTCAAGTAACAAAATGTGTTGTTAGGTCTGTATATTTTTTTTGACTGACCTGGACAGAGTCTTCCCTGAAGTTATGACCTAATACTAATAATGGTGGTTGCTGGGGGTTTGTTTTGTGTTTTGCCTTTACCTTTATCATAGATCTGTTAAAACAAGTAAGCTAATATTCCCATAATTATTGCATTTAACTCTTCAGCTATTGATCAGGCCATGTTTAAGTGAGATTTTGGCTTGGCCTCATGCTTTCTTCCTCCACTTTCATGAGCTCTGTGTTGTTACCTGCATGCAGCCCATGTAATAAACACTGCAGTCACATAGTCATTTCCTAATCTTCCTGATCTATGTATTCATAACAATTAGTACTGAGTTACTCTCATGCTTATTTGCAACGGTAAGCTTTGAATGTTTAAAAAGACCCTAATCAGCCAACAAAAAAAAACTAAAAAAAAAAAGAAAAAACCTCCCCCCCCCGACATAAAGTATAACAGACAACATAATATTTCTTTTCAGTTGTTCTTTTTGCCATGCTTACAGCACCATTATTTTAAAACACTTTTTTTGGTGTTACTATAGAAGCAGCTTCTGAGAATAGATGATCAAAAGTTGCCCTTGTGGGCTGCTGTTGGTTTCAGTGGGTGTTATGGAGTGTAGGGCTAGAGCCAACATTTGAGCTAAGTAAAACTGAGGAGAAGCCCAAGATGAAAATAATTTTAGTTTTTATTTGCCTTCCTTTTTATGGCAGTTTTTACAATTTGGGTGTTTGATTTGGGGTTATTTTACACTTGAGTGAACTAAAGTGATTAAACTTTGGTTCTGATCTCTACTTCACCCAATATAGAGGCAGATAAGCTTTTAAGACCTTGTTTCTCAGTGTGTACACAAAAGTGCTTGGCCCCTTTTGTAGCGTGTAGTCAGACTTCGGAGTATTTGTGTTTGACAGTAACTTTTCATAGACAGAGATCGCCAGCTAGGAAAGAGCAAAATATTATTTTGTTTGGAAAAAAATAAAAAGAACTTTGTTAATAGAAGCCGTTTGGAATATGGGCAGTGAAAACTCGGAAGCTGCGGTTCTGTGACATGGATCTGTTCCATACTCACGGATATCATGTGCCAGGACCCAGCAAAGAGCCTCTCGGCTCTCCACTGCCCCGACCACTGTGCTGAACACTCCTCAGAAATCACAGCGAGTCTGGATGCTCTGAAAAATATTGCCCGGAATATTTTGTCACCGCGTTCTGTATTTGGAATCTAAAGAGCACTTAAAGCTGAGCGGGCTGCTGATGGTTGCTCTGAAGAGTCCACTCCTGCCGCCCGTGGAAATGAGTGCCTTTGATGTCCGTGCACTGCAGAGAGACGCAGTAAGCAGCTAAATGCCTTAATGCATTCTGCCACTGAGCGATCTGAAAGCTTCCATGTGCATCGTGGAGCTCGTGCAGGAAGGTTTTCACTGTCAGCAAAGCAAAATGAATGCCTTTAGCTTTAAAGTTTAAATGCCTTGCTCAGCAGGGAGCCCAGAGAGATTTGTTCAACTGAAATGAGCTTATAATAAGGCTTTCATCCTAAGATAAGTAAGGACAACATTCAGTAGCTCTGTACTCCCTCACCAGAAAATACAAATAGCTTTCTCTATGTGTTATGATGCTGTTATTGTCTTTCATGTGATATGTTGCAATTCATGCTAATGGACATTTTCCAGCATGGACTGCGGTAACGCCATGTTGTAACTACATTATATTTAGAAGTTCAGAAAAATAAGAGTTGCAGCTTACATATTAATTGGTTTGTTTATTCTACCCCCCAGAAATCAGCGCTACGATCATATCTACAGAAGGATTGGCAGTGGCAAGGTATTTTGAACCATGTAATTGTGCTCAAACTTTACAGAGGTTCAAAATACATTTAGAGAGATTCATAGCAAAAGAAAATCCATCACTGGCTATTAAACATGAAACACCACTCCTGGCTTAGGCAGTCCCAGAGCTGATTGCTTGAGGCTGAATGTTCAGGAGCTTTCCCCGCGCTTGCTGCTGCTGGAGACAAGAGACTGGGCAGGATGGACCATTTGTGTGACCTGGTGTGGCTGTTTGTATGTCCTCATTCCCACATCTACTGATTTTTCTAGCCCCACCCCAATTATGATTATTTCTTCTGCAGTCAAGAGGCAGTATTTGATCTGCAGGTTTCAGTTGGGATTATTAAAATAGCACTTATGCCTCGAGCCTCTGTCCACTCTGTTGTTTTGTGTGTGGTGTTTGTTACAGGGTTTCTGAGTCCCTAATAAGCTGTTAACAAGCTGTCAATTAGAGTGCTCATGCAAATTAGTGAAACAGACAGTGAGGGGCTGATGTGTACAGTATGCTATCTCAGAGGATGTAAACTAAACCCTTCTAATTTTCATCCTTGTCCTTGCAACGCTGTCTTCCTAATGTCTATAAAACATTCATCTTGTTTTTTCCTTTATATCATGTTTACAAATTGAATATAGTAGTTAAATATCAATTATTACAGGTCATATTTTGTGTTAAATACCAGGCATCTAAAAATAGAACAATGACATTTAGATACCAAGGACTTCAATGAATCTGTCTTCATGCTGGTTTAAATGTCTTATTTACAATTTGCTGGTTTTCTGGGTTCACCAGAATTGTCCTGCTTTCATTTCCACCATCCACTTTGTATTTTCTATTCACTTGCTTTCAATATATCACATTTTTGCTGGAAAATCCATTATTTCTTGGACTCTTTTTAACTCCTCCCCAAGGATTGCAAGCCAGGTGTAAGTCTCTGTATACCAGTCATCAAAACTTCTCTGGCTGCTTATTTATTTTTTTTTTCTAAGTAATTCTCAGAAATGAAGTCTCATAGCTCATACTCCTTATCTTGGTCAGGGTTCCCTCAGGAGCATACCATAAACCTAATCTCTTTCAAATTCTCCATCAAAATATCAACATAAATTTATTTGTGTCCCCCTTGGTATCCATTAACTCTTGGAATACTCACCCAATGTCATTTCATACCCTCTGTTACTAGACTTGGCTGTGTAAGCACAGATCATTTTGACCTTACTAGTTCCAGTTAAAATTCAAATGCTTTTGTTTTGTGCTTACTACTGCAAGTTTTGTTTTTTTCATCTGTTTTGAGGAAGTGGAACAAAGTAGCAATTGGTTGACTTTGCTGTTTGACCGGTGAAAGTGAAATTACTGATGGAGTACAAGTAGCCAACATCTGACTGTGATGTTTAGCAAGATTTCTGTTTAGTAAAAACGACTGGAAGATTGTGAAGGGAATCATATAGAAGAAAAACTACTTTTCTTTTTAAATTTAAAGAATTTTAAAGCTAAAATGATCATCAAAAGCCTTCTCATTTGTGAGTTTCTCTTAAGTACATGTTTAATTATAACTGAGGAGGGGGAAAGGTAGGTAACCTGGGATACAATTGTGAGCAGAATTAAGCCCATGCCTGATGATTTGCATCTCAATTGTAAGTGTAAAAATTTTAGGCATTTGGCACTTCACAGGCAATTATGGTTTTTGGGGGACTGCATCAATAAATCAGATTTCAAAAGGCACAGTTCTGTTCCAGTTTTGAAAGGTTCTTTTGAACAACCACTTCTATTTTGTGGGCTCACACTGGAGCTATCTAGATCCTTTTATTGAGTTATGTTTTAAAAAGGCAATTGCTGTCCTGGGCTTAAGTCTATGTTAGGGAACCATAGAGCATTTTAGGTTGGAAGGAGGAGCTGGAGATCATCTGGAGGTCGCTATCTCACTCATAAAGTCCTTTTCTCATCCTGCCTCGTGTCCCCCAGCACTGTACAGACTGTGGCTGCCTCCAGCACTGCAGTGGAAGGGCCAGAATGATCTGGTCACCTTGACTCAAGGCTGTAAACATCTGTAGGACAGCTGGATCAGAAGGGAGTCATCTTTCAGCGTGTAATATTTGGGTCTTGAATTTCAAATATTTAAACCCAATCTTAGGAGTGCATAGGCATTAATTTAACTAGAGTTAAATACTCTTAACTGAGTATTCTGCAGAAATTGAGTGGGTTATGTGCCTGCCGACTTGATTCTGCTGCATTAATATCAAGGACTGTTTTTCTTCTGTGAGCTGAATGGAATCAGGATCAAGAGCTAAGTAAAGTTAAACAGGCATTCATATTCATTCAGGAGCAGTACAAAGTATGTATTCAACTTGGTGCCATAATTTTCGTGTGATATCTGGTAAGCTTATTACTTAGCAAGAGCTATTAGATGAAGTTAGGCTCACAATTACAAGGAGACCCAATCAGGCTTTTGCTTCACAGAGCATGGATGACTGTAGGAAGCTGATTAGGATATTTGTAGGATATTAGTGGGAGGCTGAGGAGTTGTCATTCCCTTTTCTGAAAGGATGGATTTATTCAAAAAGCTATCTAATTGGATAGATAATTGATTAACTGAGAAATTATATTTTCAACAAAAAGCCGTCACCAGTCTGATAAAAAGCTTGTCCTTTACAGATTTTTGGAATATAAGGACAGATGTCTTCCAGTTATCATTTCCCAGCTGGAACTCTGTAAGAAACAAAAGAGTTGTAAGAGAGGATCATACTGTCAGGATGTGTTCAAAATGACTTTTTTTTTTTTTTTTAAATAGTCAACAAC
>VZRJ01006784.1:1426249-1451812 GCA_013397565.1 Ptilonorhynchus violaceus
AATAGTCAACAACAACTGGCTGGAGCATCTGGCATTACTGTACAGTTTTAGAATTGTTAATTCTAAAACAGCACAGTTTCTCCTTGCTTTTCTTTTTTCTTGAAAACTTGCTTTATTGGTTCCAAATGTGCATTTTTTTAGTTAAATCAGGAGCCTTAGAGTTACTGATTAAGTGCTTTGGGGCAACTGAAGAGAGTCAGCTATGGTGACAGCATTGCTTGTGTGGAAATAGGCTGCAGGAATTGTGTCTCCTCTCATCCCTCGTGGCTGCAGCCTCCAAGGAGCTGCTGCAGGGAATCAGGGGAAGTGCTTTGCCCTTCTCTCACAGAGCTGCAGGGCTCTCGCTCACAACAGGGACACCTTCAGTTTTCACTGGTTCAATGTTCTCTGAACATCTTGCAAGGGTTTCTTCAGTTCTCATTACAATGGGGTTTGGGGTGGTATGTGTGTGTGTTTGGATTTTAGGGTGCTGATTTCAAAGGTTTCTGACCCTACTGATGATTCAGATCTGTACCTAATTCATGACATACTGGAATTAAGTCTATGACTGGGTACACCTGGGTGTTCTAGTATTCCAAGAAAAAAAAAAAGGTAAAAAATACTTTTGGGAGGCATTCCCTTTTCTTTTGAGTAATCCAGTCTCCAGTCCTGTTTATGATGAGCCTCTGGGGTCTAGTGCTGCATATTCTTATGTTCTGTATTACTGTGGTACCTGGCTGCTTGTCATGCATATGCTAATTCTCATTTCAGATCCAGCCATTGAATGTGTGTATAGTTCAAGGCACAAATTGAAAGGCCAGATTTGAAAGTTTGGCATTTTTTTTTTCCCCCCTGTTAAGCCATCAGAGTTAATTTAAAATTTCACACATAGAGTCTGAATGCCTTGCTGTAAATCAAAAGTAGCTGCATTCAAATGAGTGAAGTTGTGAATGGAGATTAAGGTAAGTAATAGAAAACATAAAGAATGTTCTCAATAAGTGAATGTTATAGAGTCTCCCTCTAATTTCATGCAGAAGAGTACTTCTTTCTTAAGCCGTTAGCAGAAAAAATATATCAAGTTAACTTGACTGCATTGGGGTTTTTGCATGTTTTACACTTCATGAACATGGACTAAATCAGCTGTGCTAAATATACTTATTAGTATTCAATTTATTTCCCAGTGTCTTGAAGGAGCCATGCTAATGTTTGGACTTCTTAGTTTGTTTTGATTTCTTAGTGGGAAATTGTATCTGCGTAAGTGAGCATGCACTGAACGGCAATAAATCATTATTTCTCAGATGACCAATATCAGCAGGAATCTCATATACTTCCCTGCTGGAGTTGATTTCTAAATTCATTGAATAATTATTGGTGCTGCTTTTCATATGTGACAAACATTCTGTTAAGTCTTACAGTGATGTTCACACACAACCCAACATGCAGGGCTTGTTATTTTTAGGATGTGGCAAAAGGAAGAATAAGGAACTAACATACATTTAAAAAGAACAACTTATAATATACTGGGAACTTTGTACTATGTAGTTTAAGAAAAAAACCCTCTGATTCAGATTATTTTAATAACTTTTTAAATTCTGTGTTTTATCAAAATGCAGATATTTTATTGAAATGTTAATATTCATGTAATATCGTGAACCGTTTCTGTCATGAAGAATAATGTTGTCAATTTTAAATTATCATAACAAAATGCAGTGGTACAGGGTAAAGTGTATCTACTGAATACAAAATTCAGTGAAGCTCCCAAGGTTTTAGCAACAATTATGCAGATGGTAATGATCAATGGCTGCATGAAATTTTAGCTTTTGCTGTAGATCTAACACCAATTGTATCAGTGTCTTTTGGAGAGCAGCAATTGTTTTTATGATCTGGATCAGAAAAGCAATCTGAATCCTGCGGATCTGCTCCAGCTGGGCTGTGTGTCCGTGGGCTTATGAACACAAGGCAGGGATGGGGAACTGAGGGGCTCTGGAACTGGGGCTGAGGGGGCTGAACTTACCCAGGTCTCAGGGATATTCATTCACTTCAGCTGAAGTGAATGTCACCTCATCAGCACCATCGATGTGCTGTCAGCTAGAACTGGGGAAAAGTGATTTGTTCTCAAAATAAAATTAAAAGGACAGTTCTTCGGAATTCAAAAATAGATTTATTACAAATCTTAGTTAAGTCCATAACATCTTTGACTGTCAGAACAGTACAATAAATTACTGTTTCATTAATCAAAGGGTTAATTGAATTTTTAAATAAACTACTGCAGAAGTTCTCTATGGAAGTGAGACATCAATTCGTTAGAGAGGAGAAATCCTTTAATAGCCTGTAATTTAAATAGTTTCCCACCAAAATGAATTCACTGAGTATTGACTGGCTTCCAACTCAGTTTTAATACTGATTAAATATTACAACTTCATTTCAACACCCCTGCTGGCTTCTTCCCCCACTTCCATCTTTTTTTTCCCCCCTCGTATGAAAACCTGGGTAATTGAATTCAATTAATTTTAGAAGTCGTGTTTAGGATAAAAGAGGTTCAGTGAGAAAAGACATTCTGCTTGCAGTGACTTTCCTTTCTTGCTTGTGAAATATTGTTCCTTTCTCAGCCCATGGCTTATGCCTTCCAACCTGAGAGAGCAATTCTGCAAAGACTCCGTCTTCTAGAAGCTGCTGCACTTAAAATAGTTCCATATTTTCCCATTTATTTACCATATTATCTTTTGCAGCTATCAAAACCAAATATTTTGAAACCGAAGCGAAGTTTAATTTTCTCAAGTCTCTTAACTGTTGGACATTTCATGGTTCTAAATTGGCTTCCATAAACTGAAATGTTGTGAAGTTGTTTTATCATCAGTTAATGTGTTGCCCTCCTGAGTGACAGAGGTGGAATGTTTCACAGTGCTGGTCCATGGGATTGTTCTCCCTCACTGTACAGCCTGTGTTGCTGGCATCACCTGTCTATATGGTACTAACTCATCAACTAGCAAAAATAAATCTTATTTCATTTCTCAAATTATTTAGTGAATGTCTAGATGACTTTTTAGTCATTCTCTGGGAACAAAAAGAGAAAAGAGAAGGGGGGTGTGAGGAGGGATTTGGTCCCCCCTCTGCAGAACCAGAAACCACAGCTGGTACTGTGGTACCAAAGCAACACTGCTTTGGCTACATTATGATGGAACTGTGCTGCTTTTTCTTTTTTTTTTAATAATCGTCTGTAGAAGCCACAAAAGTATTTATTAAGAAACGCTGTAATTTTTAAAACATTAATTAAATCATAGTTTAGACTATTTGCATTTGATGATCTGTTAGGTTAGTAGTGACTCAAAATGAATGTTGTTGTTTGTTCCTTGAGCATTCAGCATAATGGGATTTTTTTTTTCTTCAGGTGTTCAGACTCCAAGATCCACTTTTAGTATCAGAGGGTGGCTAAGGCTTGTGGTGCAGGTAAAACAACTCCTCAACTTCCTTACTGTTCCTTTTAGAAGAAGGAAAGGAGAACAATACGATGTAAATTTTGTTCCTTTTGCCCACAAATGATTGAACCTCTCACCCTGTCCCACTGTTGCATTCCCCTCAAAGGCTGACTGTGCATGGATGCATGGTCGGTGTAGCCCACATCACCTTGATGAACCAGCTAAGAAACTGGATGAGGTGGCTAACAAAGGCCAGAGCTAAATAGCCATGATTGAAAGGTTCAGGTTTAATGCTGGGCTGTGGTGAACAGCAGTGTTTGACAGGTTTAGGTGCTGTAATTCTGCGTGACTCTGTTCAACAAAGTATTCTTGCATCTTGGATAGTATGTGAAGGTTAAGGTAACCATTCTGGGTGTGATCACAAAGAGTTTTTTAAACTTAGGCTTTGTAGTACAGTTATGCAGCAAGGTTTTAAAAATCTTCAGATACATGGAACATGCAACAGCTTCTGCCCACCGTACATTGGCAACCCCTTGCTGGAAGAAACTTGTATGTGTATAATTTTTAATAGATATAATTAAAATATTAGTGATTGAAATAACATTGACTTATACAATTTATAGCTATGCAATTTTTGTTGCTTTTTGCCTACACTTACATGACTCTGCATTTCTGTTTTCCATGTAGTACATTACATCTAAATGATGTGTTGGAAAGTCCTCTAAAATAAAAGGTACCATAACTTCCAGCACCCTGCAAGTGTCCCTAAAGAGAGGCTGCCTTCCCAGGCAAGGTCTTTTGTTCCTTATTCCTTTGGCCTTACAGTCATTGATGAAAAGTTGCAGAGTTTTTGTTTGTTTAGTTTCTGTGAGGGAAGGAATATTTACATTTTCCTTCATTTCACGCAGGCTGATAAACACGTAGAATGGCATTTCTTATCTCCTTTACATAGCACCGTATTGCAGACACTCAGTGTTCCTGGGATGTTCAGGTTTGTGATACTTTTGGAAATAAATTTGGCAGCATTTCCTCGTACATCTTTCCCAGTAACAGCTGCAGCTTCTTTGCCTGTTGTGTTTTCCTTCTGTGATGGGTTGCAGTCAAGTGTAGTTATGGGAGATGGCTGCTTCCACTTGTGAGTGTCGAAGCCAAGCAAGTTTTGGCTAAGTTTTTGCTCTTCTCTCTTCTTTCTCTTTTCTTGTCATTCTCTCCTCTCTTGTATTTTGGCAGTGTGCTGTGGGAGCAGTAGCTTCAGCAAATTTGCTACAGGGGAAAAGGCAGAAGCTGCTGTTGCTGAGTATTGTATAGTTAATACTGATGGACTTTTTCTGACACTAAAGAGCGTTTCAGATGTTAGATCTGCTCTGCAGTTTTAGAAATATTTGTGGTTTGAATGGATGCTGAGGGTCTTTTTCATATCCTGTTCTGTGAGGGCCATATGGTGGATGCAGATCGATGGGACCTGTCAGATCAGTGTGTTTGGCAGGTTCCTTTCCTCACAGGGTTCCTCATTCCCTGGAAGCAGAGGGAGTCAGGAGCAAGTGTGGCTGTGCTGGAGGGCTGCAGGTGGAGCCCAGCTCCCCTCAGGATGCTGTGGGGACAGGGCTGCTGAAATGGGAGCCTGAGCTCGGGGTGGGCCGTTTGGAACCAGTGACCTTCAGAAGGGTGCAGGGGTTTGATGGCTGGGTGGTGGTGCCTGACGTTTAGGGCAGTGTCAAGGTTGGAGGCAGGCAGTGCTGCAGATGGTGACTGCAGTCCCTAAGAGAAAGGACGCTTAACTCAAAATTTAATATCTGATGCTTTTAGCTCTGGATGTGTGTTAATCAGCCATGTGTGTAAACCAGGATGATGACCTTCACAAAACCCTGAGCCATTAGTTAATTCACACAAACTAAATGTTTGACCAGTCATAAATAGCACAAAGGTTGAATGGGTGAAAAGAAAGGAGATTAGAAGCTTTATGTGTATGTAGAAATCGCCAAGTTTAGAACTGTAGTGGTATTTAAATGATTCATTTACATCCAGATGGAAAGATAGTTCTTTTTAATGCACGGTTATAAAGTTACTGCAACATAGCAATTTATGCCTGAAGGCACAGGTGTGACAGGCAGCACCAGGTTCATGGGGTTTGTAATTGCTAGGGGTCTGTTTGTTTTAGTTTTGTCTTTTCTCACTTAAAATACAGATAATCATAGTAATATGTCTTTTATCACTGACTAGGGTATCTTCATAATGCTACATTTTTTGATCCTAGAATTAAGAAATCCAGTTAAGTTCTTTTTGTTGCTTATCTAGTACACTAAATATGTATATATATTTAAATGTACTGTACCAGAAGATAAGGAATCAAGCTCACCTTCTGGTTCAGATTTAATGGTTTACATCAAGGTAAAATTTTCACAGTACTTAAGTGAGATTTTTTACATGCCATCAGATGCAGACAGGAATTTCAGACTCCCACTAAAATTGATCTGCTTCCAAAATGAAGATTGCCAAGTCATGTAGGTGCTTCAGAGCATTTTACCCTGTTCCTTCCCATACTTTATTGTTCGTGTGCAGTGACTTGCCTGAATAAATCTATTTCTGTGAATTCTTCTTTTTTCCAGAAAAATCTCCGTCAGAAGTCTCTCTCTTGTCCTGTACCATTATTCCAGAGCATCTTCCCTCTTCCCTGCACAGCCTAAACAGGGAATACCTCCCCAAACCTTGTCTCCAAAGCAGTTTGGATCTATCCAAGCAGCCCTTCTCCCCTGTAAGCTGTGCCTGTTTTAACTCAGCTCTCATACAGGGCAAAGCCAGCAGTCCCCCTGTTCTCTCCTCTGCACACACGGACTCAGCTCCCGCTCTTTGACCAGCAGAGGCTGAACTGGACCAGTGGTTCTGATCCCTCCCTCCAGGCAGCCCCTGAAGCATCACAACCCCTGATCTGCCTCTCGGGGGGGGCATCTGCTCTGAGCTCAGACAGGCTGGGTTTGTCTCAGGGTGGAAAAGCAGGAGACTCGGCATGTCAGCCCCTATGGCAGACCTCGTGGGATGGGGACTGGTAAGGCAGAGGTTTGGAGTATCAGTCCTCACTCCCAGGCTTGTTAAATTGTGCAGATATTACACTGACCAACAACGGGGGAAAGGCTGCACAGTGCAATGACAGTGATGAAGACAACCTGAAACTTAAAACAATAGCTTCCTTTTACCTGCATTACCCTTCAAGATTTTGGCAGTGTAGATTATGTGATTAGATAATGGCTTGTAGTAATTTTTTTTTTCTAGGGTTTAGCCTAGTGTTAAAAATTTGTCCCTTATGTCCGCTTATTTCTGCCATTTTTATTCAAGTAATTCAATTAATTAAATAAATTGTACTTCTTGAAATAGAATTTTACATATTAACAGTCCTCTGCAACTAAGTTTTAATAAACATTAAAGTCTTCTACCTTCACAAAACTAGCAGCCTAATGATAAGGAAATATCTTGAAAAGCCTCACAGTATTTAGGAGTCCTTACATTTTTAGCAAGCTCTTTTCACTATAATCGGTAAGCTGCATTCTGCCTTTGATTTACTTTCTCTTAACTACATTGATTTCCGTAGCCTAATATATATTTAATTTGTAGGGATGTGATTGCAACTAATATTACAGAGCTTTTAAAGGACAATAAATTCCAGAGTATGTTTTATAGATTTTTTTATTATTTTTTCTACTTCAAATATTTTAACCACTGAGGAAGGTATAATTTATCTCATTGTTAGACTTCCATGCATTTTTTATTTATTGCAACTTAGCTTGCATTGAGATGGAGTGGTGTGCTCACATTTTCCAGACTGTTCCAGCATCATTCTCCATTTTTAAACTGTAACCTAATTTATAAATTAATTTTTAAGGGGAATTCAGGTTGTTACACAGTTCTTAAAGTTCCTTATAGCTCAGTTGACTTCCAAACATTTGGGATGTGCAGCTAATGTGGTCTTTCCTTGCTGGAAGTCCCAAGTGTCCCACGTGCCAGAGCACGGGGCTGGAGTGGATGCCCTCCCCAGGCCCCTGTGGTGCTGTCCCCAGGTGTGAGGTGAAGGGAGTGGAGGGGATGGGACCAGCCTGTTCTTCCAGGGGCACTGCTGGGGGATGAGGTGCAAAGACAGGTGGAAACACAAGACGTCTTCCTTTAGTTCAGCATGGTCAAACACTGGAATCAGTGCCCAGACAGGACACAGGGTGCCTGTCCTTGGAGATATTGGGAACTTAACTGGGCAAGGTCCTGAGCAGCCAGGTCATATTGGATCTCCTCTGAGCTGGGGTAGGGCTTGGTGAACTCCAGAGGTTTTATCCAATATCAACTATTCTATAAATGTTGATTAGCTTTTGTACCAACCTACCTGTTCTCCTGAGTGTCATAATGAAGGTTCAATTACCTTAGTTCTGCCTTGCAATGCTACTTTTTAATTTTGAGTATTTGTGCCGTGGTGGATTTAACAGATACTGTGGATATGGCAGGATATAATTACAGTTTTATAGAATTGTACTGAAATTTGTATTTTGTAATTCAGATGTCTTAGCAATAAGATAACACATGCCTTAGATTGTAGATTTCCATTGCATGGGAATTTTTATAGCTCTGTTGATAAATAATGTTGACATGGCCTGTGTCTTTCTCTCTTAAATCCCTAAGAAGGGATAACCAAGAGAAAGTTAAATACCCCTATCTGATAGCAAGAGAGAGCTCTCCATTGGAGGAGTGAGAAGGAACTTTGAAAGGAGAAGGTTTGTGATTTAGCATGACTAATGCTAATTTGGGTTTAGGAAAAGAAATGAGGAGGTCTCCTCTGAGCAGAGGGGCTACACATGGCAAATGTACTAGATGAGTTATTGCCAAGTATGGTAGAGAAAACGAAGAAAAAGAGAAAAAGTAGCTTAGAAATTTCTTTTGCAGTCTCTGCTTATCAACATGAAACATCTGCTGCTGCGGCACTGGCTCCCTCTGACAGTCAGCACCGACACGGGGAAGCTCCTGCTCACATCAACACAACCCCTGGGCTGCACTGCAATGATTTATTGTTTGTGTGTGAGGTACAGGATGCTGCAGGTTAAAAATGTAAATGGTTCCAGTGAACTTGGATGAGCATCACATATGGAAATTAGCGTTGGCATAATTAATTTTTGTTTGTTATAGTCTTAATGTTGCTAAGCTACAGAAGGAGATGGATCACGCTGAGGAAATCTACAAGTTGCTGACTGTTTGCACAGAATCTTTTAAATATTGCACTAATCCTGTGCTGTAGCTTAGCTGTTATTTAGTGTAAATAAAATGGGTACTTTTTGAAAAGCCAACATCTTAGTTTTTAAATACTCCTGTCTTTACTTGTTGTGAGAATACTTGTACCTATAAATAGCAAAACAGCTTTGCTTGGATCAGCTGCTTCATCAGAGGAGTTCTTGGTCAGGCATGTGCAGGCGTGAATGCCATCAACTCCTCCATAGTGCCAAGGAACAATACATTTTTATTTAAGACTTGCACAAGCTTCCATTTATAGCTAAATAAAGTCATTTCATAGACAACACAGCCCAGGTTCAAACCCACAAATAAATACAAGCTGAACTGTGTCATGTTAATAATATTGCTTCCTAAGATGAAGTGCTTAACTTACTCCCCCCATGAATTCCCAGGGCAGACGTGGATTATTAGAGCTTGAAATATAGAAGGTAAGTGCTTATGGTTTCATAGGCTGATGAAACAGCCAAAAGAAGAAAGGTGAAATCTTGACCTCAGGATAGAATAGAAGCAATCTATTGTATAAATGCTTCTTTCCCTATACATCTCTCTCCCCCACTCTCCAACCTCAGAATATCTTGTGATACTTTAGTAAAACTAAAAAGGGGGTCTTGATTTTCTTTGGTTTTTTCTTCTTGTATTGAACATAAATTTAGTTTATTTGCATGATGGCCCAAGCTTATGTGATGTTAAAGATTGAAAATGTTTTAGGTAGGGAGTAAAGAGAGACCTTTGATGTTATGTTTTTACTTAATCCTCCTGTTTTGAAGTGTTTATGAAAACGTTGCAAAGTCTTACTACAGAGAGCAGAATTTGTCATATGATAGTAAATAAGTTTAAATGTTTAAGAGTAGCAGTAAATGCATCAAATGTGTGAAGTACTTTGGTTGTTTATACTTCTGAAGAAAAGTAACATTAGAGCCTGAAAGGACAGTACTTATTCTGAAAACCTCTCGCTGTTCTCCCATCAGAATTTACAGCTCTTCAGCTCTGCAGAGACCTGTGTCTTTGTATTTTCTGTTGCCTCAGCTTCTTTGGTGGTGCCTTACTTTAGAGGACAAGGAGTGTTTCGAACAGTCACAGAATTTTCACCTGTGTTTCCTGAATGAAAGTTTACTCATTAGCTTAGCACTGTTACAAAGTCTAATGAAATAGATATGATTGTGTTAAATTCTACAAAAGTATCATTATCAGACTTTATATGTTGCATCAAATATATGGGTTTCATTTCAGGGTGTATTAGAACAGATACTTAGATGGTATCTCCTCCAGAAGTAATTAAAATTATACTTAATATTAACATCATATATTAATTATTTCTAGGCAAGGTACTTCCTTCTAAAATGCATTCATTCTTTTTAGCAGTGAAAAGCTAGTACTCAGCAAATAAGGACTTGCAGTAAACTGAGTATTTATCATATAGCAAAGTATTACAAATCAATTATTTAAACCACTGTTATATTTTAATTCCATGAATATAATATCTTCCCAGGTGATTTATTTTGCAGATGCTTAGACATGCCATTCACTATCCCATGGGAGTTGGACTCAGAAATCAATTTGAGGCTCTTAAATATTAGATAGTTTTAATTTCCTAGAAGGAATAAGAACCCATATGTGCTAACAAATGCATAGGTGAAGAGTCCTTGACGCCAAGGATGCAAAAAATCAGTACATGGTTAGCACATGAGACGGCTCAGTCAGAGCCGGTAATGAACCCACTACACACACGGCGTGGTTTCAATTACAGCTTTATGTGAGCAGACGGCATGGTGCCAGAAACAAAAGATTGAAACAATTTAAATGCTTCTCTTCATGGTTCAGATACTTGAGCCTTCGGTTTCTGTTCCCTTATTAATGTTCACTTTTATCTGTGCAGAACTCAGACTTGGAAAGTAGGAATTCACTGCTTGAATATGTAGAATGTCATCTTGTTAAAGGACGCTGTAGTATGATCTGGTAATATATCACTTAGTTAATTATTTGCTGTGTGATAGTTGCCTTCAAGGTTTATGTGCTCAAGGTCAAGAACTATATCTAGAAATTGCTAATTTGTTCTAGTCAAAATTAGAGAAGTTCTTCTAATAGACAGTTAGCAAAATAAAGGTCGTAGTCCCCTCTTCATATAATTACTTAGCAGTTAAATCACTTACACCTCCAGCGGTGTCATCTCTTCGCCACCTCCACAACCTGAGGGAGGGAGGGAGGCAAGTACTTCTGTCTGTAGGATACTGTAATCTCTGTTCCTCTGGTTGAAGATGTCTCCCTGCCCGATGCCCTCTGAGAAATGAACGTAATTATTGTTTTAGTTTGTGGAGATGCACCGAGCAGCCGCTTGCCCGGGCTCCCTGGCCGCTGGGCTGTCCGGCTGCCAGCCGCACACCGGCCCCGGGTTCGCCTCGGGTCAGGCCAGCAGGCAGTGGGAGCAAGCCACTGCAGTGCTCCAGCTACTGCAGGTTATTCCGGGGATGACTTAGGGAAAGCCTGGAATTGTAACGCCTTTGCGGGCTCTTTGCCATGAGCCACTCGCTTTTTTAAGCGTGTGCATCGCCCAGCTCCGTGGGGGTGACGGGACACTGAGGTTGCAGAGCAACTGTTTTTTGGCATTGACATGCACTATGAAGGAGTCTGTGTGCAGAGCCACCTGTCCTGGGATGCCCAACAAAGAGGGACATTGTGGCGTTCCCGTTGAGCAGCTCTGTCCTACAGACCTCTTCTCGGTTCATCTCTATTACAGAGCCAATGGCTCAGGAATGGAAAGAGAGAATCACTTTATTAAGCACTATAAGGTGTTTTCTAAAGCCTTTGAGCACACTTTTAATGGAAGCAAAGCTTTCTAATAGCCTCACTTTTTTTCCTCTTTTTTTTTTTTTCAACAGCCTGTTTAGGCATAATACATTTTCAGTTGTAAAGCTTATTAAAATGGAAGAATGATATAGTCAGGTTTCCAATTGCCACTACCCTGATTTATTGTTGTAATGATTAAGCAAAGTAGGAGTTGCAGGGTATTTAGTACTTTTCTTACAATGAGACCATTTAATATAACTGAAGGTATGCAGAAGTGAGCAGGTTTGCCTTGATGTGTAGGTTGCCAGATTTTGTAGAGTTTATTTTCTTTGTACAGTTGAAGCAAATTAATAAAAATATATTGAAAACGTAATTATCTACTTGTCTACTTGTATTAGCATTTTGCAACATTTTGCTTTATAAAATAAGCTATCTTGATGCTTACTAAATACGGTGATACGTATTTGCTTTAAAAAAACCCCAAACTATTAGATTGTATTCCATCAAACTCATTTTGTCACTCACTGTGAGTAGTTTCTGTTTAATTGCCACCATTATAGAGGACTTCTTCAGGATTTTATAGAAATCACTCATAGTTTCCCATTCCAGCATACATTCTGTTATCACTTCTGCACTGGTTTGCCTTCTGATCCCGGAAGATTTGCCTGCCACACATGACCTATCTCACATAACCATTTGACATTCTTGAGCCAGCCTTTTTGGCCAGTACACATCTTTACTCCACATAAAATGGTTCTTGCTGCCAGGAAGTATTTGTTCCTTAAAATACTTCCTTCCTCCCCCCCAAAACAGCAGTGAAATATCATAAATGCCTGAATAAATACGGGTTTGGGCATGCAGTCTATTGTAAATGTTAATGCTGCCAAAAATAACATCATCTTTTCAATATCTGATTTCCCTTTTATTAACCTTGCCACAGTATGCCTTGTCTTTAATATTGCTTTTATTTTGTTCTTTTTTTCGTAAGACCAGACCATAACCTGACATCTAAATTTTTTCAGTCTTGATTTCTTCTGATCTCTAGTTGTCACAATTATTTATTCAAATCATGATGATTGTTTCCTTATCAGGAAACAGGATTGTATCCTTAGCTTATTCAGCCTGTTTTCTAAATTGACATCTATGATTAAGTATCGTAACTTCAATTTTATATGAATTTTCATATCTTGAAATAGGGGATCAGAAAGAGAACTGAGGTTCATCTTTGCTAATTTAAACTAGATCCAGCTACTTTTTTCTTGTTCTGATATGTTTAATATAAGTAATTTAACTACGTGGTTCTTTCCCTTCTGTAAAATAGTTTTGACTTCTGGAAAAGGTTGAGGGTGAAAATATGTACAGTGAACTGACTGGCAGGTCCTTGTGGAATATGAAGTGTGTTTGGAATTAAGACTTACACCTTCATATCAAACTTATGTCTAAACTTTCTGCAGTAACCTTCCTTTCACAGTATTTATCACAGTCAGGCAAAAATGTTCTACATAAAACATGTAATTCTCAGTTTATCGTTAACTTTGGGGGAAAAAAAAGAATTTTACTTTATAAAGTAAAATATCAGTTTAATTTTTACTAGAAATATCAAATTAAGATAAAATGGATTCATCTGTACTTCCTAAAACAAGAGAGGAAAATAACAGAGAAACAAGTCTCTTTGTTCTGTGTGAAAGAGAATACTTAATCACACATCAGCAGAGAATTAAAAAACATAGCAATACATGAAAGTATTCTTTTTTTCTTCACTGAACGAATTAATTGCTAGCAATGGAAAAAACTACAAAGTGCTGTTTAAAAATAAAAAATACATATCTTAAATTAAGCAAACAGGAGCTAACACAGTTAAAATGAAGCTCCAAAAATCAGGTAGCAACTGGCAATTGGCTTTGGGTCTCATCAGCTTGAAATACATATCAAACAACTTTCTTGTAAAAGAAAATTTGAAAGAGCAATTCTACATGCACAATTTTCTGAGACAGACTCAGCGCAAAAGCTGCTGTATAAATGTCAAATGGACACTCTTCCAGCTTCTTTCACTTCATAGCTGAAATCTGGCCAACGTGGAGGTCTTAAGCCACCTTATAATATTCCTTGTAATGTTCCTCATAATATTCTTGTTATGCTTTTGTAAAATAGGTAGGAATAATCTTCAGTATTCACGAGGAAGTAGCATTTGTCTATTGCTAGATATGCTGACAAGTGTAGAAAGGGGATAAAGGGAAGAAATTATTACCAAGTGGGTGAGAAGGATGCAGGATAATTGCCTTCTTATCCCCTTGTACTGACCTGCAAGAGAGCAGCATGTTGCAGAAATATAAGGGATATAAGCTTATCTTGCAACTGGAGGTCTCTGAGAAATTGCAACATTTATGCTGTGTATTCATATCCCTCTGCCTTTTTTGGGGGTAAAATGACCTTAAACATGATATTCAAGGAATAATCACTGAAATTAATTCTGTACTGCAGCTACATTCATTCAAGTCCGCTTTTTAAAAAATAGTGGTTTTATTTTCCAAGACTGCCAAACTAACTAAGCCAAAATAAAACATTTTCACAAAATGCAGGACCATGGAAAGGGCTGAAAAAGGTTCTTCAGGAAAAAAAAAATCCTTCAAAATTTCTGATGAGTACCTCCCACTTCCCAAAATGGGACAATAATGAGAGGGGAGGTATAGCTTGGGCAGAGCTGGCCTTGGAAGCATCGAATGTAAAATAACCCAAGGGACAGCAGGGAGTTGATCTGCAGTTTATGGAGGTGAAAATTAGGATTGAGCATTGAAACATTTTGGAATTTGTCCTTAGTTCTGTATCTTACTGGTTATATTGGGAGTAAGTTGTGGGTCTTATTTGTCTTCTGGTTGTATTAGAGAACATCTTTCAATAACAATAATGTCTGAGATGCACATAAAAAGAATTTGGGCTGCTGCAAATTCTCCCCTAAACACATAAATAGAGAAATTTACATTTAATTAACTAACTTCATTTTTTTTAGTATTTTTTGTGGCTCAAATGCTTATCTCTAGCATGGTGCTGGTGTTTTTAACAGCATAGTAAGGGGATTTTTACTCACTGTCATACTACACATGGTTCATCACACTGCAGTAGATCAGAATAGATCAGATCTAGCTGCATGACTAAAATTTTGTGCCAGGTTAGCCTGTCTGAGATGGCAGTTTAATTGTCCTGAACCACCTTAATACTTGAAGATAGCAGTTTATTAAAAGAAAAAAAGAGCATGGCAAAATGGAGCTTTGTGTGTTGTTCACAGGCTGGATGACTAATGGGGATTCACCTTTCTATTTTAATCTGTTTCTCTTCACTGAGCATCACCCATCAGTCTCCAAAGTGTGTGGTTTTTTGTGGTCTTCAGTCAATACTGTTTATAGCAAGTCAAAATTTTGCTGTGTGGTTTAGTTTCAAGTATTTGTTTTTAGCTAGCAAGTGGGATGGTTCTGGCTTCCACTAGTCAGGGCTGATAGCAGTTGATGAGAAACAGATTAGATTACTGCTTAATGATGACGTCTTCAAAAGCCCTGGAGTGACTGAGGAAGATAAGTCCCAAGGAAAATCAATGAACTCAGGCTCTGAAGACAGTTAGGTGAGAAGAAAATGTTTCTGTAATGACCTAAATGGTCGTTCTCTCTCATGGTCTCTCAGTTGTAATATACAAGAGAGAATAAGCCTGTGTAAAAATATCCAGCATCTCTGAACATTTTTAAGCTGTTAAAAGTCTGAGTGCCAGATCTTTATCTGATTTCTCTCTCCTTACCTAACTTAAGCAGCAATGGACTAAAGCGTTTCTAATGGAGAAACTGGGGGGAAAAAAAACCAACCAAAAAACCCCCCAAACCAAGACAAAACAATACCCCTTTAATAGAAGGAGAGGCTGTGCAGGTGACAAAGAATAAAATCTGTATTTAAAACCGTACGTGTTATTAGCTCTATTAGTTCTGTTCTTTGGGTTCTTGGTTTTATCATCTTTAAAAGGTTGGGGTTTAGTACTGATGCTCATTTTATACATGTATTTGGTGTTTGTTCACATTGTACCACAAGGATGTGATTTCTCTTACAACTTGCCAGGCATCACAGATTCCTTATTTCTAGGTATTCTCTGAACCCTTTGGGGAATCCATTGTTCTCCTTCCTGGGCTATTCCATATCAATAATTGTTACTGTTACTCACATGAGGAGGAGGAGGAGGAAGGGCATTTCAGTCCTGGAAGTGTTTTTCAAGAGAGAAATGATCAGTCATGTGTATGATGCTGGACAGTGGTACAAGTGTTCTGTTACCTTGATGTTTATCTCTGCCTCATGAGGTTCCTTGTGTTGCAGAAGTTGAACAAATAATGGCTTAGACCCTTATTTTCTGCCCTGTTATCAGGTGGAGTAGCACGGGAACTGTTCTCTGAATTTCTGCCTTTTGGTTGGTTTATAAAGATCATATGGTTTTGTACCATGTTGAGTTCCTGTCATACCTACTGGATATTTGAGGTTAGGTTTTCCAGGCCTATATTTGAACTCATTCTGTGGGATTTTCTTCCATTGCAGTGACCTAGGAAAGCCCTGGGGGCAGATATAATACAAATACATTGGTTTCTCCATGAGGTTAGAAACAAGAAGTTGGAGCCCTTGTTGAATAAGTAGCTCTACTGGATTACTGGGATTCCCGTAAATAAGAAATGCCCATATGTTGGATGATAATAGTCCCTATAGTGGGGCATTTAAATAGCATCAAAACTGATGAATAAATTTTCTTGCTGCAGTACCACTTTGATCCATTATGATGAATCCTTGTATTATGGACTGGAGAGGGCGACAGAGATCTGGGAAGAGATTTGTCCAGAGCTGCATGAGGCTGGCATTGAGTTGGGAAAGGAAGCTGGGAGTCTTGAATTCTAGCTGAGTGTACTGCTGCTCAGAGCAGCCTCTGTCCTTGGGTCAGACCAGCTCTGACAGAGTGAAAAAAATTGTACTTTCTGATAGTGTTTTATGTATTGCTGCACTGCATGATAGTGTTTTATGAATTGCTGCACTGAACATTTTGAAATGATGCTTCTAACAATAGGGGAAAGTGTGTGCAGCCTCAGAGATCCATCTGAAGGGCTTGGTGCGTAAAAGTAAATCTTATCTTAATTGCAGCTTGCTTGTCAGGGATGGATGCTTGAAAAAGAATATTCAGTGGCTGTTCAGGCGTCTTCTTTTTTGTCTAGCTTGGTACATTGACCTCCTTATCCCTTTTGTTATGAATTCAAATTCAGCTGGGATAGGAATTGTAGGGAAGATTGTGACTGCTTTCATGATCTTGCCAATAGAAATCATTCCATGTCGTTACCAAGGGATGAAAGCACCATAATTTGTGATTTTAAACAATGTATCAAGTCATCTGGCTACCTGAATATTAGCTATGATAAACTTGCTGTTACTGCATTGTTGCCCTTCTATAACATTTTAAATGCTGTTGTAATAAAGGTAAATGCGGTTACAAAAAAGGGCACAAAAGTGGACAAGAACTTTAAGGATTTTTTTTTTTAGAAGAAATGCTTATGACTTTCTGGGTTAAAAATAACCTTTTTGTTCCAAGTCTGAGGGGACAAATTTGTTTTGGTGTAACTGTAGTCTGCTGTTTTAGAAAAAAAATTACTCTGGGCAAACAGTTACGGTAACAGTAGGGATTCCTCTCAGATGAGGAATACAAAAGCTAACATTTGTTGAAATGTAATGATTCATTTGAATGACCAATTTTCTTAATAGTTCTTTTTTTTTTTTAACAAAGATCACAAAATGATTAATAGGTTGATCCAGGCTTCATTTATATTACATTCTAATTCTGCATTATATATTCTCCAATGTCAAAGAGCTAAAAGTTCAAATTGGACTCATTTTCATTATCAAGTTAGGGGTGGGGAACTGTAAATTATTCACCTCCATTGAGGAGACCAGATTCATAAATCTGTTCTAAGGAAAGTGAAGAAAGGTTTCTAACATGTCTGGAAGATTCTAATTCATATCATAATCTTAGTATGTGGAGTTGACAGCCAATAGCTGTTTTCAGACTAAGGCCAGATATCCTTTCACCATTCGCATTCCTTTCACTGGTATTAGCAAGAGACTGACTTCTTTCAAAGTAAATTCTCCTAAAATGTCTGTAATTCTACTTTCACCGTAAACATGAAAAACTAGTTAAATTTAATAAGAGAAGCAGTATGGATACTCTGTGTGAGCAGGTGCTGTGACCCATAGCAGGATCCTCTGTAATGGCATTCCCTGTGGTTCTCGTATGTCATGGTGATCAGGCACCTCTCTGGGTTTTGAGGATATAAAAAATATGTGTTGGGAAAGTAATAAGAGGATGAGTCTTATTTTGACAGTTCATACATCCTTTTAAAAATACCTGATATGTGAGTGGAACAGGAGAAATGAGTTCAAACCACAGTTTGTATGTGTTTTCCTTCATTTCCCTTGAAACATTTATCCTATTTTGTCATAATTTAAACATGAGTTAAATGCTCTGCATTCTCGAAAATCAAGCAAGAGAATCATGCACATTTGTTTCTCACCATGTACATTTTCTGACCAACTGTCATCAACACATTTAAACTGAGCTTCATGTTGGATTGAATTAGAGACTATATTCATGCGTAACACTGAGATCAGTTAGGCTGTATTCTGAGCTCAGGTTTTCTTAAGGTGTTGGATAATTCTGTTGATTTAATGCAGAAAACTCAGAGGAAAAAGTGGTCAGTTTATCTTAGACCACATGTGGATCTTGTAAAATCGTCCAAAGCCATATAGAGAAGATATTGAACAAAGTAATAAGCTCTGAAATAAAAACAAAGCAAAAAAGACCTCATTTTTTTGGTAAGGTGAGATGAGCTTTGAATTTATTCTTACACGCATGATATTTTAAATGCCTGCCTATTCAGCTTTCTGTGAGTCACTTAACTGTTCTGTTCCAGCTTTGAATATCAATAATGACATGTTTCCTGACATCTGGGTTAAGGTGAAGCTATTGTATCTGTCAGTTAACCTCTTTTTTGTCAGCCTGCCATGCTGATAATTTTGTGTATGTGGTACAGTCATTAAGGTGTTCTCTGTCCTCTGGCAGAATGAAAATTTAGGTTTCCCATTCAGTATGAAGACATTTTTCTATTTTCTATACAAAATCTGTATGCTAATCTGGTTCTAATATATAAACTGTATCCCAAGCCATCCAAGGGAGGCAGTGCCATTGTCCCTTCCTCACAACTGATGTAATTTTTGCAAACTTTAATAACTTTATTGCTAAGTACAACAATAACTATTTATTAGCAGGTATTACAATGCAAAGTTCATTTCAGGGACAATATTAATGAGATAAAGAAACTATGATTGCCATAAGTATATTGTGAGTTATTTCATAAATATATAAAATACTTGTGTCACTTTATACTCGTTTTCAACATATTTCACTTCTTTACAGCTTGCATAATAAATTAGTGACTTTTAAATGTGTTCTCCCATTGCTTGTGGCATCGGGTAGGTTATTTGGTTTAAAGTAATTATGCTTCATCACAGATTTATGTTCCAGTCAGAGATTCAAACACTATTGAGCTCTACGGTGTATGAATGATTGCAAATTTTCAAAAGAGGAGAGTTTTTGAAGGTGTCTTGTGCGTTAAGTTAAATTTTTGAATTAATAGGAACATCAAAGCTACAGCATCTGGGTCAGAGAAGGACCTCCACAGAACTGCTGTTTGAAGCCTTTCATTCTTGACCTCCAGGACTGTAATAAACTTTTAAATAATTTTCAAGGACACTTCAGATGCTCTGTCAATTAAACTGCCATGCAAGCCGTTTTCCTGTTGGCCTGTAGCCATTATTTAATACAGTCATTAAAATTTAGTTTTAGGAGATGTTGTATGACACATGAAGTGTTTCCATCAAATGGATTTCCTACCAAAAAAAAAAGCAAAAATAAAGAGAGGTAGAATAATTATTTAAAAAAAAAGAAGAAAAAAAACCAACCAAAAATACTGTGATCTTCTAAAGAAGCGTTTTAAGAGAATATACTTCTTGATGACACTGTGCTTTTGTAATCAGCTCATAGGTGGGGTATGATGAAAGTATTCAATGAGCTTAGAAGGACATGTAATACTAAAAGACCCAAAAAAATTAAAAAACTAATAGTGAATTCTCTGCCATTCTGGAGATCCTCATGGAGAGCATGCAGTGCTGTGGACACAATACAAGATGGGCCTACTGAAGACTCAGTTGTTTGGAGATGTTATTTCCAATATTACAGAACAGAAGATTTTGATTAAACCAGAATCCTTTCTTCTGGAAGAAATTTTTTGAGGTGCTGTGTGCAGTAGGATAGAAGGCAGTGTTGCCTCACTGCTGTTGCAAGAGATGATAATGACCGAAGAAGAAGAAGAGGAGGACTTGAGTGCTGTTCTTTTTCTTGTGGCTGTTGTGAATTTGGGGATGTCTTTTAGTCTTTTTATTTCTTTTTCCCCCTTGTCTGAATTGTAGGGTGGCAGGAACAGCAGTGATACCTGCTGACCAAAAGAATGCTTTGGGCTCTAAGATGTTTGTGTGTAAATCTGTTCAATGTCCTTCAGTGGACTGTGCTGTGTCTCTGCACATTACTGGTGTTGGCCATGGTTAAAGGGCTTCAAACACCTCTGCTGAGGGGGCTGAAGCGCTGGTTCCTCTCCCAGCCCTGCAGGGGCTCTCTGTGAGAGTCCAACGACCACTTGAGCTCACCTCTGTCACCGGGTGCGATTGCTTCACCTTCGTTTCAAACAGTGGTGACACTATCCAAAGAGAGATGGGGGGCATTTGATAATGTGTCAGTAATGTTACCTGTGCTCTGTTTCCAGCAGAAATTGAGTTTTATTGAAGCTCCATGTTGCTTGGGCAGATAGTTTGATCTGAGAGAGAGAGAGGGGATACTGTCGGGAAGAGAGTGGGTAGTATCGTGGCACACATAGATGAGAGAACCTTTCAGCAGATGGTCCTCTTCTCGTGGAGGAAAAAAAAAAATCCTCCAAACAACAAAATTTAAAAAAACCACCAAACCAAAAAAAAAACCCCCCGTAACACTGGCACTGTCTTGTTTTCAAAGTTTAGCCTTTATTTCGGGCCACAATTGACAGCATGAAGAGAATTCTTTCAAGGTTATACTCTGCCTTATGATCTTGATATAGTTCCTCTCTTCAGCTTCATCTGTGTGTGTTTATGAAGGCCACAGTTTCTAAACTTTAAAATTGAAATCGATAAAGCTATTTCCGTGATTCTGAAATAGCAGCAGCTGATACCCCATTCTTTTGGGAATGGAAATCTTCCTTTCTGGCTTTATGGGAGCTTTAGGGGGCTCTCGAGTCGTGAGCCCCATCACACTGATCTCCTCAGATGGGCTTCAGAGTTAAGGCCCCATGTTTTATTCCCTGTGCCTCACACGTGAATTTTTTGTGCAGGATAGCAGAGGTTATACAGTCAAGACACCAGGAATGGTGTCATATTCGGTTGTGGGTTTTTTGGTTTTTTTTTTTTTGGTTTGCTGCTCAGTCATTCAATTGGTTGATTTTCAAAGACAATATGAAGAAGTGTGACTTTGTCCATATGTATGTATTTATTATTGCAGGCATGAATCTCTTGCTTTGTTTGGTTTAGCTCACAACAGTCTGCCTCTCCATGAAGTTGTCCTTCCTTAAGCGATCAGGTTCTGCAATCTGCTGCTTATTGCATCCTCAAAAGCGTGATATAAATTCAAGTCAGGGACATTGTACTCTAGTTAAGCGACTGAGAGGATCGTAAAGAAAAATGAGAGGTATAGCAAATGTGTTTCCAATCTCTGTAGTATATATAATAGAAGGTTTTATTCTGCAATTGTCAGAGAAGATCTCATTAGAGCTCAGACTTTCCTGTTCCTGAAAAAGTTCTCATGTTGGGTACTTTAAAGGGAAGAGTTCACAGAGTTAAGATTTAAGGGCATAGGCTCCCTTCTAATACAGGGAACTGTGATCACAATGGACTGAAAAGTTCATAAGCTGTTTTGAAGACAGTAGTAATATGTACAGTTTGCTTTATTCAGAAGCTCCTTCATGATGCAAGTGCACCTGCAGAGCTGCAGAAGGAAAGGAATTTTCCATTCCATTGTCATCCGCTGCCTCCAAAGGCAGCTGCCTAAAAATAATAGACTGGATCAGCTTTAACTTGACTTTTTTTTTTTTAATAAACTTTCCAAGGCAGGCTGGGAGGTTTAGGAACACAAACCCCTCAATTTGAGTAACCCAGTGATGGGGAGTTTTGGCCTTTGAGGTGTCCAGAGCTGCTGTGTGAGAGCCCCTCTCCAGCTGCAGCTGGGAGACTCTGCTCACCTCTGTTCCTGCTGCCGTGGACAAGGCTTCCACAGCCTGCCTGTGCTCACTAACCTGCATCCATTGTATGTGCTGAAAGTATTCATAAGGTTGTTAGAGATTTTAGAAAACCAGGAAAAACTAATAGAGAAATCTGAAAAAACCATGAATGCATCTCTTGTTCTAAGCCTGACAACTGGAAAAAATACATTGTCCCTTAGAATCTGTCTCCCAGCCGTGTTTCAGAGAGAAACAGGTGTCCCCAAACAGTACAGGCTGGAGTTCTTAAAATAACATTGAAATGGAAGTAAATTTAATAATTAGATGCATAAACCAAGAAAAGGAAATGATGGTCAGAGTTTCTGGCCCAAGCTCAAGAAGGCTTCTCAACTTTGGAAATCGCATTTTTCAATTCTTATCATTTTAGTCTGCTATTTTTTCTTGCTTTCCTTTTCTGTTCCTTGTCTCTTCTATTGACCTGCCAAAATGGTTTCTTCATAATATTTTTCCCACTTTATTGAAAAGCCCAAAGTTTCATTTTTAAAACCCTTTTATTTTTTAAAATTTAGAATCATTAAAACTCTCTGTCCCAAAGCAGACTGCCCTTTCCCAGGTGGGTGCGTGTCTATTTAAAGGGAAGATGCTTTGTCCTGGTGCTGCTGTCTGAGGGACTCGCTGTTGTTTGGAACTGGTTCAGATCATAACAGAGTGAAATATTACTGACTAAGCTGACTAGCTGGGCCTTTTCCTTTAGTTTGGCTGTTCTTCCAAAAAAAACTTTAAAACATCATTTTTCTTCTTGCAATAAGCAACCTTTTATCAGTATGGTGTTTGTTTTTCTGAACTAAAAATAAAACCATACTTTTCGGATCCGCATTTAAACTCTTCCTTCAGGTCTTGCACATATTCCTGCTGATGATCTCATTCAACCTTTTTAACAAATTAACATTATGGGGAAAAAAAAAACCAGAACCCAAACCATGAGATTGGTCAGTTTTGGAGAGGCCCAGCTCAAGCCTGACATAGTGAGCACTTACCATATGTTTGATTTTAAGGAACATTTTGATAGTTTCCTATGATAGTTTCCTAAATGTATTTATTTGAATTCACAGATGGGTATCATATTTAGCCAGTGTGAGAATAATCTTTGAAAAATCTGTTGCTTTTTAAAATCAAATTTTTGAACTTGAAATATACTGAGAACACATTAGACAGAGTCCTGGAAGCTGATCCTGGTAGATTATGTCACCTTGTGAGACTTTATTGTGAATAGTTTTAAAATTCCTAGTTCATTGTATTTTGGAGTAATTATTAAATGCTGCTTAGGCTTATAGTGACACATCTGATTATTTGCTTAGAGATTTCTTAGGTATTCCTCCTAACTGCAGGATGAAGCCATTATTGCATTAATTTCTGAAGTTCTAAAAGACAATTTTCACTTTTTTTACTCATTTATTTTAATTACAATATCATGCTGTAATATCTTTTACACAACAACAAAAAACTTCCTGTTGGAGGAATGAGCTGATCCTTGGTTGGTTTATGGTCATAGCTACTGAGGTGAGTTTTCCTGAATATGCAAAATACTATGAAATATGACAATCTTAACTGGGGCTAGAAAGCAGATAATTGCTTCTATCTTCTAGCTGGCATCAAAGCTGGAGATTTGAGCTGGAGCAGGTCCTCTGTCCATTTCTAATAAAAATGTAGCAGTCTACTGGAATACGTGGCTTGGTTCTGGCACGGGTCAGGCAGGTTGGCTGTGTGAACTGAGCAGCTCTGCTGAGAGTTTTCCCCATGTAAAATAAGTGCATATCTGTCATTTCATACATAGATGATATAAAGCTCTTTCTTGTTCCCCAATGCTGCATATTAGTCTTGAGTAAATAAATCATTTCAGCTAAAGAAATGAAGTCTCAGAGTGTTACTGTAAACGTTAAACTGATCAGCAAGTGTCAAACCTATTGCTATTGGAAAGTTCTTCTGTGAGAAATGACTAAATACTGAGAGAAGAGACTGGACTGGGACCAGGATTGACATTTGGGCTTGATGATATAATGAGACTTTAATAAACCAGGAACAGGCAGCCTCACAAAATGAAATGAGCAAAGATTGCAAACACAGAGATCAGTTCCTCGGATCTTAAACACAGAAATTGTATTAATCTGTATTGATAAAAATTAATTGCTTATTTTATATGGTCCAGATGTAATTATAGATCAAGATAACATTTCTTAATAAGGCAACATAGCCTTTCAAATTTCAAACCTTGTGAACTATTGCAGCCGTGGCTTCGGGAGAGCTGGAGCACAAGTCCTATTCCCTTCTTTCATTCATGCTGGCTTCTTCCGTGCCCCTCTCCCTCTTGTGCTCTGCCTGTGTCCTTCCTGCCTTGATTCCATTTGTTCTGAACTGTTATACTGCCTCTGGTGTCACTGTGTTTAGGCCTGAGTTTAAAGTCTCTCAGTATTGGAGGTTTATGGTACAGTGTTTTGATGGCCATATCAGGCCTCCAGAAACTTTTATTTTCAAATTTAAGTATAGTAAACTGACTTTACTGCAACACATGTATAAGTATGCACAGGTTTATGGTTGGAAATTTGCTCTGCAGACCCAAGTTTACTGCAGTCCCTTGAAAGACAGCGATACTGGAATCCTTGCCCAGAACAAATCAATGTCACAGGATCTTAAAGACGCAGAAATAAGGAAAATAAAGAAGTGAAACTTTTGTTAAAATGTACTATTTCTTGCCTCTTCATTTCTGAAGATCATCTGTCAGGTTGTAATGTTATTTTATCATAGCATTTTTACTGTGAAATGTATAGGAGGACTACAGTGTGAGCTTTGAGTTATTATTTTTTAATAATGCTTGATCTTTTTTCTTGCCAAGTATAAAGTCTTCTCATGCAGGTCTTGTTTGCTCTGGTTTTGGTTTATCTGGACAATAGCTGATGGGACTGCAGGTAAAGGTAGTCCTGAAAAAATGAACAGGTCTTTTAAAAAAAAAAAATCAAACTTGTCCAAAATTTAGGTGCTAATTTATAGCGAACAGGTCTGAGCAAAACAACAAACAGATGCCCTACACAGATCACTGAAGATCCTTTTTCCTCTCTGTTGCTCAGCTTCAATTTTCTGTGAAGTCACTGTTGCACTTCTTTTCTGATTGCCCTGGTATTTTAAGCCTTCTGCCAAAATAGGTGCTAAAGATCTTTTGTAGAACAGAACGCGAAAGAAAAATAACACTTCGAGGTACACTAAAGAAGAAAAAAGATCATAGCCAACACTTCTTACTGGTCTTGAGAAAACCCTTTCTTGTGCACATTAACCTCAACACACCCCGTGTGTGCTGTGCACGGGAGCTCTTTGGGAAGGGAGGGCTTGTTCAGAAGGCTCTGCCTGGGGGTATTGGCAATGTGTGTTCTAAATGTAACACTCTCAAATTTGTGTCTTTCCTACATGTGTAAAAGCTGTATCTGAATAACAAGAAGGATATATCTCTATTTTTAAAAAAAAAAAAAAAGTTAACTTTAATTTGGTTTAGAACATGTTATTCCAAAATTGATGTAAAAAGTGCATCTTCACAGTCACATGTTTATTTGCCTACTAAGACATCTTCCCTCTGAAACAGTACAGGTGTATCAAGGAAAGACAGAGATTTAGAACACGAAAAACATTTATTTTCAAAATTTGTAGAATTATTGTGTGCTTGTTTTTTCTAAAATTGTCTCAGATCTCTCTGACTTATCAAATAAATTGGGGGGGGGGGGGAA
>VZRJ01006784.1:1451837-1558470 GCA_013397565.1 Ptilonorhynchus violaceus
TTGATGAAGGAGTGGTGGGGGGGGGGGGGGAGCTTATGAAAAAAAGAAGTGATGTGACACATGAATTTTACTAGTGGGAGAAGAGCAATTCGAAGTCGCTGTTTCCACAGAGGTTTTTTGTTGGTTTTTTACTGCCCTGTACACTCAGCTGTTCCTTGTCAGTGTTGTAACCAGCAGCCTCTAACATGCTAAAGCTGGCTTCGTGATTGGAGGGAGAAGAAATAATCAACTAATGGGAGGATGGACATGTCTTAATGATGTTGGGAATACATAAAACTGACTATCATGTTGGCTGGGGTCACAAATGCATCTCATGTTGCTGTTTTCCTTGCTTTGTTTTGTTTTTGTTGAAAACTGCATTGTTTTTTCTCGTTAACATAACTGGAGTAAGTTTCATATCACCATTCACCATTCCCACTTGACTTGACATTTTCGTAGCTCAGATGAGGCTCTAATAACCTTTCTGAGCTCTGCTGGCTCTAATGATGTCCATTCAATAAATGAGATTTGAACACTGCTGCCATGCTAAACACTATACGTGTACCTAATTGCAAAAAAAAAAAAAAGCTGCCATGAGGACTAATATTTAGCATTTTAGTCAAAAATAGAATCAGAAATACAATTTTTAATAACAAGTACAGTTGCCTTGATAGATATTTTTTCCTTTTGAAACTTGATTATGTTGCTGACATCCCTATTTGCCCCTTTGTCTTAAAGTGATAGTGATTCAGAAAACTTGCTAATTTGATAGCTTAATTTCCTGTTGACATTACCTTTTTCTTCCACAGCATAAGCTGTGGACCTGCAGAAGGAAGGCCCTGAGCACTGCAGAGCTGAAGACCCATCTGGCCCTTGTGGAAAAAGAGGCTAAAAATTAGAATAGACAAAACAGGCAAAATACTATTAAAAAAAATACAGTAATCGTGCTTTTTTTTTTCATAATTTTTACACTTCTGTTTCAGTTCTTTTTCATGCTTTACTAAATGATGGCTTGAGGAAAGACACCAAAAGATATTTTTACTGTACCACTAAATGTGGGAAGAATCTAAGTGGCGAAGAATGCTCCTGGAGAGAAAATGAGAGAATAGATGCTCCATCTGTGAGGATTTTCTTGTTTGCCACAGCACTCTATCAGGCCTTTTTATTTCTCATGTTCTGTGTTTGTAAACTGGTAGCTTTCTGCAAATCATTCAGATGGAGCAAAGAACCCTTTAGCCAATATTTGTTTCCAAACACCCCAAGCTGATGGTGAGCGTGTTGGTGACTTTCAGTGGCTCCTGGAAAGGCAGAAACTGAATGTTCACTGAATGGCAAAGGCACTGTGGGATGCACTTGGGGTATGGAGGGAACGTGTGAAAGCAACTGCTCCGAGCAGCTGAGCTGCAGGACACCTGCAGGGATGGCATTTCCTACTCCCTGTGTTATTGTCGTGGTGGGAGTTAATGCAGGAGAGCACTTGGAGTGAGCAGAACAAACTCAGCTCTCACACAAATTGGGCAATGGGGTAGGAGGGCCCCATTGCCCAGTTTGCCAGACTGGTGAAAGTTGTATGAGCAGCTCTGTAGCAGTACCTGGACGTGTGATCAATCCAGCAGATTCGTCCTGCTATTCTCTGGGATAAGTTTTCCTGTGGTGTGAGACAGTGTGTGTGTATATAAATATATCCATGTGTAGTGGGAGTATATAGAGTACATAGCATATAGTGGGAGTATATAGACTGTCCCTACAATCACAAATATTATCTGTAAAAACTGTTTTTCTTCTGATCACAAGATAAGACAGAATTCTACTCAAAATTATGAAAAAAATACTCCACTACAGACCACATTCCCTTTCCAGTACCCAGCCATATTAGTCAATAGCAAATTGATAGTGGAAACACCTCGTTGGGTGTAGGTTTTCTCCATACGTTTGGCTGCAGGTGGAGCTTTTGCCTTGGAATGTCGCAGTTTGCACTCCAGAGGAAGAATTGGGTCATAAGTGTACTGGTAGGAGTACGCAAACTGGGTCTTACCTCAGCAGAATCAATGCCAAAAATTGTATGCTTTAAACTGGAACTCCCAAGCTGAGGAAAAGCACCAGTGTGGGCAGATCCCATCGTGGAAGAATGCTGGAAATTTTACATTCCCCTTGACATGGAAATTTCTGAGGGTTGAGGGGTGGGGAAGGACCTTCAAATCCCAGAGGCCACATAGGGAAATAAGTGGTGTGTTATGTGGGGTGAACCCGAACATCTGACCCTTTCTATCTACAGCAGCGCTCTGTGAATTTTAGTGTAATTGATGAGTTTGGGCTTGAATGGCTGTGTTTGGGTAGAATTGGGATATCAATTGGCACCCAGCTATTTGAGCAGCTCCAACAGTACGGCAGGATTAGACAGATCTAAGCTTGAAATGGTAAGAAGTGTTTCTTTGCAGAGACAAAGACTCAGAGATAATTTATGTGTTTGTTTCATAGAAAAAACAAAGCATTTTTAACAGCTAGTGAATTACTATCTTGTTTAGAAGCACAATTGTTTTTTACATCCTCTGCCTGGTCATGGCAGCAGCTTCTCCCAGTGATATTTATATGTTAATAAAATAGCAAAATAATAAAACAAAGGCAAGGATGCATTTTTAACTTATATTGCTTGTATTAGATCCTGCTTACGGACAGTTAATGGGTTTCTTTTTCCCTCTCCAGCTTTTAACATTGAAAAATAGTTATAAGAATAATACGAAAGCTTCCTAAAATTTGTTTTCAGTAAGTTATGTTCACCTTTTAAAAAAAAATAGTCTATAATTTGTTAATCTCCCTTCCCTGCCAAACTGGTTGTCTTATTCAACAATAAATTGAATACAAATCTTCCCCCGGGCAGAGAGACAGAATACCAACCCCTGAAAGTCTGGCAGCTTAATTGACATTTGGTGGTAGCCTCGGGCTGAAGTTAATTTCTGCCCTGTTTATATATACATACACTTTTCATAAAGCATGCAGGCAGCACTGCAGATAAATTAAGAGTAATTCATATTGTAGTTCCCAGGTACACACTTGTTGAACTGACATGAAGCCATTTCGTTTTATGAGTGAAGGAGTTCCTCACAATTAACCAAATCTGTCAGCCTTGCAGGAGCAGTGTGTTTCCAGGCAGCTGTGGGAGCTTTGCAGAGCGCTATTTTTATTCAATTGCCATCAAGCGAATACAGCGATCTCGAGAAATAAAGCTGAGGGTTTCAGCCCTTATTCCCAGAAGATGTCCCACCTACCTGAATGCTGCTGTTCATGACTAAGAATTGCCAGACAGGCTGTTGGGGCAAGTGTAAACTTTATTCATAAAAGAAGGTCTGTATACGCCTAACTCACGGAAGGCTCCCTTAATAATGCATACTCCACAGTCAGGTAAGAATAGCAATGCCAGGGCATTCAAAGGTAAATGGAGGATTTATTTAAATTATTTAAATTACATTTTTAATTGAGATCTATCTCCTTTGCCTATGTAAACTGAAGTCAGGGAATGAAGTCGAAGCTCCAGTAGTAAAACCTGAGGCTTTGCAAAGGAGTTGTTTAGCTCAGTTCCTGCTGTGGAGTTGGTCTGTTTCTCCTCCTGTACAAGTCCTTCATCCGTATTGTGATGAAAGTTCTGGTTTGTCAGGCTAATCCACTGGAGCGATTTGATTATACCTATCAGTGCTATAGGCAGAGAAGACGTTTATGAAGCTAATAATTTAAAGTGTAGTATTGAAATAGGTGTGCACGATTACAAAAACAGGATCAGTCACTCTGAGAGGGGTTTTTTTTTTCCAGTCAGTGAGACTCAGTGTGCTTCTGAGTATGGGAACGATGACAAGGAAAAAAAACAAATATATTTTTTCAAGTACTTTAATGTACATACCATTGAAAATCACACTCCTAAGTGACAAGCAAGCAGCAGCTTTGAATTGTCCTAGTTCTTCAAGTGAACTTACTTTTTCTTTGATTTCACAATACATATTGTCTTATTTTGAAAAAATTCTATGTGAGAAAACTGTTTTTATGATCCAAGTCATCAGCTACAATAAAAATCTTTACTAAAGATTCATGGGGTTTGGGCATTTTTGAACTATTCAGGAATGACAAGAGGCAGGTATTGCAGGAACTCAGTAGGAGCAGCACTTTTACTCAGACACCGCCACAGAGCTGGAAATCTGCTTGATGATCAGAGCTGCAATAGTAGCAAATAATTTCTAGCAAATTGCTCATAGCTAGTCACAGGAATTCAGGATGTGCTTAAAGAATTTTGGCAGCAGTTGGGATTTGAGAACCTCCTGCTGAGGGCAGTGGAACCAGGTGTTGTTCCCACACGGCATCAGGATCTTAAGGGTGAAGTGGCAACTGCATCACTACAGCAACTCACTCAGAGTTCTCCTTCAAGTTCTGGCTTTGTGTAACACACATACTCCGATTGTGATAGTATTTGTCAGCTTACCTTTGATTAGTCTTGCTGAAAGGTGCGAGAGAAAACAGTTCTCTGAAGTGGCAGGGAATGGCAGGAGAAGTCAGGCAGCTACCTGCCTCAGATGCAGCGCCGGCTGTGTCCCCAGCTCTCATTGTACCTGGCCTTTCTCTCCATGGTACTAGAATGGCACAAATAGGTTACTCTGCTGAGCTGCTGTTAGTGGATTTTGGTTGCTCCTCACTGGTGCTGTTCACCAAGGAAAGGTGCCAGCAGTGTGAGAGAGAGCGCTGGATACCCGGGAGCTGCCCATAGCAAACCCCTGGCAGGTGATGTGCAAAGCCCTCCTATGCTCTGCTGCTAAAATTAAGTTTATGGATAATTTATCACCTACTTGTCTCTTGAATAAATTACACATACAAATGAAGACAGGAAAACTATAACAAGTGTTTCTTTTGGCTCTGGCAAATAGGCATGTGTGAATTTCGTATCAGATATCTCACAGACTGTTCTGTTTAGCAACTCCTGGTTGTGAACAAGTGATTCATTCTTGTAGCTCTTGTCTTTTTAGTACAAACATTAAATATTCTTTCACTTCCATGACAATTTAGGAATTATCTATTATATTTGACATGTCAAAACAAACCCGGCTTTATAAAAAAATACCAGAATTTAGTTTCAATGAAACTGTAGCTGTGGATAACAATTTCACAATTATTTTGCTTTCATGTACTGTATTTTGCAACTTTCCAGTGTATCTTTATATTAAAGATGTTACTTATATTGTATATATGCTACTGTTTACTAAAGTGTTTTCTTCCAGTTTCCTCTCAAAGAGGAATTTTCAGGATGTTTTTGTGGCGTTTGTCTTGTTTACAAATACTGTTGTAGGTTTCTTAAATGAAAATAGTGGCAAAGGAATCAAATGGAATGAACTTTGGAAAGTGCCATGGTAATAACTGGCCCATTGATTTTGTATTAAGCTACACTTGTACATTTTGTAATACCACATTAATCAATAGATTTTATTTTTAATTTTACTTTCCTAAAATCTTACGTCTCGTAGAAATTCATGTGCTGTCCCTGAGTTTGCTTTAACTCCTTGGTGCTGCTCTAGGTCTGTAATCTCTGTTAGAAGGCTGTTCAGGGACACGCTGGAATCTGCATGTATTTCATTCTTCTGCAGCACAAGGATAAGAAACATGAAGGGAATGCCTGAAATCCTAAAGGTAGATAGAAGATTGGATCCCTTTCTGTGCTGAAAACTTGAGGCTTTTTTTTTTCTCGCTTTGAACATTTTAAAAATTCTTTACAGAAGATTTTTTTTTTTCCTTGAACTGTGATAGCCTGTGGCCAGTGCAGGTGTTTGAGCTCATTTTCCAGGTGTGCCAGGCTCCTGCTGCTCCCCAGCTCCAGAGCCGTGCCCCTCTCCAGCATCACACGGAGCTGGGCACGGGCATTGTAAAGCTCTCAGCAGAGCTGCTGCAGCTGCTCAGGTGCACATTAACCCTCCCACTCGCTCATTTCAGTCCAAAATGTCACAAATCACAGGGAGCTTTCAAAAAAAAAAAAAAAAAAAACCTTAAAAATAATGGACTCGGATTCTTGCTGTGGCAAATACACGAAGTTAATGGTTGGTTTCCACAAGTAATTATACTGTTAATGGAGCAGAGAAAAAAAACCTCAGCTTATACAAGTGGAGCAAATGACCTTAGTTTTAAGAATGTTGATGCTCCTAAAGCACCTTGTGCCTTTTTTTTTTTTGACAGGGGAGTGGGAGAGAAGTACATTTTATTTTGATATACATTTTATGATATAGCTTAATTCACAAATAGAGGAGTAGATAGTACATGATGAATAATTGCAATTATTCAAAGTAACTATTTTTATGAGAAGAATTTCAGTATCTTTGGGAAAATATGTTGTATATCAATCTGTGCGGAAAACCTGAAATTTTAACTTTTTATCATAAATCATGCTTAAAAGGAATTTCGTGCATTAATTATCTACAGTAAAATCCTTTTGTTAGTACCATGTGTATTCAAAGGGAAATAATGTAATTACATACCCAGGACATTATTCTTTTATAACACATTCTCAATTACAGTGGATTTATGCCATTTCTTACTAGCAGTTTGGTAAAGATTCCCTAATTTGCTAGGTAGTAAATGAGCTGTATGCTAGTATCCTCTGTCTATTGGAATTTTATAAAAGGAATTTTAAAAAAAAGTAAAAAGAAAGGTTTTTATAATGAAAAGGTTTCTATGTGCTCTGCTAGTGAGGGGGGGGAGACTAGCAGTCTAAAAAATATCCAATTATGTGTAATTTGTGTTATTGCTAATATAACTGTTATGAGTAGGATTTGAAGCTGAGCCCATGCAGAATGCTACAGTAAAATAGCTAATATATTTCTGTGAGAAAAGTATTCAGACAGTTTAAACTGTGCTGACGTTTATAATCATAAAGTTTCTAATAAAAGAGGGTTCAGTGGGATAAAATTTCCCGAGCAGGAGTTAGTATAATATTTAGGAGTAGGGATTTGTCTGCTGAGGAGTTCGTGAAGCTTCTTCTACAGTGTGGTTGTACATCTCAAAATCATGGTAATCCACAAGTGCAGAACCAGTGAGGATTTTAATAAGAAACATAATACCAGGATTAAACATTGCTTGATTCTTCAAGCAGTGCATTTTCAAAAACAAATCAAAGGTAACCATCTGGTAACATTTCCAGTCAACATAACAGTGACTGTGATCTTTCCACCTGAATCTTGGTGTGTTGTTTTTCTTTTTCCATGTGGACTTGAAGACTATGTGGATTTAAGTAGCCAGTGCTCTCCCTTCTTCTTGTAAGAAGGAAGATTTCTGTTTTAACATGGGGGGCTGGGGTATCAATCCTGTTCCTAAGAAATTTCCTATCCCAAAACTGGATTGAGATGTTCTCTGCCTGTAAGTGCTGTAAGTGCTTGGACCTCCTTTGAGATACACAGCTTTACAAAATCGTAATGTCTTATACCAGTGCAAAAGCTACCCTAAGATTCCTGCAGTTTTAGGGTTGAGAAATTAAGCAGGCCAGTGTTGGAGAGATCTAAGTTAATACATTCAGCCTTTCACAGAGGCATAGCCTATCTTGTGTACCTGTATGATGTGGTTCTCAAGTGTCAACACCTAAGATACGTGAAACATTTCTTTTGCTTCCTTCTTGATGTTACAGTAAGCATGAAAACTGTGTAAGGTTTGTTTAAGCTGCTGAGGCTGGTCAAAGGAGGCACAAGCAGGCCAGGTCCTTTGATTTCAGTGTTACGTTTTTAATTTGGGATTATATATCATTTAGGCCAAGGATTATGCACAATTTTCATAGAAATATGCTGAGGCAGTTTTCCTGAATAATTTTAAGGAATGGTTCAGTTTCATGCATGTACCATTTTAACTGGAGATTGAAAAGGTTTAGGCAAGGAAAAAATAGAAATTTTGCACTTTTTTCCCCCTACAATTCTGTTTGCTCACTTTTTCCTCCTAAATAAAGTAAAAACTCCCACTGAGAAGTCCTGGCTGCAGAATACTTTCTCTCTCTCGGGTGGCTCTGTAGGTAGGAGACAGGAGGCTGCAAACATTGGCACACTTACTTGCTGTATGTAGATAGTTTTATATAAACCAGATTGAAAATACACTTTTAAGCCTCACAACTTCTGCTCAAGCTCTTCATAATCTGTGAACATTAATACCATTTTCTCTCTAGATTTGGTTGGGATTTTGTTGAAAAGGTTGCCCAGATGAGGCTGGGAAATCTCTGTCCCTGCAGGCACCTGGAGGAGCCCTGGGCAGGTCTGTGCTGACCCCAGCTGAGCAGCAGCTCTGGGAAGTTATCTCTGGGGGACCCTGCTGACCTAAGGGGTCCTGCAGTTCTCTTATCTCAGCCCTGTCAGTGGAAAAGGAAGTAAAAGGAGGATTAAATATCAACAATAAATTAGATCAGAACCCAAATCAACTGGAAACATTCCTGTTCTTTTATATTACTGTTACAACATGCTGATTAATTAGTTGTTGTGTACCTGATGAGATCTGCCCTGTTCTATCAACTTCAGTTTGAAGTCTTTCCTTTTCTAGGTGCTTCTCTGTCATCTTGAAGAACAAAATTTTTATGTGAAATTGATGACCTCTGATTTTGAACTAATCTTTTATGAGTGCTAGTTCTGTATTTCTTTCATTCAGATTTTTGTTGTACTTGCACAAACCTTCCTTGGTTTTTACTTTTCTTTTTCTGCTATGCCATAGGGGGTTTTGTAGCATGAGTAATACTGCTTCGCAATTCCTAGTCGTGGGTCTTAATTTTACCTTTTAAAAGTCTATTCCATCATATAAAACTCACAACACTGGGCCTTTTGGTCATCTGTAAAGGTTGCACTGAAAAATCTTTCAACATCCTGAAGTGTCTTCTGTCTCCTTAGACTCTTAAGACTTCAGAGACAAAGAAAATAGATTTGCATAGGACTTAACCCTGTATACTCTTTTCCCTGTTCGAGTCAACTTCATTTCCTTTACCAAGAGAAACCAAAGAAAGTAATTCCAAAATGGAGTAAGATCCCCTTTCACAAACAGCTGGTTGGGGTTTTTTGGGTTTTGGGTGTTTTTTTGGTTCTGAGTACACTGGTCTATTACACCTGCTTCAACCATCCCACAAGCTTTCCAGTCCCTTTGGCCTGTCCAGGGCTGTGCTTTTGAAAGTGGATTATGCACTCCCCAGAAAGAATCAAGATCACCCATCTCACTGCCATGCCTTTGTAACTAAACATCCTTGGGCTTTTGCCACTCCTGGCCGTTTGGGGAGCTGCCTGCTGTGGGCTGGCATTGAGGGGCACTGGGAGAGCTCCAGCACTTTTCCTGGATCCCTTACCTGCATTTTGTACAGTTATTGTTGACATTTAATCACAAACTCTGTGACACTGACGTGGCATGCTGGATGGTGTTACTTACCACGTCTTGGTGTGAAATGAATCCATTACAAATCACTTAAGTGTATAGACCATGTAATTTGTTTTCTATTCTTGTTATCAGTTCAGGGGAAAAAAGGACTTGGGCAAAAATGTCACAGAAAATATGCTGTTGTTAATGACATTGCTGTCTAGTTATGGGAACTGGGAAAATGTCTGATATTGGTGAATTTACTTTAATGTCTTGTGCCCAAGGTCTGGAATGATGTGTGTATGACAGGTATGTCAGGAATGGAGAATCGGGTGTGGAGCTCTGGTTTCTAGTATTTGTTCGTGAGTTACCCTCTTCTTATGTGTTGTATCTAGGAAATAAAGCTAAAATATGGACAAGCAGGAGTGGTAATGGGAGCAAGGAGAAAGTGAAGAACAGAAAGGCAAAGGATTTAGAAGATTGGCAGAGAAAATGTGGTCTGAATAAGCACAGAATAGAGTAGGAGATAAGGCAGAGAAGTAACGTGGTTATGAGGCTGTTGAAGGAAGGATTTATCTCACCAGAAGCAATACAGTTTGTCAGTCTCTATTTGCTAAAGCTCATTCAGTATTCCTGGTGATATATGGAAATAGTGGTAGAGGGAAGAGGAACACTTAGAGTGTGAGACTTTTCCTTTCAGCTGTGTTTATTTAAATGAATGGGAAACCCTGCCATGTGGTAGACTTCTCAGATGAGCTTCTTACGAATTACTTAGTACTCCATAACTTAGTACTGACGTGTAATTCTTTCTTTAAAAGCAATTATTTGTGTGTATATGTATGTATGAAAGTGTCAGCAGCTTGTGATGTATTACAGGCAAATGTAGTGTGCTGCTAATAGAAGTTAGTCTGCCAAATTAGCGAGGCAGAGCTGTACGAGAACTGGTGTGACCTATTTCTGCATTTCTTATGGGAATTCAAACAGAGGAGTAGTTGTAAGAAAATCTTAGACCCCAGCATTGCTTTCATAATCAACTCCCAAGCAGTGGGATATATAAGATACCAGCTCACATGGGAAGAGAACAATAAACAGGATTTGTGTGTGTCACTTGTAACTGTAGCTGTCGGGAATATTCTTTCTGATTTCATTTCTGCTTCTCATTTTCAAGAGATTAAGTTGTTGTTAATATGTTGACAGCTACTGCTTTATTTATTTTACTCTAGTACCTAAGCTACAAATTTCATCTGTCCTTCATTGTCTGTGTTGTCTAGAATGAAAACAGTGTTTTATGGGAGACCTTTTTGTTGTGTAATGCATTTCTGTATGAATTTCAGGCCATATGATTGAAAACGTATCAGCTTACCTACTGTAATATAAACTTCTGTGGATGGGAACCAAGGTAGTAATAAGGTAATAATAAGTTACAGATAAAACTAAAAATACTACTCCTGCTGTAGTTTTTGAAGATGTTGATTTAAGATGCAAAATGCTAATAAAGTATAATACTACTAGAGGTTTACAGATTTTAAAAAGCAAAGCCAAGCCTGTCATAGGACAAAGTGGAATTGTGCAGCAGGATTGTATCTTGCTTTTTTATTCTGTACTTTTTCAAGGGCTTTTATTTTTTCCCTTTTCGTGTTGCAGGCTTCAGGGTGGTGAATACTGTAGGTGGAGGTCTGGTGGCACATCTCTGAGAACTTCTGCGTGTTTCCTGTGCTTGATGGTGCTAGAGAAATGAATCAGGATATGGAAAATTCTTTGGGATTATTATGGGGTGAAAATACATTTGAAAAACATCCTAAGCATCTCTTAATTAATCAGGAACTCAAAAATAACTGGAGAAAATGCCTTCCAATCTCCGCGATTAAATAATCCTTAATGAGAAGTAGGTCCTTCGTTAGACACTATGTCTGGCTAATTGAAGAAATCATTTCTGAATACACTCCAGAGCACAGGAATGAGCGAGCGTGGCCTATACATGAAGATGTTTGCCTTTTACTGGTATTTAAGAGTTGCTAAATTAATCTTATTTAACTGACTGTGCACAGCCAAAATAGTGTTGTGGTAATTGTACTGTATAACTTGAGGGGGTTATTCTGCCTCAATGTGAAATTTTAAAGTTCAATGTATTTTTTGACTTTCTTCCTTGCAGATCATTGTTGCTGTGATTAATTCATCATGGCCACTTAGATATGTAGAATCTAAATACTACACAACATTGATTTTCCTTTTTGTTGTTTCCTGAATATCAAGCTTGTCTTAAAGCCATAGGATGAAAACTCAGGTGCATTCTGCAGGAGAAAATATTTCTTTAGCCTGGGAGTGAGCAGCAGTGACTAAGGGCTCCAATACAGCACAGGACTGAAGAAATCCTGAAGTTATACAAATTGGGGAAACACCCCCAAGCACAATCTCTGGTTGAAACTGAGATTTTATTTTTCTTCCATGTCCACGCTTTTGATCAGAAGGAATTGCCTTTGGGTTTCCTTCCCCCTTTGGTTGTTTTGTTTAACTGAATTCCAGTTCTTTTTTTCTCCCCACAGTTGTGTGGATTGGAGCACACAAATGTACTGAGGTACAAGGCTGGGTGTGATTTGGTCATTTGTTTGTTCATGTGGTTGTGGTTTCCCCAGTAACCAAACCCATGTGTCCGGAGGGGAGACAATGACTGGGCAGCAAATCCTAAGTAAATCACAAAAAGGGGAAAACGTTCTGAACGTGAGTGCGTGTCTCTTTGCCTGTCATTTGACCAGTAGTTTCCACTGGGAAGAGTCCTTGAACTCCTGGTACAAAAATGTGAGGTTGAAAAGGAAAAGCAATCATTTTCCTCATGAGGGCTGGATAATCACTGAGACCACAGTCACCAAGACCATTGCAGATACTGGATGCAGAACACTTGCACTAATAGTTAATAATAAATTAAGACGTATTGGAAAAAAAAGTCACAGAGGTTAAGAAAAATTCATAACCACCACAGGCAGTCTGGTATTTCCCTGTTGGAAAAGAATGCAGAGGTGAGGTTGAGAGTTTAATATCATACAAGCAGAGGTTAAACCAAGATGCTTATTAAAATAGAATATAATTAACCTGTTGCAACAATGCTAGAATGTAGCCTTATGAGAAGCAAAACACTGTAACACAAAACAAGATGAGAGAGAAAAACAAACCCTTGCTTATCCACGGAAATGCAGTGCCCATACTTATCAGACAGGGAAATTGGGCAGCAGAGCTATTTTACTTTTCTTCATTAAATTGGTGATTGGTACCAGAGGTCATATTCCAGAGCTGGGGGTGCAGGGGGGAGAGCACTGGGCAGCATCACTGCAAGGTGCTGCCTTCCCTTGCCTGGAGGGGAATGAGCTCGTGGTGTTAATTACGTGTTAAAGTGCAAAGATTTTTCCTAGAAGGAGGAATTGCCAGGCCAGTGTGACGAATTCCTGCTTTCATTTCTTATACAGCAAGAGGAAACCCCTTTGGAGCGGGTGAAAAGGCAGCCAAAAGAGGGAGGTTCTGGCACTGAAGGAGTCTCTGAGGTTCTGCTGGGGCTTTCTCTGCCCTGCAGTTCATTGTCGGTTCGAGCTGTCTCCTTTCCTGCCCTCATTACCTGCGCTTCCTCCAAGCCTTCCCTTGGCCTCTTAATGCCGCTGCTTTTCAGGGCTTCTCTCCTTTGACTTTCCATGGCTATTTCGCTCTTAAATAAACTCGTGCTCTTTCTCAGAACAGATCAGAGAGGAGCCTGGCACCGGTGCTGTGTCTTGCCCTTCCTCCTCTGCCGTCCTGTGCTGTTCCCGCAGCAGCAGCGTGACTCCAGCAGTGCTGTGATGGGCATCGGGTGTCCTGGCACAGGCAGGGACCAGAGGTTGTTTGTTGTGGCTGTGCTGCTTTTTGATTTCATTGTCTGCACGTACAAATGTCGGGTGTTCCTCTGAGGTGAGTATCCTTTAGCAAAGAAGGGGCAGGAGGTGGTTCTTTGCATTTTCTTTCAAAGACATCTCTCCTTTGTACGGTGACTGGGTTCTAATGTTGCTAGGTCCTAAGAAAACACTCTGAAGAACATGAATAGCAAATGAAGCAACCAATAATATACTAATTATCTGGTATTTTTATTGATATGCAAAGCAGAACAGTGCCTGTAGTTCCTCTCACCTTCACACACACCAGCGGATTTCAGGTGCCGTTTTTCCAGTCCAGCTCTCATACATATGGCAGTGTGAAGTACGAGAAGTGCTTTGTGAGAGTGTTGAGAAGGTTTTCCTTCTGGGATCCCAGAATAATAGGGGCAGTCAGTGTTCCTCAGTCCTAATTTGAATGCAGTTTTTGCAAGTGTTTTATTTTGAAAAGTTCTTATTGATTCCATGGAAATAAATGTGGATCCTCTGTCCAGGTTCTTCTGGTACTGGTTGCTCAGATTACTTCTAAGCATGTAAACCTGATATTTTACATGACCTGGGGATTGTAAGAAGTCTGAACCAACTAGCTGCAATTTCATAATAAAGCTGCTTTCTATTCTGAAGTGTTTTGGCAAACACTAATTTAGTTTGAAAAATAGATAAATAAACAAAAATAATCAAGCAACTGATTTCCTGATATCAAGATTGCTTCCTATAACAAGAGTCAAGGATTCTCTTGAATACAAGGGACTTTAACGATGTCTGGCTTGGTATTAAGATAAGTGTTTATATTCAAATGCAGAAAGAAGAGTTGCTCTTAAAGCTGCTGGTTTAATGGTTTTGTCTAATTGAATTCTTGTTTAATTCTTAGGATGAAGAAATGATTGGCTTAGGTTAATTCAGAAATCGTGCAAAAGTTACTCTTTGAAACCATTTTAGGATTTTATTTTCACATTGCTAATTAGCATTTTGAATGTTATACATGCTCTTGATTCTAAATTAAATAAAATAATGAATGCTGAGTTAAATTTTTTTAAGTTTGCGTCTGCACCTGTTTAATCATTCAGTCAGAAGATGTATATGGGTTTTACTGCATTTAAAATAACTACTTAATTATTAATACTATTAAAATGCTATAATGCTATTAAAACATAGCAAGTTGCTGGAAGCCCTTTCAAAACGTATTATTGGGATTTAAAAAAAAATGGGATAAGTATAAGAACTCGGGATTGTGCTCTGCTCACTTCATTTCGGTGCAGTGAAGCCTGATACTGGTTTCAAGCAGAAACATTGCTGCCCATCTCGGAAGAAGTTTTTAATACTATGAGAAGATCACTGGTGATAATGTTTCTAGTACAGTACCAAGAGCAAGGAAAGGACAGTAAGATGGTGACTTTAATTACCTGTATAAATTAAAGTCTTTGCTAGCGTCCTGTGATTGAAACTCATTACTCTAACTTTATTGTTTGTTGTGAGCGGAAACTACAACCCAATTAAACTAGAAAGGGTGGCTTGATAGATGCTCCCAGTCTGTGGCTTTCAGAAGGGAAAAACCCTGTCACACAGTTCAAGATGATCTTGTTGGCTGTGCTTTCTACCCTCTAACCCAAAACAAGTTAATGGATTGAACTGTGCGCCAGGAAAGAAAGAATTCTGTGTTGCACAGGATGGGAGGTACCAAAGCCTGCAAGGAAGTAGAATCTCGTTCTTCCTGTCGACATGGAATTACGCTGTGTGTTTCCTTAAAAGTGGATATGACCTTCTCAAAGTGACACAGAAAATGCGTCATTTGGGATGTCCCCAGACTTCACATTGGGCAGCATCAGGTCTGTCTGTGGCATAGGAGCAAGAAGCTCTGATGTACCCTGCTATCTCATACCCAGTAGGACTGGCCATGCCAGTCTTAGATTTTGTTTAGTATATGGCTTTTTTATTGTAAGTGCTACAGAGTGATGCTGGCTTTGCTATCAGCATGTCCCCTACACCATTACTGAACAGGTTCCCCTGGGTGGCTCCAGGGGGGCACATTGCACATTGTGATGCCCTTGTTTGTGTGTGACTGTACCAGGGATAGTAGGTACTGATGATGTACAGGCTCTGTAGTTACAACATGGGATTTCACACGAGTCATTTCTTTGAAAAGCTGCAGGATGTTGTCAAAGCCTTGTACAAGTTGTGTTATGGGAGGCTCACATGGACAGAGTGAGCTTTTCCCCTCCTTTCTCTTTCTCAAACCTGTGTCTGTGCTGGCACTAAACTTGTGGCTCATCAGTCTTAGTCCTTAAGGTTGGTAAAAAATCACTTGAGAAAAGTTTTCTCATTCCTTCACTAAACCCATTTCTAGTCTCCTGCTGCTGGAGACTAATACCAATCCTTATGGTTATAAAGGTATTTGAATTCCAGATTTCCTTCTTGTTAGACAAAAATGTTTATAAAAAGTGGCTGCACTCAGGAATCAGTTCGTACGGGGTTCCTCTGCAAACAAGGTCCTTGTTAAAATGTGATGACCATATTTTGACCTGGATCTTTGTGTCAACTCCAAATATGCATCAAAGGAAGTTGCAGAAGAATTCTCTAGTTTTAGCCTGCCAACAATAATTAAAAAATGTAATTTGTCACTTGTCTTCATAACTTTGATACACCAAGCATATGTTCTACTTATGAGTTTTATTTGTAGTGTTTTGAATGCTGTATTAATTTGCTTGTGAAAGAAATGGTTGAGAAATAATGAACTCCAAATACTTCTGTAAGAGCCAAGTGCTGCTGTGGCGTTACTTACCTACAGCCACAGCGGCTTTGAGGTGCACCCTCTCCAGCGTGGCCTTATCCATGAGCCACATTGCCTTCAGGGATAGGCCTTGCTCACAGCCACAATCCCTTCAGAAGTAAACTTTTTCCCTCCAGGGGTGTACCTGCTCTGTCGTGGGTTTATCCATGGCCACAGGCTTTGAGGTGCTCCAGCATGAGCTCACGCACAGCCACAGATGCTTCGAGGTGCACCTTCTGCAGTGCGGGCTTGGCCTTGGGCCACAGTCCCTTCAGGGATAAACCTGCTGCTCCACAGGCACAGCCAGGGCCACAGATGCTGCGAGATGTCCCTGCTCTGGTGTGGGCTTGGCTATGGCCACAGACACTTCAGGGTGTCCCACTCTGCATGGACTCACTCCCTGGTCACAGTCCTTAAGGCTGGAGGTCAGAGAGGAGTTCCAGCCTGTCCAGCACAGCCACAGCAGCCGTGCCCTGGCCACCTGCCAGCCGAGGTGTGTGGCCACTGCTGTTATCAAAACATTCCCAGGCACAGCAGAGTGAGGTGATAAGAGCACAGCACTGCAGCAAGAGCAAAACACAGCCACTGACAAGCACTGGACTGCAAGAGACGGCCAGGCAAGAGAGCCCCATGGCAAGCACAGGAGCCTGCTATTTGTAGCTGAGCTGTAATGACAGCTATAAATTCCACCTGGCTCATTCCAATCAAATCTGTCATTATCTCGAACCCTTTGAGCCCCACATTGGGCACCAAAAAGGACTGTCATAGTTTAACCCCAATTGGCAACCTCACACAGCTCTCTACCCACCAGTGGTGTGGGGGAGAGAATGGGAAGGGTAAAAGTGAGAAAACGTGTGGTTTGAGATAAAAACAGTTTCACAGCGAAAGCAAAACCTGCCTGGGAGCAAAGCAAAACAAGGAATTAATTCACCACTCCCATGGGCAGCATCCTCAGGACAGTGGGGCCCCATCACACATTGGTGACTTGGGAAGACAAAAACTACCACTGTGAACGTCCCCACTTCCTTCTTATTCCCCTTGGTTTATACACTGAGCATGATTCCATACTGGAATGTCTGAGATATCCCTGTCCCAGCTGTGTCCCCTCCCAACTCCTTGTGCACCCCCAGACTCCTCATTGCTGGGGTGGGGTGAGGAGCAGGAAGGGCCTTGGCTCTGTTCAAGCCCTGCTCAGCATTAAGGAAAGCATCCCTCTGTTAGCAAACAATTCCCAGCACAAACCCAAACCACAGACCCCTTACCTTACTGTTAAGAAAATTAACTCTACCCCAGCCAAAACTAGCACAGTTATTTATGAAAAGTGTTGGATTTAATGCTTCTTTCCAGTCTGCAAAATTTCAAACAACTGGTTTTTTTTTTCTTTTAATCATAAGCACCTCAGCTTCCTCAGTGGATTCGCTCTTCAATCCCATAATGTAAAGCACAGGTATTTAAGCAGGCTTTTAAAATATGCATTTATCCCAAGCTTATGAATGGGCTTATGAACGGGCTCATATTCTAAACAGTCTCTGTTTCCCACTGCGTACTTTAAGGAATTAAATTCTCTGTTCATGGATCTGTTCTGATTCTCATGTTCTGTGGATCTGTTCATTTTAAGGTACATTTAGATATGTATTTAAAAGAAATGGTTCCTAGAAATGACAGAGGAATTTATAGCATCTACTAACCGTAAACAGCTCAATATTGCAATTGTACATCCAAGAAACCTGAGAAAGAAACTAATATTTTAAGTGCCAGGCCTATTTATGGCATTGGAGGAAAGATGGCAATAATTGCAGCTAAACAAAATAATAGAGCCTGTCATGGCTATAAGGCAGCTGCAGCATGAGTGATGGCCCTGAGTGCATGATGATACTTTTGGAAACAAAGCACCATGTTTCTGTTTGCTTTTTAAGATTTTCTGACTGATGCTAATGTAAGCAAGTAGCAAGGAAAAGACTGTGACAAACAACTGAGGCCCTTACCCTGAGAGCATTTGCATTCCTCAGCCGACGTGCTGAGCTCCACAGAGGGCACTCACATACAAGTCTTGTTTGCAGTAGGGTTGCCAGATGCTTTCATGATCAGGCCTTGAGTCTGGCAGAGCTGTTATCCATCCATTTTGTCCAAGGGTCTCTGCAGCCCCTGTGCGTTGCCCTGTGCGCGCTGCGGGTTGGTGCTGCTGCACTGTGCTGGCTCGGGCTGCCCAGCGTGTCCATCTCACTCCGTCTGGGTCCCGTGGTGCCAAGGGATTCTCCCAGTACACGTCTCTGTGAGTGCCCAGCATGTCCAAGTGCTAAAGCTGAGGAACATCAGCTTTCCTGACACAGTTAGTGCGCATTTGGATAGAATTACCTTGGTTGCTGCTTCATTCCCTGTTTTGCCTTGGCATAAGAAAAGGTTGATGTGTGTATGACTTTTCTGTGGTTTCTAAACCCACCACAGAGGAACATGTACTGTTTTCAGTCTGTTTGTGTGGATGAGCCATGCAGGATTAGCTGAGCAGCAGGTTTAGGTTTGTCCTGCATATTTAGGTGTGAAAATAAGAAGCAGGAAACGTTTGACATTTAGGAGGAGAAAAGACACATGAACTTCTTAAATGCTAGCTGCCGTTGAGAGAAGGCAGAGCTCATCTTTCTTTAAATAATTTGCAAATATTTTAATACTTATTTAATGTGTATCTCTCTGAGTTTGTTCTCCTCTGTTGTTTTTCTGAGCTTTCTAGGGCTGAAAAATTGTCCATTCAATGGAAACAGAGTAGAGCACGTGTTAGTACAAGCGTTGCAAGCCTTGTGGAGCTTTTGTAACCCAAGTGAGAACTTGAAGCTGTCGCTAAATATGCAACATACACTAATTAATGTACTGTAAAGTCAGTTATTTTTTCCATTGACAGTTTTCCAGGAGAGAGGAGAGAAGGTAGAGAGGCCTGTTTTTACTAGGTATTAGTTGTACACAGCTGTCTGTGCTGCTGTACACCAGCATTCACAGCCAAGTCCTATCTTTGCCCATTGCGGTGTTGATTCTCTTTCTTTTACATTCTTGCTGTGTAACTTTCATTAGTCTTTTGTGCACACTTCTTTTTTAGAGTGCTGGAAAATAATGAAGTTGCTCTAATTCCATTGCTGTGTAAGTGCTCTGTCTAATCATGAAGCTGGTTCATCTTCATCTCAATTCTAAAGGGCCTTTTCTTTTCAGCAACTACCCAAGGAAGACCTACATACAATCTCTATTGGAAGCTTTCACATCATTCCGTTGCTTCATGAAGAATTTATTAATTTTATAAAGTATGTCTAAGCAATGCATCAGTAATTTATGAAGCTTTCATCATCATTTTTGCAGACTGAGGGCATGTGGGAAATATCATTTGTGCCACTGGAATGATGCTCAGAAAACAAAAATGAATACATCTACCAGGCTGTGTTACAGCTGTTTCCTACTGCACCAGTTTGGGCTGTGCTTCAAATATGGAAATCCTCTGGATGTTATTTGTTTTTTTGAATGTAATATCTGCAAAAAAATGAGAGGGATGTTTTACATCTTGCTATATGTTTTCCTTCATTTAAGGACAAACTTTGGTGGACCATTTAGTGTGGTAGTGACTGGAACAGGGAACTTTGTATGCTTCCTAGTCTGTTGGCATTGTTACACCAATGTCAGTGACTCTGTTGCCTCTCCCTCTTTTTCTTAGCCACTGAAAGCCACACAAAATGCCCTGCATGGGCAGGTGATACTGTGCTGGGCCTCTCTGTGGTCCAAGGGGAGATTTTTGGGGTCCCCATTTCCCAGCTGAGTTGTGGAGCTCCCGCCTGGAGCTCTGGGACCCAGCAGGAAGTTATTTTACGTGGATGAAAGAAGGACAAAGTTCTGATGTCAATTGTGAATTCATCTCCCTGGCTTGGGGCATACTGGTTTTTACAAGGTCAGCATCTGATAAATTTGTTTTTGGAAATAAGGTGTGTGTTTGTGCCATTTTCAGTTTTATGGTAGTGAGCAAGAGAAGAAAAGCTCAAGATTCCTTTGGAAGAATTAAACATTTCTCTTTAGTTAGTTCCCTGCGTTGAGTCTTTGAAGCAATTGATTTATAGACATGCTCATGCACTGGTTATTGCCAAGCAATCAACTTCAAAAAGGAAAATAAAAATGTATATGGTCCTTTTTTGCTCTGGTTATTCTTTTACATGCTATGAAAGACTTTAAGATTATTTCCTTGAAGACCTGAGTATTCTGAACTTAACTGGGGAATTGGTAGAGTGTAAACTATTAAACCTCATGCATTTTAATTTTAAAGGGCCATTGCACTACTGTTGTCATTTAAATATTTTAAATGTTTTGTTTTCAAACCTAAAGGGTTAACTTACAGTTCCCAATTATTTGGTGTTTACTACACAAAGGCTATAACTTATGTGCAATAATTAGAAGCTTTATTGTTCTCCAACTGAAAATTTAGGCACTTGCTTTTCATTTACTGACATTTCTTTGGCAACACTGTCAAACTCCTACCTACTCTCTGTAGGCAAGTGATAAATATGCAACGTTTACAATAGAGCTATTTTAAAATGCAACTTAAACAGTACCTATAGCAAAGTAACACAAAAACTTTAGTGTTTCTGTGTGCTGAGCCCGGGCCTCACTCCTGGAAATTTCTGTTGGCGAAATCAGTAAGGACACATTCAACCCATTTTGCATTAAGCTGAAAAGGGCTGCGTTTCCTTTGCTTCACCTTGATGCTGAAAAACAGAAACTTGGAAGAAGTTGTTGCTAGAGCAGGTTTCATTCGATTGTGAGACTGAAAAAAAAGTATGCATGGAAGCCATCTGTTGATAATTGAAACAGTAATATCTGTTCCTAACACTTCAGCTGGATTATACTAATGAAGATTTTGAGAGAACAGGGAGGTAGGTGAAACAGGTTTAGAAACAGAGACATTCGTCCAACTAAACCAAGCTTGTAAAATATTAATTTTTATAATTCATTTTTACAAACTGAAATACAAATGCCAGTGAAAATAAAGCCTGTGTTACGAAGATATCTATGAAACTTCTTTTGTTTTCATCAAAATAAGATTAAATTGTAATGGCTCATGTTTTCTGGCTATGTGTGTGTAAGTACATGCCTTGAAAATGTCCAGTATCTGCAGGAATATCCAGACAGGAACCAAAATACCCGTTCTAGCTATTCTTTAATATCTTTTTAGAACGTATGTTTTGCATTAGATTGTAAAGAGCTAACAAGTATCCACTTGGTATAGAAATCCCTAATTATACATTAAAAAGCTTCATAAGAGAAAAATTTTGAAAGCGCTCAGAGATGATCTTGTGTTCATGGCTGAATGAATATCCTTGGCACCAGTGATCTTCAGTTCACTGAAAGGGGAAATCAGGAGCGCTAAATAATTATCTAAAGGTGCTTAGCAGGTTATAGATTGAAAGCTTGTGATACAGATGTACCCACTGCATGTGTTGTATTGTTCGTGTGCATTGAAAATAAATCATATAAATTGTATTTTTAGCACAGAAAATGTGTTCAGGTCACAGGTTTTCTGCATCAATAATTATTTTGATTGTGATTGGGAGAGGTGGGTGTGTGCAATAATTTAGAGGTATTCATCCCGAGGTACTCTGGTTTTTCCAGTTTCTTATCGTTGTGGGTTTTTTTTTCTTTTCAAGAAAGACCAGAGTGTATGGCCAAGGAAAATGAAACTCGAGTCACCTTTCCCACCACCTACATGTATGCTTTAAGCTGTAATAATAGAGGTGTTTTCTGTGTGGGTTGGTACTTCACTGTAAGTCAGGGTAGTTTCATTCTGTTTGTACTTACTAAGGCGTCAGTGCACACATTTTAGTTTAGATCCTTTCTCTGCTTGTAGGGATGCAAACTGGAATTTCAACACGCTCTTTCAATTGCTTGTTCCCTTTTTTTAATACAATTTTTGAACTTTCTGATTTTCTTAATTAGGCTTTGCCAAGTTCATCTAACTTTCAAAGCTATAATAGCAGGGAGAAGCGTAAAAATGCACAGGAAACATCCCTAAAGTTTTTATAAGATTATCTAAATATGGAGAAATTTAATTTGACATCGTTCTAAAAATGTGTAAATCCATCCAGAAGAACTACAGAACCAAAGCAACTCTGAGAGAAAATAGCAGGAAGTATACAGTATGAAGGTTAAAGGCTTAATGAAAGGATTAAAGTACTCCTAGGGGTATTCTGTATGCACCTGCCCTATGTTTTATGAGTTTTGCTGTTGAGACATGCACTCCAGGTTTACCCCTGCTAGGGAATATTTTGTGTTGAAGCAGATGCTTTCATTTATATATCCACAGGATTTGTATTCCCACATGCATACAAATATATCACACACACACTCTTTCATACGTTCATATGTCCCCAAGAGCGTCAGAAGATCACAGTTTCCCCCACAAGTAATGTGACTACGTTTTTCAAGTAACTTTGATATTTTGGGTTTCAAACCTAGTCCTGTCATTCTGCATTTTTACACCTTCTACATCCCTGAAAGGTGCTGGCCAGCCGAGGCAGTACCACTGGCAGCCTGGCTTTCCCAAGGATGTCCCTTATTCAGACTTCCTGAAAGTTCTCACCTGGCCTTTTCATACCTTTTCTGGAGTTTCCCCATTGTTGGGCCATTTTGCCTTCTCTCCTTCAGGAAAATAGTTAAAACCTTGTGCCTCTCTACTGAAAACCAGTACAGCCCTGTAGATCAGACTGCTCTGCGTTTGCATTCAAGACTGTAGATCCTCATTCTGTGTTAGAAATCATGTATGTGGTGTCTTCAGAAGAGACTGTCCCTTGGTGTTACAATGGACTTTATGAAGGGAAACCAACACCTTGTTTCTTGTTCTGCCTTCCATACGTGATAATTTTAAGGTAGCCCTTTGTTAATGTCCTGTCATTTCTCATCAGCTTCCAGTGCCAGAAACCCAAGTGGATGTTGCTTCTACAGCTGAGCTAAAGAAATCCTCTGTGTAGAAGTAATTTTCTATGCTCACTTTTTGGAGTTTAAAAAGTAAACAGCATATGTCCAAGAGTGTGTGGGAGGCGAAAAATGCATACGCTTAACAACTTGTGTGCTTCACAAAGCATGGACTAGCTAGCTGCAGAAACACAGTGCTGCTACTGATAGCATGTGCCTGACAGAAAGAGAATAACCTTAGAAAAGTGTGTGAATCATTAACAGTCTAATGGAATTATACTGAAATAGTTAATTCATATAAACCAAATGTCATATATTTGCCCAAAATATTTTTTTCTGTATGTGTTGCACATGGGTTTATGTCTGATGCAGTCCTCTTACTAAAGATCCACTCTTGTATTTACATTCAGGCTTAACTTCAAGCCCACAGATATCAAAACAAATGCAGTTGCAAAGCTGGGTGTATGTGCAAGTGCTCATTTATACCACATGTAGAGATGCGATTTCTTTCTTCATTCTCTCCCTTGGTTTAATCACGTGAGTAAAACTAAAGGGCAATTGGTGTGGTGTGAGTTTGGGAGACCACTCCACTCCTTTTCAATCCTCCACACACCCCCAGATGTTTTCTTCTTAGTAATGCCTGGGTTTGATTTTCAGCCAGCAGTTTTGTTACCAGTCAGAGAAAACTTTACTGAGACACGGGGCTTGCAGGAATTACCTTTTTTTTTTTTTTCAAAATTACTTTTATTCCTAAATGCCAATCACAGAATGTCTTTGTTTATAATCTCTCAAAACCGTGTGAATGCCGTGATCGGAGTGCTTTGGGTGGTTCTGTGCTGTGATAGGGATGCTTTTAGCTCCTGTTTTGGGAAGGTCTCCGAGCACACGTCAGCAAGCCCACACAGAGGCTCTGTGCCATCTGCTGCTCACACCGGAGAGGATGGGGACCGGGGGCTGGATTAGGTGCTCAGTGGAGATTTTTCTGCTGTTGTTACTGTAACGTCAGAGCGGACCTTCACGCAGCCGAGCAAATCGTGAAGAAATTTGCATGTTTGAGCAGCGGGAGTCGGACAGACCAAGGGCGAGAATGCCGAATGCCCCTTTGAACCAGCCAAGCCCACCCCTGAGGGCTTGTCCGGAGCCTCTCGCTCCTCTCCCGCAGACCTCGCGGTCACCGGTGCCTTACAAACCCTGACTTAATGACTTTCTGCACCACATTCACTTGCTGTACATTAATGAGGATTTTTTAGTTGTGTTCCTGCTTTTTGTCTCTTTTAAGACTACTTTCAGTGTTTTAGCATCATGTTCAAAAGGCTAGTCAGACTTGTGTGCTCGCAGCCTCATTAAAATTCTGTTCTGCACATCCTCTGACTCACACTTTATAATCTATCAGAACACCTGTTTTCTTTACAATGGCCACAAGGCAGCTCAAAACACTGTGGTATTTAGCATTTAATAATGAGCACAAGATATGTATTTTTTGACACTTAAAATTTCCTTTAGAAAAGTGTATGGAAAAAATTCTGGTTTGAATGAATTATCTGAGTTCTCTCGTCTTCCCTCCCTTCCTCCCCATGTTTCGTTACTTGAATTTTGACAGAACTCAATAATTCTGTGGCAAATGGAGAATTCCTGCATGACATTAGGCAGTGGTCAAGACGAACTGTGGTGGAATTTATGGAGCAATCTCTTTCCCCACAGTATTAGCAGTTTTTAAATTTGTTAGGGCAGGAAGTGATTGAGATTTGTATCTACATTTAAATAAGAGCCCTTCACAAGCAGTACATTGTAACTCTACCCCTATGAGGACGCTTAGAAGCTTAAGTATATTGTTAACATCTGTCTCTTTATCATTCCATTACTTAAATCAATAGTGGGCATTGCAAACCATTTTTCTTTTAGTTACAGGCTTTTAGAATTGCAGTATTTAGCTTAATATTAGCCATTTGATACAGAAGCAGTTTGAGGGCTCAGCATGGGGTGAAAAATGTGATCTCAGAGGGCGAAAGCCTGTCACTGTTATGTAAGTGAAGAATCATTTCCCAGTGGATATGAAATTCTCTATCTTTAGTGCCCTAATAGAGGACATACTGCAAGTTGATTATTGTAATCCTACAGTGTTATCTCATCAGTGAGTGGATTAAGGGAGTTCTTTCTGCTGAGGGGTCAGAATAAACATTTTCATTTACTCCCTGCTGTGTCACAGACAAATAGAGGTGTTATCCAAGAACGTTTTGCCACACATGGTAAACATAAGTACAGTAATGTGTCAGTGATTCTTCTTCCAGCTTTCCACTGTCATGCAGAATAGAATGTATGCTGACAGTAAAGTCAAGGAATGGGCACTAGAAAGGAAAAATGTATTCTTATACTTAATGTAGAAGCTCATATTACTCCCTAATTAAATTGTCTCACCTTGGTTCAGGTTAGCAAAGTTTCAGATGTGGGATATTGCGTGTCATTTTTATCAGGAAAATTAGTTCACTGCCTCAATTGGTCCAAGAATCAAAGATGTTGAGATGTATTTTAAAGGAGTAAGTTGAAAAGATAAGGACATAAATGTGCAAGTGGAGGAGATAAATATCATAGACAGATTTAACGTCCTGCCTGTTGGAGAACAAAATTTCCAAAGAATCCTATGCTTAAGAAGGCATTATGCATCAGTTGTTTACCCCATATACTCTTCCAGGGAATTTCCATAAAATACCATAAGGAGTAGTGATTTTTCCTTTCCTGCTAAACGTTGTTCTTTTTGAAAACTGCTACTCCCAGGATGAAACCTCCTTCTCTGAACGAAACGATCGCAGGGCACGTTTTAGTAGGAGAGCTGTTCCTGGAAAGCCAGCAGCCAAATTGTGTGTGGCATCAGAGCTCTGGGAGGATCAAGGGTGGCAGCAAATGCAAAGGGAGAACCAGTACCACATGAAAGGAAAAGACCTGGAGGTGCCTAATGCAGAGGGTTCCTGAGTCTTGTAAAGCAGGTGTCAGCTTGGCTCTGTGGTCTGAATCACTCTGTAGGTACTGCAAGGATTTTATAAATGGAAGAGCCATTCTCTTGAGTGACTGTGGAGTTGTTAGGTTCCAGTAATTCTTAGAATGGATTTCTTCCCTATATTGCTTATATATCTGAAAGATAGTTTAAAAATAAGTGGGTAATATTTGTGGACAATACAGAGAGAAGAAAAGGGGTCAAAATGCAAGATTGCTGTGGAGTAGTGCCAAGATTCCATAGCCTGCAGAGTGTGTACCTGTATTTCTTCAAACACAGTGCAAAATAGTGGATGGATGTCTTCATATATAGCAAATAAAATATACAAAGGCACCTGAGCTCAAAATTGAAATTGTGTTTCTATAGAGGAAGAAATCTTTAGGAAATAGTCTTCTTTGTGGAAGGTACAGGATCATGACCTTTCCCTTCTAAGGTGCCTGTTGTTCCCCATCACCTTCTTGCCCTGCAGGCAGGGGTTTGCACAGTGATCAGTTCCAGCAAGGCAGATGCAGGAGCCTCTGCTCAGCTCCTGCCCCTCTTCTCCCTCCTGCCTCCTGTGACAGTTCCTGGAGCTGTGCAGGTGAAATTGCACGGGTGGAGCTGCCACATCGGTTTATAAATGACATTCAGTTTGGCGTTTCTTTGTGGTTGGTTGGTTGGTTTTTGAGGTTTTTGGTGGGGGGGGAGGATTTTGTTTGTTTGTTTTGTTGGTTTTTTTTCAGACTGGAGCAGTGGCTCTAAGTCAGCTGCTCAGCTCCTGTGTTTGCAGTTGTGTTTGGGCGGGGGAGAGCTGGCAGGCCGGGCAGGGATGAGTGGGTGCGAGAGGAGGAGGGCAGGATCTGTTTACACTGGGTTCAGCACTAGCAAAAATTACAGCGTGGAACTGCACTCTCAGCAGACAATTTGATTACTGAGGCACTGCTCCAAGCACATGATTTATCCACGTAGCTCAAAACAGATAGGAATAGAGCCAGTGTGCTAATGCAAAGTAAGAGTTTCGAATAGAGCTTAATCAGATGTGACAAAATAGGATGAAATATAGATGGAATTAAACAAAACATGTGAGTGTTGCATAAAAGAGTGAACTTAAACCACTAAACAGAATAAAACATAAAATACTAGTTACATGGCACGCTAAAATCTGTTTGAATGTGGTTTGCCACATGACAGGTTTCATTATATCATCCATTTGACAAAAACAAAGAAGTTTTCTCCAGAGCCTAAAAGCAGGAGTACAAGCAAGGTCACCGTGTATTAGATTTGCCAGTGCAGCAGAGCATGGCCGTGGCCGCTGGGGCTGGGGAAGCTCTGAGGACATCACACACATGCTCCTGGGGGAGTGCTGAGGCTCCAGCACTGACTGGCACAACAGTTTGCTGGATAACTTCTGATACAGGAATCAAAACTTCACCTAAGCTGATCTAGCTGCCAGCTCCTGGTCTTTCCAGTTCCTATCAGAGAAATGCTTATGGAGTACTGTGTTGGCATAAAACAAACCTTGTCAAGATTTCTCTGTGTGAGATTTATGCAGAGTGAAATAAAAGTGTGACATGGACACCTGATGCGTGAGTCTTCTGTATGAAGCATGACACTTGGCAACAGAGGCAGTGCTGAGCTCTGCAGACCTGCCAATTCGCACTCATTTGGAGTGACTCAGGCATTTTTTCCTGTTGGTTGTGCGCAAATATCCAGCTAAATAGCTCCTGAAGTTAGAGGGGGGTTTATGCAATGAAAGACTTTTCTGAAGTATTTTTTTAACAGTGCTTCTTTAGACATATGTTTTCCTTCTGTTCTTTAATCACAGTTAGCCTTTCAGAACAAAATCTATGTGGATTTTGAACATGAATAATTAAAAGAATACATTCTGCTTTTGTCTCTTTGTCTTACAGAAGCGTAAGATGATTTGGATCTTCATTTTTTGGTAAAGCTCACTGTTTCACTGGGAAACAGGGGACCTAACCTTAACTCCAGGTTAGCTCCTTATTTTTGTCATTCAAGTCTTAGTTATGGGTAAAAAAGAAAGACAACCATATGTAAGGTCAAGAATGTATTGTAAATGTAATTGAAATCATGGCTGGCTAATAAAAAAATTACTGTTAGGCCACATGCAGCTGTTACAGAAAAAGGAGGAAAGGGAGGAGGGAGAAAGCTATTACAGAAAAAGTCTCAGTAAAAGCAAAAGAAGTAATACAAGTCTCACTAGTAATACTTTTAAGGTTGTTGCATGCACTACTGAGCATCTACCCCTTCCTTTCTCATGTCATGCTACACTCCCACTGGCCCCGGGTCCGGAGGCTGCGGATTTCAGCCGGGAGGGAGGTTTGGGGGAATCATTCATGTAGCAGGAGGGCTATAGCACTGCTGGCAAGGAGTTCATCTTTCTCTTTGGCTGGGAAAAGCACGATGCTGCTGTTGGGGATTTTTCATCCTCCTCACCTCGGGAATGCTTGGGGCTCCCGTTAAGTTTCTGACGTGTTTTTGCCCCTTGTTCCTTCTCCGCAGATCTGCAGCTCTGCGTGACGGCTGCATTTAGTGGCTGTGTCTCTCTTGTGTGCCATAGACTTGTTCACTGTTTTCTTCGTTACCCTTAAAAACAGTTTTGCCCCTCTGAGGCCTGGCCTCCTGTCGCCTTTGCAGTGCTGGTGTTTCCCATGTCACCCCCTGCCCTCTCTCTGCAGTCACACTGGCGCTGCAGCGTCACAGCAGGGTCAGGAACATGGAATGCTGCCCAGACTGACCACTTGTCATTGCAATTTCTTTCAAAATTATGGTTATTTCATGTGACTATACAAAGCTGAGGACAAGTGACACCAATTAGACAACAGTCACTTGGTTATTAAAAAAAAATAAAATCATTATTAGAGCTAAAAACAAAGCTCCAGAAAGACAAGCCAAGACTGGACAAGGCTGGCATAGCCAGAGGCACGGGCTGTTGGGTAGCACGGAGCCTGGTGCCACACAGACACTGCCAGAGCCTCTTCTACCTGAACAGGTCAGCAAGAGTTCTGCTCTTTGGTTCCCACAGGACTGTCCATTGCTTCTGTCTTCCCTGTGTGCACTTATTTACACTGATGAGAGGCTCATCCTCATCCACCTGAGTGTGATAGGATAGAACAGCCTCACAGCTCCATGGAGTTAAAACTACGTGAGATTTTTGAAGAGATGGAAAGTCAATGCATATGTTTTCTTAAATAATTTCTGAATGGCAACTGAGGTTAATCCTTTGGGTGCACTGAATGTAAAAACAGTAAAGGGAAAACAAGGTTGAAATAGCAAAAATGCCATGAAAAATTGCTATTGATCACCCGAGTGGCTCTTTCAAAATCTATCACATTCAAGTTACAAAAGGAAAATCAGTCATGTTAGGAGAAGCAATATGTCAATACAATTGTATTTTATAATCCTAGTGCTGCCAGAACTGCTTTGCACCATTAAGAGCAGTATCTGGGAGCGTGTTGGCACCGCTGGTTTAGGGGCCAGTCTTTGTCATGCAGCTTATTACCATGGGAATTTTATTGTTAGGTTAGAAGTTCAGTGTGACGAGTCAAGCTTCTCTTTCTACTAGTCCTATGTCATTGGAACATGTAACAAGTTTTTATATATATATATATATATAAAATATGTAAATTATTAAGTAGAAAAATTGAAGCCTTAGAGAGTTATCGGTGGTAACACGAGGATTTATATAGCTTAACATTTTTATTTAGATTAGCTGTTTAGAAAACATTCTTCCCTGTGAGGGTGGTGAGGCCCTGGCACAGGCTGCCCAGAGAAGCTGTGGCTGCCCCATCCCTGGAAATGTCCAAGGCCGCGTTGGATGGGGCTTGGAGCAACCTGGGATAGTGGGAGGTGTCCCTGCCCATGGCAGGGGGTGGGATAAGATGAGCTTTAATGTCCCTTCCAACCCAAACCTTTCTATGATTCTGTGTGAATCATTCATATGAATGTGTGTGATTTTTACTCAGTTTCTTTTTTTTCTCCAGAGCAGTTCCTACCATTGCCCTGTCACATAATGTGACAGGATAGAACAGTCCCACAGCTCCACAGAGTTAAACTATGTGAGATCAGGCTTAGAAATACCTCTATGGTGATGGGGGCACAGATATTTGCTTAATTTCCTGAGCACAAACTTTCAGGATTTTTTAATTTATTTTTTGTTTGTTTGTTTTTTAACACATTCTCCATTTGATCCATTAGGAGGAACATTAAAGCAGAATGTTCAGCTCATTAAGTTTCAGTCATGCAAGACTTTCATTCTCAGAATAAAAGCTCATGCGCTTGGAAATATTTGAGAAAAAAAAAAGAGAATGTAGAAAGTTGAACAGTTCCGAGGTACAATGGAATTGTGTGAAAGACTAAAATTCATTTGATAAAAAATAGCAGGTTCCATGTGCCAGGAAACGTTAGGAGAGCATGCAAATGCAATTGGATTTTCAGGCTTTTCAGCAAGGTGTAGAAAGATCTGCAGCTACGTGAATCCAGGCTATTAAATACTTTTAATACCTACTGTTATTCTTTGACAGCTGTATAAAATCAGTCTTCTGACAAATTCTTCTCCATTTTTTATTTAGATAAAAAGTTCAATAATTAAACTTTGCCAATGAATGTCAAATTTCAGTTAGTGAAAGAGAGAGAAAACGCAGAAACAATCATTTATTACAGAATATAATGCCATTTCATTTTCATAGAAAGTGAGTTTCATTATCTTAAAACTTAAGCTATTACTGTTTCTCCAGACATTTAAATGAAGAAATGTTTAGTCATAACAGAAACACTTTTAAAATTCTGTTTTTATTTTGAGAAAGGCGTTTTTTCTGCTCTGATTTTCTCTGTGTTCTTTAGGAACAACTGCCCTGCTAAATAGGTGAAGCATAAGAACTTTGCCTTTCTAGAGATTCGGTTAATTAAGTATTTTTCAAGGAAATGGCAGAAATAGGACAAAAAGTGGTGAGTTGTTGAGTTACTAGACGAGCCTTTTCGTAAGCATATAGATGATGGCTCAGAAGACGAGTCTTATAGAAGATTCATTTTAATCAGTGCATTTTTTTAAGCCGTACAGTGAGGTTTATTAGCCCTACACTACAATTCCATACGTTTGTGCTGTAAGAGTGTCAAGAAAGCCGCTGGAATTAAAAGAATTAGATACTGAATATTAAATATTTTTAATACATTAATGAAATATTCTTAACAGGTTGTAAGACTGATGTAAAACAGAAGAATACAAAGGTGCAGGTTATTAGTATTCCACACATGGATGATGTAGGTTTTCTTTGAAGTTGCCTATTAAAAAAAAAGACGGCTTGTTGCTTGAGCTACATGTCCTCTGAAAATAGATACATTCCTGCCCTTCCAAGACTTCTCCTATTTTTACATAAGTAAAAGTAGCTTGAAGGAAAATCTCATTTGTCCCTTGATCATCCCCGGTAAAAATGTTCCTTACGGACAGCTTTAGGACAGCAGCTGCTCCTGCTCCATTGATGATACAGTAGGTGCATTTTAGCAGGAGATAGGATCAATTTCTGTAGGATTATGATAATGATTTCTACAAGAAATAGCAACCTGTGCTTACCTCAGCCTGCACATGTGCTTGATTTGACTTCTGACTGAGGCTGCTGCATGACCTAACTGAACCCTGGAAGGAAGTACTGTCAAAACTGTCCTCAAAAATATTCTAGCACAGACTTTTTCAGTTATTTTATACTCCTTCAAAATGCCCAGTGATTCGTTTTGGTTTTAGAAGCGGTATGTTTGAACCAGAGTCAGTTTCTGTATTTCATTGGAAAAATCCTCATTGTATCCAAAGCAGTGAAAAACTGGATTATAGCAGTGCTTGGTATCAGTTGTACATCCCCGAACACAGCAACTTGTTCAACACGAGTGACTACTGCAGTCTTTTTTTTTCGCTAACAATTTATACATTTGTCCAAATACCTAAACTTTCTTGCCTTTTTTCTTCCTGGCAGATGCACGATAAATACTGTATTTGTGAGACGTGTGGCTCTAACCAGTCATTTGTTTTACAGATCAAAGAAACAAATATGTTGTGAATCTTTTTTAGTTCACAGTGTCAGCAGAGCATGAATAGATTAATATGTACAGAACTCAGAAATGTAAAGTTTAATTATTTACAGGCATTTTAGCTCTTGTTAATTGGCAGCTGAGTGCAAACCCTGTGTAGCCAAACAAGTCTTGACTCTACAAGAACAGTAACTGCACTTATCAGCCAAAGAGAACTCAGTGCCCTTTGCAGTGGAGTTGCTTTTGGTGACTGCTGTCACTTCTGTCATGGACAGGGAAGGAGAAGGATTCCTAAGGCGAAGCTGGGGAAGGTTTGCCATGTTTAAGGGGGTGTGTAACAGGAACCCTGAAACTCTTGATGTACCAAAAAACCCCACCGACATATGGATGTACTGCGTCATGTCACATACATCTCTCCTGATTGCTTCTTGCTTCTCTGTGTAGTCCCAGGGAAAGTAGTCATTGTCTGTCTTAGGCTTCTGTCCACCTCCATGGACCACTCGGTGCAGGTTTAATCAGAACTGGTTCGTTTTCCTTTGTATCCCTATCCCTGTCTGTTACCACAGTAATCTTTTGGGTTATAAAAGGCAAAATATGTCAGTAAGGTCCAGAAGATAACCCATAATGTTTGTCAGGGTTGTAACAGTAATTAAAGGTAGAGGGCATAGCTATTGTACTTGATGTTAATATATTTACATCAGCAAACAAACAAATTTAAATGAAATCGGAATTTGTCCCTGAACATCAGTGCGAATAATATTGTGATGCTTTAATTATTTGAAGTTAGATAAAAGTATCAAGCTAATGTGAAGTGTAAATTACTGTCTCAGGATAAATAGACATTGAAGGAAGAGCTTATTCTTCTGTTGAATACATGAAAAATGAAAAGCACACTGTATTGGTAGAAAAGGCGGTTTCTATTTCAGAAACACCTTTGGGACTGATGAACTGCCTAACTTCAATCTGAAACGAAGAAATTTCATTGAAAAAAGTGAAATGCAAAATTGTAGCTTCACTTGTCATGTATTATCTTGCCTGTGTCTGTTTTATTCTTTTTCTTAGAACTTGCCTTTTATTATCGTTTTAATCACCTCGATGGGTATTATTATAATCTCAAAATGTCAGCCTGGGGAAAGTGACAATCCAGTCATGACTTTGTTTCAATGTCACCTTTGTTAATTCATGCTTAGCTCCTATTTAAAATTTTGGTATCAATCCTGTGATTAGATATCAGGTGTGATGTGGCCAGTACTTACAGGTGAGCAGGCACAATGAAAGTGCTTCAGTATTCATTCCTGTTTGGAATTAAGTTCCTCATCGGGAATTATCTACCTTAAAAAATTTTTTCCTTTTGAATTTTTTTCTTGGATCTTAATATTCAGATAGATAAACAGTTTTGTATCATGAAATGACACCAGTAACTCTCCCTGGCAGTTTGGAACAGTTTTCCATGCATGATCACAGGTAGATACTGTTCAAACACCTCTAATATGAATTTAGAAGTTACTTGTCAAGACACTATTCCATTCTAACTATTCTAATATTCCAAAACCTTTCCTGGAAATGATCATCACAGATACTACTTTGATGTTCTCAGTACCTGCTTAAGAAAAAAAAACTATTTCATCATTTATATTTTGTTTGGGATACATTTGAAATGAGATAAGTTTAGTAAATTATTCAGAAATGTAAAGGATTATTCAATAAAGTTTTGCTTTCTTATTTTCAGTGCATTAAAGATAAACTATTAAAAAGAGGGACCAGTTAACGCAGCATAAAGATGATGCATGAAATGTGACATCTCTTTAACATTGAGAGAAAACACTTCCCTCCATTGAGTGCTTTACAGCTAATGCAAAATATTGACACAGCCCTATTATACCAAACAATAGACTTCTTTCAGAAAGATAATTTTATAGAAGGGGTAGTATCATGTGATCTTATTAATATTTATGAAATATGATAACAGAAAAAAGGGAATTGGGATAGCGCTGCTATCTTTATAGACCCTATCCATTTCAGCTTCAAAATGTTTTTCATTTCACACATCAGACACTAATTAGCAAATATCTAATTAGTGTTAGAAGAGTAATCGCTCATGGGAGTTGTTGAGGCTTTGAGCTTTCATGCATGCAAAAATAGTGCCACTTTAGGTACATTTGTTAAGGTACAGTAACTTTAACTTTTATTTTTCTCTGAACTGCGTGAATTAAAATAAAAAGCAAAATTAAGCTCCAATAATTGGGGGTGGGAAATGAATGCATTCATAAAGAATGAGGCAAGATCCAGAAAAAATTAAAATTTAGGTATTTTGAAACTTCTTGCAGATGCTGGTAAATTCAGTAGACCAAACAGAATATAATATTAATTTGATTTGATTTTACTTTCCAGGTGAAAGACTATCTGTGACGTTCCTCTTTACGAAACAGATAACTGTATATACCCCAAATGAGTGGAACACACAATACAGCCAAGGATGGAATAATCAAAATGCTATCAGAATTCTACTGTTTTTAAGTTTTATAGTTCAAGTATGTCATGGTGATAAGTTTCTTGTTATGAGTATTAATTATTAAGTTATGTGGGGGTTATTTTGCATTTTTCTTTCATGAGAGACATAAATTCTATATGAACAGAATCTACCTTAGTAGTAATTTTGTCACAGAGCAGATCAACACATCTTAGCTAGAAACAGAGTGTTCAGTACAGAGCATTGTGCTTCTGTCAGCGTCAAAATTACAAATGTGAAGGAGGAAATAAAACCAACTATTTTTCACACCTGGTTTTAGCAACACGTCTTTAGTTCACTCTAAAATAATACAAGCAGGAGCCTGATTTTGAAAATAGACAGACTGTAGGAAATGTATGAAAATAATATTAATGATAAAATATTTAGATACTGTTTAAATATGCAACAAAATATTGAAAAGTGCTGGAGGACTGAAGAATTAGTCTTTTTTGATTCTGCGGAATTTGATAGCACAACCCTTTTTGCTCAACTTTCTGAAAATGAAATGTCTATCGAATCCGGGTGCACTCTAATTCATATTCATACACATTTTTCAATAACAGTTTACTATCAGTTTAATTTTAAAGATAATGTGGGCTCAAACTGTAGCTTTTAGATGGAGGAAAAGCAATTCATCTGTGATCTCCCCTAAATTGATTTCCATTTCAGTGGAAATGGCTTGTCCTGAAGTTTCAACTGTCCTCAGCAGAACGTTTCCTCCTAATGATGCAATATTTGCACAGTATCCGATTCTCATACTCTCCAGAATCTGGTTCCTAAATATTAGAGAAACTGAGTAGTTTATTTTGTTGAAGGGGCTGACTGGAAAACAGATGTAAATAAACAGCATAAGTGCTGGATGCACTTAATTTTTCTCCTGTTCAGGCAGCCAGATTTGCATGGGGTTTACACCTATATCCCAAGTTTATTAATAAAGCCAGCAGTAGGTCAGGAACACAGAAGTGACTATCAACGGTTTGATCAAATGTCAGCTTTTAAAAAATCTTACCCACCGTAGTGCTCAGCAAAGTATTCCCCAGACTCAATCCCAGTGAACTCTTAATTACAGGAGTTTTTATCTTTTGTTGGTTTCTGTCTTAGCCTCTTTTAAAACCACTGTGAATTCCTAAGATGTGGGTCACTGAGTACACCTGAAATTTTTAAACATGTGAAGGAAAATGAAGTGTGAAAAACCGTGCTTAGATTATAAAGACTGTGTGAGGACTTAATAGAAATGGTGGGGGGGGGGGAAGTTTTGAAAGAGACCTCTGGAAAATGAAGGAGATGGTATTTCTGTGCATTGAATCTGTGAAAATGGAAAAATGAGTGTGTTTTACAGACACTTCCATGCGTGGCTTAACAGCATTATTGGAAATGGACTGATTTACACTGGTATGGTCTGCTGATGTTCCTTGGAACTTAAGGGGGCATATCAGCACATTTTTTTCATCATCAAAATGCTGCTCAAATAGTTTGCCTAATGGCAGTTCTCCATATATTGTGACTTATCTAATTTCGGCTCCTGTTTACAGTACTGATGCTCAGCTCTGACACGCAGCTCGGAATTGCAAAGTGTTTCTCTAGGAAAGGTTACTGCCACCAGCTTCAGCTACAGATGAGAACATTAAAGAAGAAGGAGGCAAATTACCTGAAGCAAATTTGAGAATACAACCTTCTTTTCCAAACTCCAGTCTGCTTCTCTAGTCACTTGTCCTCGCTACCATAATATCTGTACCAGAAATAAGAGTTTCTGAACCTTACTAAAATATTAAAGCATAAACTACTGGGTTTAGGTGAAAAAAAAAAATACAGGTTTTTTCCTTGTTTTAAGGCTGTAGTTGGTCAGGAATTGCTACAAAATAGAACACATAGTACATATTATATATATGTATGCATATACATATTTAGTTTAAATTTTGTAAATGCATGAAAAAATTCAACACAGAAGGATTTTCTTCTGTTGAATAGTAATTTCTTGTTAGGTTGTGGGGTTTATTTTTGTGTTTCTTTAAACATGGAAGGAATCTTTTATTTCTCTTGAATTCCTCATGTTTGCCAGAGCAGTGCAGGTTTGTCAGGACAAGCATTTTGTCACGTAACTTTTGGAGAATGTCTGTCTTAAAATTCCACTGAGACATGAAAGAAGAACCGGTTGATAGCAGGAATGCTATAGGACTCTTTCTTCTTTCCTCAAGGACTGAGCTAATAATCTGTCAATTTGAGTGTCCTAATTTATAACTCAACACCCGTAGGCTTTATTCCTGCTCCCCTTCAGTAATTGACATGTCAATGAAAATGCAAGAGCAGCCCCTCCGTGGGTAATAGGGATACTGAGGCACTGCTGTTACCTTCTCTTCAAAGGATCTCCAGAAATGTCTTCAGTGGATCCACTCCTTTGTTGCCATCTTTTCGTTTGTGTCAGTCCAGAGCAAGGGGGGGAGGGGGTGTTTTATTTTAAACTCTTTTTCTTTTTTATCAGTGTGAGGTGTGCTCTGTATATACAGATTTCTTGGTCTGTATTGATTTTATGTAGCAGAATAATAAGCAAAATGAAAAGAGTAAGAATTGTGGAATTGTTCTAGTAGGCAAACCAAAAATGATGGTAAAGAATACCTTCGTTAGTAATGTTTTTCAGTATTTGTAAGAAGATTTCTGTTAAGTCAAGCAGATGGAATGAGGCTTGTAAACATCAATTTATGGTAGATTTTGCAGGTGTTTAACATCTGTCTCAAACAGTTGATAGTATTTCCACACAGCCTAATTAGCAAGGTCAAAAATCAAAGATGTGTTTATAAAGCAACAGTGACCAGATAGTAAATATGAATCATAAGCAGATTCTTGATATCCCATGATGATTTACTGCTTGTGGAAAAACTTTATTTCATTCTATTTAATTTTTCTTCTTCCTATTGTAAAGATATACCAAAAAAAGAATGCTTTGTGCTTGATGTAGTGACATAGTTAAGGCAAAACCATTCCTTTGAGCTCTTTATTTATTTTATTGCCTACATTTAGATTATGTTAACTTTGTGGTTTTAACCTTTCTCTGTTACAAGAAGTTACTCTGTAAAAGCATTTCCATAAATTTCAAAACCTTTATTTAAGTCACTTCAGGGCATAGCTTCACCAGAGAAAGAAACTTCATCATTCCTTAACTCAACTTTTTGGTTTTCATTCTTGAGAAAGTTGGTTTTGAATAATCTGAATGTGCTTAGACTTTTCCTACTCTATGTATGTTAAAAAAAAATACTCTTTGAAGTCAACTATTTCTTTTTGTCTTCCAGAATTCATGGAGTTGTCATTAAGGTTATTCAGCTTGTAGAAATTATGTGTTGCAATGTTATGTCTTAGTAAAAAAAAAAAAAAAAAAACTTGGGACATATTCCAAAGTAAGAAAAAAACCTGAAAAAATCCAACCCAAATGCTTCTTTGAAAAAGAGTTAATACTGAATTGGGGTCATGAAATAACAGGTGTCTGCTTATTGAAGGTGATAAACTTGATAAGGAAACTGGAGCAGATGAATGTCGTCTCTGGGGAAGCGTGTTTGCCTTTTTCAAAAGCACAGATTTTAAGTCTGGATTCAATTTCAGAAATGCATTGGCTTGCCACAATATGTAGATCACAACTAGAACAGGTAAATGCAATTTGTATAAGCACGTAAATCAGAGAGTGTGATTTTAAGTACCTTTTAATGAATTAGATTTGTCTCATAATATTCCTATTAAGTAGGTAAATATCACTGATCCTCATTATTTAGAGATCAGGTGGCATTAGCAAACACACATTATATTTCAGCAACAGAGTTTCCAGCTTGTGAGTCGAATGTTAAGATCATTTCAGAATCAGTACTAAGCAGTTCTCAATCTCCCACGTAATCAAATCTCTTTATTTTCCATTTACTTTTCTGTAAAGTGAGAACAATAATACTATGTGCAAATTCAATATAGAAATGCACAGAACAGTTTTTGCTGCTTTTGAGATCCCAAATGGATCTAACCAACTGTGTGGTACTGTTTTTAGGAGAAATTCTTACTTCTTCTATGCGGTATAACCCACTGAAGTCATGAAAGCACCAAATGGGTTTGATGATGATGACTGAATCCCAGAGCTTTCTAAGATTGTAGGAGACTGTGCTAGCAGCAACAGCTTTAATTCATCTATAGTTATTTCGGTTTCTTCTACAACCAATACAAAACCACAATCAAACTCTTCTGCAGAAGTATATATGGAGTATGACAGTATACTCAACACACAAAGATTTTTATTTAACACATGCAAAACAAAATTTAAAAAAATCCTTGGTTCGTATTTATCCATGGGATAATTAGATTTGCAGGAATCCGTTTGGGTTTTAGGAGCCCATCTTATTAATTTCTCTCGTGTAAATTAATGCTTTTACCATACAGTCTCAAATGAAGTCCCCTCATTCCAGACTGTAATGTAAATCATAGTGTATTGGGTTTGTTATCCCTGGCTGTGTTTACTTGCTTGATCAGAAGTACAACCAGGTGGTACCACCTTCTTACAACAATTTTACTTCCCTTTCAATGAGAATGGCTCATTTGAAGTTTGTGAAAGGCATATCCGTATGGAATTCACAGGATTTCATGTTGTGATACAGCAAGGAGACTTGCTAGAAATTGCCTGTTTCAGGCTGATGATGCAAAACTAGACATCTGTTAAATTAACATCTATCTAACATTTTTGCCTTTCAGTCAAATGCATTCAAAAAATTTAAATGTTTTTTAGCTGTCAAAACAATCTGTCACAAGATATTTATTTTTTTTTGTATAATGGGTTACTTAAGGAAAGCAGCATATGGTTGAGTAAGCTGCACCTATGCAGCTCTGTACTACCTATGAACTACTGGAATATGTACAGGTTTACGTGGTTACTTTTGAAAATTTAAATAAATAAAGTAGAACTTTATACTTTCTAACCTGTTGGATCCCTTTCTAATTGTGTTGCAAACAAAAACCAAAATCAAGCTTCTAATATTAATTTTGATTAAAAAAACCAAAACCAAAACCTTAGAAAATGTTGCTCTGCCTTTTTGTCTTAGAGCAGTCCATAGGATGGTAAGTACATCCTGCAATAAATCACAGTGGGAACAAGCCTGCATTCATCTACAGGTTTGTTTCTTTGCTTAATTTAGGCTATTCATTACTTCTCACGTAGAGGAGGGTATAATAACACATTAGCAATTACAATTATGTATAATTTTAATAAAAACCTGTAATAATAGGTCCTAATAATGGCCAAAACCGAAAAGCCTTCAGTGCCATATATAGTGCTGCATTGTACTGGGTTCTCATTCATCAAAACATGGCTTATGTGTCTTGGTGACATACTGGGTGTGCTTTTCTGTGCCCCTTTCAGTCGTGGAGCAGTGTGCTCTGCCCTATCCTGTGAGAACAGTGCTGAGATTTTTCCAGATTGAATTCAGAGTGAAATCCTGGCCTCATTAAAGTCAATGGGTCTGCTGCCTCCAAGTCACTGAAACCTAAATTGACTGCTTGCATCAGTATTTTCTAACAGATAGACATACTAGAAGTCCAGTGTTAAAGCTGTTTAAATTATTTCTTTCAGAATTTATTTGTATACATTTCTTCTACTTGTAGGTTTTGATTTGTGTATGCTTGAAAAATGGGGGTTTGCTTTGCTTTTGTTAGTCCCCCAGCACATATAAAGTGTTTGTGAAGATGAGATATTTTGCTCTGGGAAAGTCAGCAGCTTTGCAGATGGGTGAGACTGGAAGTTCTGAGGATTTGATGTACTTCACCTCTAGGGAGACAAGAATTGTGTCACCCACACCACTACAGCCCTTCAGGGAGCATCTTGGCGTTGTTCATTTATGGTTCAGTTTGGATTTAGGTTCAAGGCAGGAAGAATATTGTATAAAAATATTGCAAGAAGTCTCTCTATTTCATTAGTTATTAACAGAAAACTTTCAATTCCCCCAGAAGGAATTCTGTGGGCTTCCCTGTGAGTGTGGTGTTTTCAGAGAGACAGCATTTGAAAATGGAGAACATATGGGGACATAGACTATGGAAATCGTTCACTTAAATGTCACTTCTATCTTAGATTTGTCATCTAATTTTAATATGTTGAATGCAATGAATATGTCTGATGGTAGTTTGCTTTACAGTGAGTTGTATTATTCCTTAGTACTGACTGCAGCCAAAATTCATACATGTTAATTATAATTATGGGGGATTTTTTTAAAGCTAGTTATTTTATTTTTGGTTTGACAAATATGCTGTGTGTATTACAAGCCACAGAAACTGTTTTTAGAGTTTTCAGGAGAATATAGAAACAAGTTTACTCTGGTAAAGACCTGATTACAGTGAGATAGATGGTGCTAGTATCAGAGAAAGAAAAATGAAAACTTTAAAGATCACACTGTAACCTAGTGTGCATTGCTAGAGCCCAGTGGACTTCAGTGGAGCTTGTAGCATTTTAGGTTTTTGTCACATGGGAATAAAAAACCCCATCCAACTCACTCAGCATCTCCAGGCTGCAGTACTCTCTGTTCCCCCACACCTGCTCAGTTTCCTCCTTTCCCCTCCCTCCTCCTGCTCCCGTCAATAGCAGGACACAGGAGGCTGTCCCAGCTGGATGTGATGGAACAGGCAATTCTTGGCTTGTGTCAGAACCCTTCTGGCTGTAGGGGCCTGTTCTCTACTCTTTTTAGGGGGGTTGTGAAACTTAGGCATTTCAGAGCTTTGAGATTCCCGCAAGTTTGTGTGTACTCAGCTGACTATTTCAAGGAAGGACTGACAGAAGCAGATTTTCTCAGAGACACAGGAAAAATATACTGGAAAAATGCAGTTTGATTTCTAAAGCCAATGGTTTTCATTACAGAAACTAGAATTTCCTTTTTCCTCTTTATTGTTACTATTGCATCTATTCTTCAGGAGTCATAAAATACTTTGAATATACGACAACTTTAAAGTTTTGATATTTTTAGTCAGACTGTGACAAGCTGAAGAATGAGCCTTGCCTTTTCTGGGCAGAAGTGGATTGGCAATAATCTTTAGTAGAGGTGACAATAAGCATTACAGCCTCAGGGCTGTACTGCAAGTCCACTGTAGGAGCAAGAAGAGTAGGTATTAACAGGGTTTTTTTTTTCCCTACACTGCTTAATAAAACGAAACCTGTGCTTTTGTTTGATATGCTGATAGCAGTCCCTTTTGTTTGTTAGGGAAATCCTTAGTATGCTAAAGCTTCCTTCTGGTCTAACACGCCTTTAAGCTAGTCAGTGGAAAGTTGATCCAAATATCCCAGGATACAGGCACTGCCAGTCAGTCCCCTAAGAGTGAAGGGTCACTCAAAGTCTGCAGTTTACCCTGCTCTCCCACCCTGGGCTGCTGCTGTCATCCCATTTTTCTCTCATCCTTCCATCATAAGCCTCAGTCTGTAGCTTCCTCTGCACACTCCTCCCTCCTCTGCAGAGGGTACTTCTGGCCAAAGGCAGAGTGGGCTTTTCTAAGAACTCCTCTGGGAAATGGGTGGCGTGGGGGGTTTCCCGATTTGAAATTGAGACCGTGTCATTCCCACCAGCAGCTGAGCACTCACTGCTCCCTACAGCTGGAATTGCATGTGTTCAGAACAGCACGTTGAACTAAGAGGTGTTTGTATGTATGCATGCGTGTGTTTGTGTGTATATATATAAAAATATAGTATTTTCACCAGTCACCCAAAGCACCAGGACAGACCGTTTTAGGATGTGTGGTCCTTTACTCACTGGCAGGCCAGTCAATGGAGGGTTTTTTGCTGACTGCCAATTTGTGCTGGCCCTGTTAGGAACTGCTGCCTCGGCTCCAGTAAAAGCCACGCAAGCAGCAGAGCCTGAGAACCTCCAGCATTGTGAAGTGTGGGCAATGGACCTCCAGGCACAGGTACAAAAAAACTAAAGAGTAAGAAAATGATTTTAAAGTGCTTTTGCCTTAAAATGTGTTCTTGGCTTTCCCTTTATCTCTTCTTTTTTCTTTTTCTTAAATGAATACTGTTCTGAAGAAGCAGATTTTGGGAGCATTGTGCCGGGAACAAAAGGATTCTTTCAAAGACTTGTTGCTCGATCTTGTTTACAGGATTTTTCTTTTCCTGAAGCCTTCTAAAGTCTTCTCAATTATTCTCTTCCCTAATGTATTCATATTTGCTGGAATAAAACTTGCTCTATTTTGAGGAGGACTGCACCAAGTGCAGTCATTCCCAGTGTTTTCTGGGTGAAGCATTAACTGAGAAAACTGGCAATGACACTTCTTTCCCCAGATCTCTCTGTGTCCTCCTTTCTGACCATGACTCCTGCTACCTCCTCTCTCCTTCCTCTGTGGCAGGACTGCTGCAGCCACTTCCTTGTGGCTCCTGCTCCTTTCTCCTTGACCTCCCCAGCTCTGCCCTGCCCGACAGCCGAGCCAGCGAGTCACAGTGAAGCCTGAATGATTCAGGCTGACTCTAAATTGGGCTTTTTAGACATTTCAGGACTGTGCTTGTGAGCATATTTTCCTTACATTTCTCTTTCTGGCGTAGTTTCCATGTGTTACGACTTGGGAGGTGCCATGCCTTTCCTGCCAGGTGCCCGGAATGTCACACGGGCATCACACCTGGGCTGGGGAGGAACAATTGCACTTGTCCATGTGGCATTAATAATAATAATGATCATAATCATCTTTGGGAATACATTCATATTGTTTTCTTACATATGCATTAGGTTAACACTTAGCTAAATAATCATAATTAGCAACTTGAAAATGTTGTGTAAACATTAGTTATTAAACCCTTAAATGAGTCCTATGAGGTATCATTACCACCATTATAGAAACTGAAAAAATTGACCACATCAAAGATAATTGTCTTTCCCAAGATCCAACAGTGAATCTCAAACTCAGATGTGATTTGATCTCCAAGGCTCTGTTTCAGTCATGGATTTTGCATGCTTTAAAACAGTGACTCCCAGGAGTTCAATGTAACTTGTCTGAACAATAAAAATATTATTGTTTGCATTCTATTTTCTAGTCATCACAGAAGAAATAAGTTGTCAGTACTAGCCCTGTGTTTTTTGAGGGATCTCTACTGCGAATACAAAAAACATTTTTGGGGGATCTGGGATGGCTTCTATATAACTCTAATAGTAGTTGTAACCTTAGGTGATGTTTTCTGCTTTGAAATAGAATTACTGAAGCAAGATATTACCTGAAAAATTACAAGCTCTGTTAGAATGCTGTTGAAAGTTAACCCAAATGGCACAGAAATGTCATACATAGCTGATTACAGTCATGCTTCTGTGTGGAATGTTATTTTTGTATATTGCTCTGGTCTGTTTATAACCATTAAGAAGGGAATTATGCACAGTAATGTGTCTAGATTCCAAGGAAGTTATTTGGCCTGTACATTATGATTTTTATTTGTTGCTTGGCTGCAGGACAGCATATGGAGTCATTATCCACTTAATAACCGAAATAGATGCAACCTCCCTTCCCCCTGGTGAGCGTGGGGATGGGAGGAGGCAGCATCTGTCACCTGTGCAGACAGACTGAGAGGTGGAGGGTCACTCAGGGCTCTCATCTCTGCCTTTTCCAAGAAGAGTTGTTTGCTTGCGGGTTTTTTCTTTTTTATTTTACTACCTGGAATAATAATTTGCTAGGAGGATGTAGGTGCCGCAATGGGAATGTCTGCACTGGTACAGAGCTCACTCTTGCCCTTTATGGCCCACAGAGGGAAGGCTCCTCAGTGTGCCATGGGCAGTAGGGCATGTTTAGATTCTGGGAAATTTGTGTGCCAAAGTATGAAAGATACAACCAAGGAGATGAGTTTGATGTACTTTGAGGCCATAGAGGAACTGGCTGAAGCAAGATTCCAAGCAAGTGATTTACTTTAGGACTGAAACAGTCACATACTGAGTGAGGTCTTTGTAGCCAGAGCAAAAGTATTTCCATGTTTGCATATTCTTTGGAATTCTTCTGCATGTCCCTGTCTCCCTCTGTTGTTCAATTTCCTGCTCTTTTTTGTGTGCTTTTTCATGGTTTTTTTTTGGTCTTGCTGAATTGTAGTCGAGTGGCTAATGGGGCAACTAAATTTTAATAAGGTTTTATTTGATTGTAATTTAATTTAAAGCATTCAGATCGGTCTCATGTAAAAAGTTGTTGTTTGGGTTTTTTTCATTCAGCAGTGCTGTAGTTAAAAATTCACTGGAATCCTGTGTTTAAAATTGTTAATCTAAAGTGAAAACTATACTCCTTAATTGTTCACATTACTAGCAGCCATCAGTTGTGCTAATTTTGGGTTTTATGCATGAGCTAATCCCACAGTCTATACCTGGGTCTCTGAGAAAATAAAAGATCTGTTTCTTCAGGCACCTACAGCATCAGCCTTGTCATGCTGATGACTGTGGCGAGACAGACTTGCCATTAGTGTTGGCCCTTTGGCATCTCCTTTTGATCGGTGAGCCCAGCCGAACTGCTCAGGTATTCACCGCACATCGCAGCCGCAACTGGTATCCGAAGGATCTGTGCCTCCTCTGGCCGGAGCTCTGTCTGCGCTCAGACGCTGTCAGGTCTGGTTTGTATCACCCCCCGCTCCTCTCTCCGCTGCCCTTCCCTCGCAGGTCCGGCAGCAGCGCTCCGCCTGCAGCGCCNCGGGGTGCGGTGGGTGCGGAGGGTGCGGGGGCACCGCCCGCTCCCCGGCACCCCGCGGGCTGTGCCCGCTGCCGGCAGGGTGATGGAGCGCGGCTCAGGCGGGGCATGGCCTCGGGCAGCTGCTGGGGCCGAGCCACAGGTAAAAAAGAAAAACAACGACGGCAAAAATAACCCTCCTTCCCCCCCGCCAAAAAAAAACCCAAACAAGCAGAGAAAAAACCGCAGAAATCAACAAAATAAGTAACAAAAAACCTGCTCCAGTGGAAGGTGTGGGCCTGCCCACGGCAGGGGGATTGGAACTAGATGATCTGCAAGGTGCCTTACAAACCATTCTGTGATTCGATGAAAAAAACCTCACAACCAGAGTAAAACTTAAACTTTCTATCTCATCCCCCTTTTTCTCCCTAGGGCAGCTCACTGCCCGGGGCACTTGGGTGGAGAGGGAGCGAGCTTTGGGTTCCTCTGTCCCGAGCACCTTTGTGTGTAGAGGTTTGGTCTGAAAAGAGCTTCAGCGTTAAGCCAGTGCTGTGTTAGTGATGAAAGTCCCCAGAGTGAAACTCTCAGCCCTCGGTGTACAGCTGTGTTACACTCAGTTTTAATGGTTTGGGGGGCAAAGCATTGGGTTTGGAGCTCCCTGGCATCCTCCTTATTTGCTATTTTGGTGAATACCAGGTGTCATAACAAAACTTATAAATGCGTTATGGAGTCAGTGAATGGTGCAGCTCTACTTTGGCAGGCTCAGCCTTTGTGCTGACCCTTCTGGCAGAGGGAAGTCACTGCGGTACGTCTGAGCATTCTCAGCTGGGTAAGAAGAGGTTTCTCAGAGCGTGATGTAGCAGAGCACTGGGGTGATTGCCTAACTCCAGGAGCAGCTTTGAGACCCTCAGGCAGGCAGGTGCAGTTCTCCAGGTGGTACCTGTCCCACCGCTGCGGTGGCTGGGCAAGGTCCGAGGGCAGGCAGTGGCTGATGGATGGCACCTGGGGAGCGGGGAGGGGCCGGGATTTCCCTGCCCAGGTGTCCCTGGAGTGCAGAGTGGCGGTTGCTGTTATTGGGGACAGCTGAGGGAGGGGCAGATAACAGGGGACAGGTGTTGGCACTTGCCAGCTCTCAGCTTCTGCAGTCTGTGCTGCCCAAGCGTGTGTGGGTCACCATTGCAGTCAGAGCTCCGTGAGGGTGGCACGAGGCTCCAGAAGTGCAAGGCTGGGTGCTGGTTTTCCATGGAGGTAATTTCAGTACTGTGAGTAAGAGAAATGCATGTGTGTCTTTAGTGTGGGGTGGCTTATCCTGGACTAACATGTTCTTCCTGCTATCTTTATGGTAATAATTTGTTTTGTCTTGTGGACTTTAAGTATCAGTAGGTGTTGAAAGTATTTCAATAACTTCCTTTCATTGTTCTTAAAGGACTTCTTAATAAGCATAAAGAAATGTTTCCATTCTGGTGAATAACAGAAGATATGTTGGAACTACGTAGGCCTTGGATCAGACATTACTTATGATGTTATGATGGGTTTGGCTAATTCTTAATAAACTGAGAAGCATTTTGAAAATGAAATTCACAGTACTATGTGTTTCTTCACACATTTTGTTTCTTTGTCATGAACATGTATTGGTTGATGTCAATTAATAGTCTGGCTAACAGGAAATCTGTTAGTTGAGACAAAAGCTAGGTGCTACAATAGAGATAAGAGAAACAGAATGCTTATAATATGCTTTATGATTTATGCTTTGCCTGACTGCACTCATATCCTTTATGCTAAAAAAAAAAAAACCCAAACAGCGGCAGCATGGTATTGCTTTGCATTATTATAGTTACTCTGAAACCTTCATCAGCAGAAAATCTATAATGAATAAGGTTATATAAAATTTCATCAGGGATCCAAATGTTTCTCCATTGAGTTCAATAAGCACAGTTTAAATGGAGAAAAATGGGGAGGAAGTTCTGGTGTGGTTTTTTTTTAAGGTTTTGATACCCCTCCTTGATGTTGTCAAGAGTAGTTTTCAAAGTATCTTTACAAACCAGTTACCCTATGCCCCTTCTTAGGAGTACTGGTTCACAGGGAGAGAAAATGTATTTTAAAAAGTCATAAGAAACCAAACAAACAGGAGGTTCAGGGAAAGAGGAAATGGAGGTTATTAGACAATTTGAGCACTGTAAAATTGTCTCTCTGCTTTGTTGTTTGTGGGGGGGTATTGTTGTGGTTTTCGTTGTTGTTGGTTTTGGTTTTTTTCAAAATTGTACTCCTTAAACATTGTGCTTTTGGTATGCATCAAGATGAGGACTTTTTCTGGGAAGCGTATGTGGTGACTGTCGTGTTGTATAGTGTAGTTAATATCTATTCCTGGCACCTTCAGAGGGTTTTTTTAGGTATTCGCTATCTGAAGTTGTACCTTTTTATGCCAGATTTCATAAGTAAGGATGAGGTAATTGTAAAAGAGCGTTGGCTGATAAGTAAAGTTTTGAATTGCGTCTGTGACTGTCACAGGAGAGAGCGTGTCAAAAATGATAATGGCTGTAATAAGCTGGTTGGATGAAAAATAGTAAAAGTAAAAATAGTTAACTGTTCTTTTTTTTGCTAATTATTTTTTCACTTTGTCAGAAACTGTTTATGGGAAAGCTTTTGCTTTAATGACTCTGTCTTCATAAAGTTGAAGAACATTTCAAGTAACAGCCAGAGAGTTCACCAGTGCTCTGAGCGAAAGATGTGGCATAGTCTCAATTGAGTTTTCCTGGAATCAAAATCTGTATATTCTAAAGATAAAAACATCTAGGGGAGAAAAATGTTGTTATTGTTAAATTATGATTATTTTTAATACAGCAAATTATTTATTATCGATAATTTTAAGAGAATGAACATACCTAAAAAGCCATATCTTGCTATTTATAATCAGATCTGGTTGCATTTCAGAACTGTGAAATAGTTGTCGTAAAACCAGACCTAAAATGTGCATTGAAATATTTTTTTTTACATTTTAATCATCTGTAATGTAATGTCATATTCACTTTTTATAGCATTTTTAATACGCATAGGCTTTTTTGAATATTTGTCACTTTTTAACAATTTACTTAAAATACTGTATCTTAAAGTTCTCAAGAGTCAATCATGTCAAGCTCTTGCTGTTTTCAACCTTCTAATCAGTACTTCACATTTACCAATTCATCTTTCTTTTGTTTCAGTGTGCATTCTCTTAGTAGTATGACAGGCATAAAGGTAGGAACAGCTGTTCTGGTTCATACCACAGGTTCACCAAAACCCATATCCTATGTCTGACGAGAGCTGAGGAAATGCCACAGTGAAGGTGCCAAATTAAGGGTTCTTTTATATGCCATGTCAACCCTTCTTGGTGGATTTTTACTCCATACTCTGCACTAGAACAGACACAGAGTAAACCAGACTTTCTTGAAGCTACCTGCCCTTTTTATCATCTCATTTGCTTGAGTCATAGTCTAGATGCAGCATGAAACTGTTTAATAAAAGAACCTCTTGACTCATGTGGTGAGCAGGACTCTGCACTCATTCAGGCAGCATGTGGGGGTCATGCAGTTGTTTTTATCCACTGTTGTTATGGCATGGCTGGTTTAGCAGTCCCTGCAGTGTTCCTTCCATCAGCACTGCTGGGGTGAAGGTAACTGCTCATCACAGCTCAGTTGAACATGTGCAGGAATGGAAGTCTTCGAAGTTCTCAAGGGTCTTGGAGCTGACCCAGTAAACTTAGAGGGCTTGACAATTTTGTTTTATGAGATAAGTGGAATTTTAGGTGTTCTGTTATAGTATACTAGTCCTCTTGATCATTACATGAAACAATTTGAAGCACTTAATGAATTGTCAGGTGTTACTAGGAGGGTAAGACTTAATCCTGTAATATCTTTGTGCTATAAATGTAGTGGGAAAGTGGAGTTTTGGTACAAAAATTGTGGATCAGGACATGAGTAAACCAGAATGAGTTTTAAAAAGGTAAGACCCTGTTCCTGTGTTTCACTTCCTCTGCTGTGTACTGTACTACAGATGGAGAGCCATTTTTTCTGTTTTCATCTTGGAACTTTGCTCTTAAAATACAAGGCTGTTAATTTCCCTGCCTCCATTTTTTGGTCATCTCTTGCAGTTTTTGGCATCATGACACAGATCAAACTCAGCTCCAGCAGGGCAGCAGGTCTTTGGACCTTGACATAGCAGCAAACAATTTAAAGAGGTTTATAGATTTGGTTCTATGCTTCCACATTATCAAGGAAATATGCTTGTGTCAAGATCAGCTCACAAAAGAAAAAAAGTTTTTTAATTACCCTGGTTGTTAGGGAATGACAGCAGTGGCCTTTTAATTTGTTGACATCCTTCTGCTTTTTGCCATCTGTATCAGAGGTGTACCAAAGCAGTGTATATAGAGTCTGGAATTGAATTCACAGCAGAAATAATCTCAGAATAGAAGTCAGCCTGAATATAGGTCAAGTTAGTGCACAGGAAACCAACACATCTTCAAAGCTGTGGCTCAGAGAATGCTCAAGGGTATACTTAAGGCATGAATGTTGCATATTAATTCGGAGGACTGGGCAGTAAAACTAGACTTTGTTCAGTTTCTAAGTGTGTTGCCCTGTACTCTAAAATAGATGGTGCACTCGGTGGAGCTGTGTACTCTGTTGTCTCAGGGTAGATTTGTATTTCACATAGAGAACTTAAATTACCCAGTTGTGAAGAAAATGCTTTCCGAGCCTCACGGTGCTCTCCTGGAAGCCAGCCTTTGTCTTTGCAAGCAGAACGTGCCTGCCCAGCGTGGAGGAGCTCTCAGCCCATGGTAGGAAGGAATCAGGCACACCTGAACGTTGTAGGTAAATTATTCTTTCCATCCCTAACACTAATTGAGGCACAGGAGGTTCACATGAACTGGCTTCTGTTTAGGCACAGATCAAAGTAATTGGTTTACTGCTGTTTGAGAAAATGTAAATTTTCTGTGGAAGATACTTCAGGAATTGTTTGAGGTACTGAGGACAGCCTTAAAAGGCCTTAGCATGTGTGACTGTAATTGGAATACAAATTCTAAACAGAATTGTGCGAGGCACACAAGAAGTTGGTGCCACAGAAGTCTGAATCTTGAAATGTCATTTTAATGCACATTGCTCTATGGTTTTACAAATAAATACAAGGGTGGGGTGGAATTACATGTCCTTTGAAATTAGTGTACCCAAATAACCAAGAACATACTCATTATCTCCTATTTTAGTATTTTAGCAGAGTTTACAGAAGTACTGATTTCCATTCATTCATGAAATGATTGGTTTCAAAACATATGAACACTTACTTTTATGAAATAGACAAAACTAGAAATTAACTATATAAGTAAAATAACAACTTAGGTATTAGTTATTATCACTTACTGAGTTGACAATGATAGGAATCAAAGATTATTTTCAGTAGCCATTAAGAAATCTGCATGACTCATTACAAGCTGCTTTTGCTGGTATTTTCTTTTTGTTTCCTTTGCAGAACACTTGGCTATCCCTTCTATCGTGTAACACAGGCAGTCGTAGATCAATTTGTTCAACCATGCATATAGTGAGTAAGGTTGTAGTGTTTGGACCAAATGGAGGTCATAAACAGTTTTAATTTATAATGATGCTATCACATGTATTCAGTTATGCTCAAAAAGCAGCATTTAAGTGGTTTTATAATTCATACCAGCAATAGCATCACAGTTTTTCTTCACCCTGCCAGGATGTTGCGTGTAGCTTATGCTTGTGCAAGGTCTTTATTTTGTGCTTCTCACGAGTAAAATCATGTCTTATCCTGATGCTTCTTTTGCCACACCAATCGCGTTTCTCATTGCAAATTGGATGCTGGGAAGTAAAGTTATAGACAATATAAGACACAAGGGATTTTCTTGTATGCTCTGCCTCACTTGTAGCCCCTGTGCTCCTCTTGTATTTCCTCTGAGCAGTGAACAGATCCATTCCAGGGAACGGAGGCTGGGGAGAGATGAAGGGCCACTCTGTGCCCTTCTACTTTTATAGTGCTCGTGGAGTTAGAGATCCAAAGGTATTATTGAAACAGCGTTTGGGGGAGAGAAAGGTGGCACATTTTATTAAACCAACAGCTGTAACTGAAAAAAAAAAAAAAAATGCTTTCAGACACCGTCTTTCTCCAGGTCTGAAACAGAAGAAACAAAACCGAAAGGTTGGAAAAATTAGTTCAGTGTTTGTAACCCAACTAGATAACTGGCAAAGCAAGTTTTTGCTAAATGTAAAATACAGAAGGATTTTACTAAGAGAAAGTGGTCATTAGCCCTTTTGCATAGCCAGAGCTTTTCTTTTAACTCCAAAGGATCTGCAGTCAATGAGTGTTTCTGGCCAGTAATCCCTGTAATGGGCATGAGTACTTTTGTAGTCGCTGTGTTTCCCCATAATTGGCTGTCATGATGCTCCATGTTCTAGGTAACACTGTGTTTTCCTGGGAGAGGGTTGTAGGGGGTGGGGGTGGATTCAGCATCATTGGAGCAGTGGGGTGTGTTGGATGTTGTTAAACTGTTCTGTTACCACAGAAGTTTGAGGTCACAGAGGATGTGTTGGCATGTGGACTAAGGACTTCTTAGACCTAAAACACACAGAGGAATAATCCAGATTTCTAGTAGAGTAGCTAAGTAAGGGATCAAGAGGTTTTCTGTGATTAAACTTAAACTTGGCTTCCTCAGGTAAGACTGAGGGGAAAGCTCTGCTTTAGTTATTTTCTCTGTAATGGTGAAGGTGTAAAAAAAGGGCTGGAAATCAGCTATTTCTATCTCTGCACAAAATGGCATTACTAGTACATTTCTGTCTGTAGTTGTTTTGTAATGTTCTCTGGTGTGGTGCTGGTGTGCTCCTGGAGTACTGCTTGAGGAAGCTTAAGTGGAAGTACACTTACCAGCAGTAAAAAACAGTTTTCACGTTCATGTTTGTCAAAGCCTTGCCTGTCTTATGGAAATGTGGCTGATTTATAGAATAACTTCCATAGGAGAATGACTTGCTTTGCTCACTGGAGCTGTAAGGAGTCAAGCAGTTCAGTGTCCAAACATTTTTAGTTCAAACACAAGGTCAGTTCTTGTATAAAACAATTTGTTTATTCAGTGTATAAGCTTATGCTGAGTTTTAGCCACACAGTCTTACGTCTTTCATGAAAACAAACGGACTGCATGCATGTTTTCAAGTGTTTTGTTGACCCTGGATGCAAATGCAGGTGTTTTGATTCCATTGTGAATTTGTAGATAGGCCTGTGAGAATGAATAAATACTTCTGGAAGTACGTATGTATGTGCATGCATTTTCTGAAAGTTGTTGTCATGGATATAATCTAGTACATTGTAAGAGATGTGGAAACTTCTTATCAAGACTTCCATGAGAAAAGCAATTTACCAGTAAAAATACAAAATGAATGGGAAACAGGAAAGAGCTCTCCCCTAATTGGTCTTGTTATAAATTTTAAGTGGGCACAGACCTGTGCCTATGCATGCACTGCACAGGCAGAGGGGCTTCTTTTAGGGCTTAGGACTTACTTTTGCTTGTTTTCTCTCTGAAGGGTAGTGAGGCAGTTCCTTTAGGCTATTTACTAATAATACTCTGGAAAAATTTGCAGTAACTCAACACATGGATCTCTATTTCTCCCTCATCTTTCTGTCCCCCAAATCCTCAGGTGATGTTTATTTCCATAAAACAGGAGGCCTTTAAAACAGTGTAAAGAATCCAGTAGATTCCTTACACCAGCAGAGCATGAGGAAATACTTGATCTATCACACAAACTGCTCCTGTGCTAGGTCAGGCTAGTGGTGTATTGATATACAGAGAGAGGTTTGAAAGCCCAGTGTTCACACTGATATCTTTCTTCTTATGGTAAATTTACTCTAAGCTCACGTGAAAAAGGCTGCTCAAGAAGGTTAGTGAGAATCTGATTTTAAAGGATCCATATTTGACAGTGTATTCCCAGTCCCCAGGGGACACAAAATAAGAGGTGACACATTGAAGCAATCACAAATTTATTAGTAAGTGTGGGGTTTGCAAGTTTAAAGAGTTGTTTTGCAAGTGTTGCTATACAAATATGAAAGTTGGATTCCATCTGTCCTAAGCTTAATATGAGGCTTTCTGATGAGATTCTGGAGACAAACATTCACAGAAAAACATCAATTATTGCAAGTTTTGTGGTACAATAATGATACAGAAATACTTGGTGTTGAAATTGACCCCTGATTCCCTGATAATAATTTGTGAACTCATCTTCATGACCTCCCCTCTGGAACTGGAAAACCCTTGCAAAAGAGGATACCAAGTTATGTAGAGCTGTTAAAGTATTTTTTAAAGCTACCTGGGCACGTTAAGACACAGATGCCAGAAGGTAGCACTGTGTGACTTGCATAAGCTACCACAGCACTACCCTGTGCAGTTCAGATCTAGATCCAGATTTCCAGCATCTTAAGGCACTGAGATTGTCTTTCCTTTTCCCTAGTAGAGTTAAGGTGGTAGGATCCAATAGGCCCAAATAGGGTGCTGCAGCAAAGAAAATCTCTGTAACAGCCAAGTCTGATTGTGGATTTGGGTCTGTTCTGCAGACAAGCACTGCGTGTTCTTTGGGCCAGCTGACCAGTTGCCTCTTGGCAAAAAGCCTGTTTGCCTTGACGAGGTACAGGTGGAAGGTATAAACAAAGCATATGACAGAAGCTGTCCTGGTGTTATGTACAGTATCTATAGTTAGAAAAACAAAACACCAACCAACCAAAAACCCAAACAATCCACACACGCATCCCACCCCCATCTTGCATGAAAATAAACCCTATTTGTATGAGGACTTAGTGTGTGGATCTTTTCTAAATGAGTGGGAATTCATAATGAAATTTGAAATTTGAAATTTAGGTTTTGGCTTGCAATTGCTTTTTTAAAAAAATTGAAATCTGAATATATCTCTGATGCATTCCTTTAGAAATGTTAGTTCTGGGTCACATTTTTTCTTTCCCTACCTCTTAATGCAACTTCATGTAGAAATTACAAGCTAAATAGAATAAAGTCTCTGTAATAGCTTTTGTAAAAACCAGATTTATCAATGCTAATATGTTTTGTTGCTATGATAACTCAGTTATCAACATTAAACATTTGTTCAGTCATTTGTTTATCAGTGGCAGTTCGTTAGTAGTTATAAGTAGAATTCCATCTGCCAGTTAAACGATATTGTAAACTGATGTAGAAATTAGCAGCTCCTGGGTTTTGGGGGGCAGGGGGAGGTGTCTTTCCTAATGAATATATGAACTTAATGGCACACAAATGCATCTCCAGAAGATGGTTGGGGGGCATCTCAGGTATACTGCACACAAGCGTGCCAGTCAGGCGAGAACAGGCACACGCTGTGATTATCTCAGTTTTCAAACCTGGAAGAGACAAGAATGTGTTGCTAAATGAGAGAGGCAGTATCTCATGCTCACCGAGATAAAAACAGAAGCTGCCAGACACTTTGGCTTTATTCTGCGAATTCTTTGCTTGGAAACTCCGCTCTTCAGGCTTATTCTGCCTCCCCTTCTCAGTCTTTCTCTCTCCCTGGTCGCTGTCGCGATCTCTCTCTCATTGTTCTCTCCCTCTTTCCCGTCTTTGATGCACATACGTTGTCACATTTCATTGACTCTCCGCTCTCCTCTGTTCTTACACTCACGCCTAGTGGTGCTTCAGCCAGAGCTCGCAGCCTCTCCGCCGAGTTTTAGTCATGTGTGAAGCTCAGTTTGATCGAGCGCTCCTTTCCTGCCTTTTCGCTCTCGCGAAAGATTAAAAGGTGGCGTCACATCGCTCCCCGGCTTTTTCCCGCAGGAGGGACTTAAAAGGGACAACAAAAACTAATCACTCTCGATAAGCGTTTTCTTGCAAAAAGGGGACTTGGCTGTGCGATTTGAGGCCGGTGCTAAGGATTGGGAAGGCTGGAGGATGCTTCATACTGCTAACAAGGGAAGGAAGCCTTCAACTGAGGCAGGTAAGAAGTGCCTGGATCCGAATGTTTTATGGAGTGCTCGGTCGGAGCGGTGGATTTTCAGCGTTCTGTAACTGAGGCAGGCAACTGCAGCAAGAGGCAGCATCGGTGTTGTATCAGCTTCCTTTTGTTTAAGATGTAAAGTATGTGCTATAAATTGAATTAGAAATGGGGTTGGGAGGATGCTGTATTCACACTGAATGCTTGTTTTCCCCCCCCTTTTCTCTGTGTATGAGAATAAATCAGAGAGCCAGCTTTTGTGAAAGCTGGACTTTGCTTAAGGTTAAATTCGGTGCTTAAATCTCAGTGTAAGGAAAGCTTTGGAGTCTTACAATCCTCAGGGAGCTTGCATTCTGCAATTCGATTGCAACAGCTAAACTAAAAAAAAATAATTTACTTATTTACTATTTATTGTGTAAGGTAAAATCTATCATCGAGTTTAGGTCTAGGTGAATATGGTTTGTTTGCCTGGCATTTCGTCAGATGAATAGCTATACCCTGTCAGACATACTGTAAAACCTATTTCGTGTTTATGTTTTGTAAATTGAGATTAAGTAGCATCCTGAATGAAATACGTGACTAAAACTCATAAAATGCATCTGTGTTTAGTAAAGCAATCACCAAATTAGAATAATGGATTTATGTCAGTTGTCAAATGGAGTTAACTCTGAAAGTGCTGTCCACAAGTGCACTTGGATTACAATAAAGGGCTTTCTGTTTAACAGTTATTGAGAGGAGCTAATTTATCGGGCAAAGCCTATGAACTTAAGTCTTGTGATAATATAAAATTCTGTAGCCTAAAGGGTTTGTGGTTTGGGGAAACCTGCCCTTTTATTCTCTGTAAAAATACATTGAGGCTTTATAGGGTTTCCAAAGGCAAAAATCATTTTAATTACTTTTAAAATTTTACGTGCTGATAAGTGCTTTTTATTCACAACTGGAATATTTAACTATTGGGACTCCTGTTTCTGATCATCACTGGCTTTGGTGCCTTTTTTTCTCTCTCTACATTTTACAGTTGCTCTCTGTATCAGCAAACTGACTCAAAATAGGAGGAAGGGATTCTGAGCAGCAGTGATGTTCTGAATTTCATTGTCACACTGAAAAGTGAACAAGCAGTCAAGGATAGTTAGGGCTGTAGAAGAAAGCAAATAATATTGCAGTGACCAGAGTTATTTGTAAAGTGGAGCACTTACTAGCTGGCTCTGAAAGCAGAGCTGAGAAAAGCTAAGTTTGTGAGCAGTTATAGAGCAAACACTGTGCGATAGGTAGAATTTAGTGTTGCAGACCTACAGATGAGCACACTGCAGAGTGAAATGAACGTGTTTACTTGAGAACTTCGGTCTTCATGCAAGTTCCCCCAAAAGGCTGGGTCCTGCCTGCAGCCGCTGGAATGCGCAGTGCCCGTACCTTGCGAAATTCCAGGGCAGCGCTTTCTGTGTGCGTCTGCAGGAGCTCGTTTTCCAAGACAGGCAGTGACAAACCACCACACAGCCGAGTGGGATCGAGCCCCCAGGGAAGCAGAGTCTCCCACCAGTGGAGGGGGACTTCAAGCCGTGCTCCTTACCTTCAGTGATAGTTAATCACGCATTTTCATCCTCATACAAAGGGACAGATTTTTATTTTTTTTTTCCCCGAGGACTTGAAATCAGAACTTGTAAATGTTTCACTGTTTTGCTGTGGATATTTTTACTTTTTAACTATAGTTTTGCTGAACTTGTTTATTATTTGGCATTGGAATTGCTACTCCACCTCTATTTCACCTTTGAAAATGTATCTATATGTTCTTCCAAGCTCTTTTTATGCTTCAGCTCTGTTTAAGTCATGTTGGATCAAACCGAAATTGGGAGTAACTTCTCTGAAAAAATGGAAGTCCTGGATGTAATGTGGTACTTAAGATGACATTTTGTGACTTAAATAAAGTATGTCTGAGTATGAATGGTGGATGACTTTTGGTAGGAATTAGTTTTTGGTTCTTATGAAATGGCAGAAAAGTAGAAAGTTGAAAATGGGCCACCTTGATGTGCATGGTCCCAGAATGTAGGATCTGAATTGCAGAGCATTTATCTCTGCTTTTGGCATTTGCTAACTCTGCCCTACTAGATGTTAAATGGGTGATTAATAGAAATAGCAGCATTTTACTGATGTTCCAGTAGATGTTGCTGGAGAGCAAAGTAAAGATTACTTCATCGAGAGAAAGAAATGCAGTGAGATTACAAAAACCAAAGGAAAACCTCAAGGCTGTTGGTAGTTTCATAATATGAGATCAATAATTTTTACATCATTATTGTGGGTGCTATTCCATGTGAAAACCTGAAGAGACACATGTACTGAAGTGGGGCACATGTAGATAGAACCATCTGTCTTCTTTTAAGGTTTCTAGTTTTTACTTGCCTCTTTTAAGATTTTATCTCTAGTATTAACATTGTTTGGTCTGTGTTTTCTTAGAGAAAGGGCTGAAAGAATGTCCCTAAAAGTTAGTTGGTTTTGATTTTTTTAATGCAGACACAAAATACAAGTATTTAATTATAAATTAAGAAAACAAATGCATGCAACCTCAACATTAGAATTCTAGTGTAGTGAAGTTGCTTTCCTTTGGGAACAGCAAGAGCTTACTAAATCAACACATAAGATAAAAGACAAAAAAAACCCCTTCTCTTAATTTGGACGTTATTTTATGTGTATTTTTTTTAGCTATTAACAATTGTGAGTTACCATCTTCTTATTTGATTAAATTCTGAGAGAACCCTTGGATCAATAAATTGCAAGTACCTAATGGCAAATGTGTGAATAGAAAACTGTGATGTTCTATGGTAAAACCACTGTTTTCTTAATTAATCTGATAAAAAGATAAAGCAGTCCCAGAGGAGTGGAGGATTTTAGTATACAGGCACCAACTGATGCAATTTCAGGCAACCACTGACCTCTATCTGTGGGAATATTTATTTTTGGAGATGATCATCAACTGCAACTGATTTCAAATTCAAAACCCTAATGTGTGTTGTGTTTCTTTAGTCCCAGCTTTTCATGTAAAGCAGCATAACCATGCAAAACTTAGGCTAATCATGATAAAAATGTGATCTCACTGTGTGCAACTGGTTTGCACCTATTTGTATCCTATATAAAAAAGGAAAACCAGGAATTATTAGAAGACCTATTAGAGAAGAGATTGCATTTTTTAGAATCAAAATTACTATGTTTCACTGAATTTCATCATACATAGGAGATGGGTTTATTTGGTTTGCTACTTAATGTGTAAGAAAATTTCAGCTTCTGCTTATAATTGGATAAAAACGGAGATAGAAAAATGTGTGGCAGATCTCTACAGTGATCTCCCATGTCATTTCCATTGTAGGCTATTTATTGTAGTTTGGGTTTAGTATTTTTATGGATTTTTGCAGATGTGTGTGCCAAAATTTCTTTACTCTGACAAGCTTTAGATTTGTTTGTTTTGGGGTCCCCCCCCACATACAGGTTTGCTATTGCCAGTAGGGGTTTCCTTAATGTTCTGCTTCTTGAATTTATTGCTCAAGTATTGCAGGCACACAGCTATGTATGTACTAAGGTAATTCCTTAACCTTCAGAAAACTGTCTGTGTACTTCACATGCAGAGGAAGTGAAATCTTTCTGCTTTTCATGAGTATGGTTTAGGAAATGTCAAAGCTATACATATTTATTGAGTAGTCATAGGTAGTTTTTGTTCTCAAACTTAGTAGTTGCTGATGGCTCAGAGACCAATTAGCCATGGCCATTGAACGTTGTGCATCTCACTTGGGCATGGCCAAAAGTTCACGAGCACTTCTACATTTTTAAAATTCTGTGTCATTCAGAAAAAGAAGCCCGACAGTTGCCAGTGAGAACATCACTAGACTTATGTTCTCATACCTTTCCCACTCTCATACTTGTCAATTCAACGAAATGGTACATAATTTAGTTTAAAAGATTGTAATATGTCATCAGTTTCTAAAGAGAATTCCCTCTTGAAAACATTGGCAAATTCAGTTTAAAGGCTTATGACACAATATAGCCCTAAGGAATAAACTTTTATCTTTATATTTCTCGGTTCTCAAAGTCATGAAGAGAAAAGCAAGCATTCTTGTATACTGGAATTTTATTTAGGAGTACACTCCTGAAAGCTCAGAATAGCTGAATAGGGTAAATAATTCTGGCCACAATTGAGTTTAGTGCCATATTTCTCAGGAGCAGCAATACTGTATTTCTAGGTTTGTCTCTGGATGCTTATTTATGTATAAACAAAGACAAAAATCCAAATCCATGTATTTTAATTTAAGCCCATTAGAAATTTAAAAATACGTACCTAGTCTCACATGATTGGAACAGAGGAGGAATGTATGTCTAGGAGTCTGCAGTAAGTTATTGAAATATAAAGCTGGGATGTGAACATAGGAAAAAGTACTGCAGATAATGGTAATTTAATGACTTACTTGTGAAGCTTGTTTCAAATGCATCTATATCAGAGACTGTGATAGTCTGATTAAAACAAGTAAATAAAAAGGTGTATAAAAATAGGATTTGGCAACGAAGTAATCTATATATTTTCCTCATTTATGCAGTAACTCCTGGCTAACTCAAAGTAAGTGATGTAAGTTCTTTAATCTGTATTGTGTAGAATATATTTAGCTAACACAGTTCTTACTCTATGCATGCAGTTTTCAAAGATATGGAGCTCAACCTGTAGCTCACAGATTATTCCAAATCAAATAAAATTTGTCTTGTTATCACATGCAATATGATTATAACGCTGTAAAACATTGCATTAGAGAGCTTCATCCCCCCNAAAAAAGATTTTTAGCCAAAGCTTTTTGAAGTAGGACATTTTTTTTCAGATCGTTCTCCTAAAGTTACCTTTGTCTGTGAGATTCCAGAGGATAAAATCATATGAAAGTATCCTATGAGTGGGCCTTCTCTATAAAACATCAGCAGTGTGAGAAAATATATGTTTTCTGGGAATTTTGATATGGAACTGAATACCAAATATTTTCAGTTGGAGAACATGCCTTTGAAATGTCACATGTTAATTTTGTATGTATTTGTGGTAATGCCTGTTGTTACACTCGACCACACAGTATCACCAAGTAATGGCTCTTAATATCAGTTATTCTAACATTGTTAGGGAAGAACATAGTCTCTTCTGTTCCCCTCATTTCTCTTTGTTATTGGTTTAATGTCTATTTTGAATAGATTCTCGTTGACAGATTCAACTCCTTCAGTCCTTTCTATTTGGTCTAAATGTCAAACCCAAGAGAGGCTTTTGTGCAGTTTTTTCCAGGGCTGCAGAATGGAGAGAAGGAATCTGCTGCAAGATGCTGTCATTTGGTGGGGGAGAAGTGTTGATACTGGGTTGTGAGAGACTGGTCTCCTCTCCCCACATACAGTAATGTCTCTTTTTCAGTAACTCACAGTGTCTGGCTTGGAGCACTCCCTCCCCAGCAGGTATTAATGCTTAAATGAAACGTGGATTATCTCACTATTTATATTGATATTCATACTTGTACCCTAATTGTGTCCATAACTGATAAGACATGGTATGTTTGTGTTGGAAAGACACAAAGAGATGAGGGGAAAAAAAGCAAGAGATTCTGAATGTCCAGAAAACACAGGAAAGAAAACATTTCTAAGAACAGAGTGGTATATTAGAGTAGAAACTGTAACATCAGATCCTGAATGCAGATTTCTCTTAAAGTCAACCTATTGTACTATTGCTCTGGTATGTGTACATGGACATAAATAATGTATATGTGCTATACATATATACATGCAGTCTCTAGAGGTCAGTAGAATGTAAGGAATGGACAGATGTTCAGTTTTCTAATACGAGACTTTGAGATGCAGCGTATCAGTTGTTGTTACCTAGAGAAGATGAATATGTTTCTAATGAAATTTGGAAGTGAAGTAATTAATCAGAGTTAACAAAGAGCTGAATGGAAGAGAATCATGTCTGTCTTGTTGCGGAAATGAGAGTAAATTACTTGTTTGGGGCAAATTCCTGATAAATGCTCATTTGTGTTCTGAGAAACTTGACAGAGATCCAAGCCATGATTATTGTATTAGAGCTCATTATATTGCATCTCCTTGCTACCTTTTCTGAGAGGATCTTTTAGAATGACTGAAATAAAAATTCAAATGGTCTTTTGAGACTGTGTATGTCAAATGTGAAGCAAGTCAGGGTTCCAGTGCAGGCAACATATTTTCTTTTCGTGTTTACCCAGTTAATCGTAGCCAGCCTTAACAAATTAATTGCTTTATCCTTGTTCACCACCTTCTAACATGAAATCTTCTGAATGAACTGATCAGTTGTGGTTGAAGGTTCTATTTTCTTTTTAAAAACTGTTTTCACAAAATCACAGAATCATTTAGGCTGGAAAAGACCTCCAGGATCATCGAGTCCAACCTTGGACTGATCCCTACCTTGTCAACCAGACCATAGCACTGAGTGCCACACCCAGTTTCCTTGAACACCTCCAGGGATGGGGACTCCAGCACCAACCTGGGCAGCTCAGTCCAATGCCTGACCACCCTCTCAGTGAAGAAATTCTTCCTCATGTCCAGCCTGAACCTCCCCTGGCACAGCTTGAGGCCATTTGCCCATGTCCTGTCCCTTGTTCCCTGGGAGCAGAGCCTGACTCCCCACCCCCGGCTGCCCCCTCCTGTCAAGGAGCTGTGGAGAGCCAGAAGGTGCCCCCGAGCCTCCTTTTCTCCAGGCTGAGCCCTCCCAGCTCTCTCAGCCATTCCTGGTGTTCCAGACCTGTCCTGAGCTCCATTCCCTTCTCTGGACTCACTCCAGCCCCTCAATGTCTCTCTTGCTATGGGGAGCCCAGAACCAGACACAGCACTCGAGGTGTGGCCTCACCAGTGCCCAGTCCAGGGGGACAAGGGGAATCAAGTCAGGATGCTTTTTGATATTTTCTTATGGCAAGCTATAGGTTTGGGTTAGTTTTTGTTTTGTTTTTAAATACTCAATTTCTTGATTTTGATTTGTTTTCTGGGAAACTAAACAGATGCAGAGCTTTTCACTATGAAGAAGTTGATTCAAATTTCAGTTTTTGCTGCAAGTGAAAAGAAGTTTATAGATAGGTGTTTTATAGATGTAACATCAAAATTCAAAACAACGATAATTCTGTTCTAAAAAACAGTTGAGAAAGGTAGGAAACGGAGTTACAGGAAAAGGTGTGAGGTAAGACTGATATGGTCCTTTCAAGGAGATCTGCATTAGAGCAGGCAAGCAGGGTTTGTGAGGTTTTTAATCAACTCAGACTGTTCTGGGCAATAAAACTATGTGAGCTAGCTGTATGAAAAAAGGTAGATGTTCTAATAGGTTTACTGATTCTAGAACATACACAAGTATATTGTTTTATGTTTCCATCCTTTCTGCAGAAGAAAGATAAACTATTTCATTACATTTGGGCACTTATTTTTTTTTTTTTAGTCAGTATTAGACCAAGACGATACAGGAATCCAAATTCACTGTAGTGAACACAGGGATAATAAACTTTGATAATCTGATAGCATTCTACTAGCAACAATTCAGTTGCATGTTGATTCATAGAGACAATGCCGTGATGGCACCTGCTGGATGTGTTTGGTTTCAGTACTGTCTCAAAAGTGGCTTTTTTCCTCATATTCACCAAGCAATAATTCATCAAACACTGATCTAGAATTTTTCACTTTTAGTCCCTAAAGAAAACACAGTAGTTCTTAAAAAGTGGGACTGGGTGGTGTATATCCTTAACACACACATTGTTGTTCAAATTGATAAGTGATTGTGCTGCAACATAGGTCCTTTTAAGGCACACTTGCATGGGAAAATGTGTTGCCACACCTTTAGCACACTCCCTACACCACTGTGGTTTCACATGAGTTTTAGGATCTTTGAACATGCTGGCCAACTACACTGTCAAGGCTGAAAAGAAATCCTGATTCCAGAGTCAGGCTATGATGACATGTAATTACATACATATACAATACAACAACATGTGTTGTTGTATTGTAAACAACATGGTTAGATTTAAGTGGAGTTAGATGTTAAATTTATCTGTATGTAAATGTCCGCAGAAATTAATGGTTTGTGTGCTCTCTGTTTCTCTCTTCAAAGAGGCTGTTTGGGGTGGTATTTGACATCTTTCTTCTGTTCATGTTGTAGTTCTGCTTTGCGTTGTAAAATATTGATAGGACAATGCCTGTTGTAGAATTAGTTAGATCATCAATTCCCTTTTTACTTGGCTTCTGGTTATTTTTGTTCGTTTGCCTGGAAGCTATGCTTCAAAAATCTCTGTGATCTCCCTAGATGCTCTGGAAGGCATCTTTCAAACCAGTGTACAAAACTTATTTTAATAGTGAGGTAAACAGAGTCAATTGTTGCAGGAATCATTCTGGTTTTCTTCTCCCACTGTTCTTTGAGTGTGCTGAAAACTTTCTTTAAGCATTAGATGTGACAAAGCAGAGACATGGAAGTGTATCTCAAACTTCAGTGTATCTACTGTTGGAGAAGCAGGAAGACTACCAGCTCAATTTTTATTAAATGTATGCTTTTAACATGAAACTGTGGCAGTAATGAGCTGTACTTGGATTCATTATTAATATGTTGTGATAAATAGTGAATATGCACGGGCGTTAACGAAGGCTGGTGGTTCTCCACATAAACAGCACGTCAAACTTTGAATATCAGCCTGATTCTGGTCTGGGAAGTTGCAATATCTGATAATATGAAAACATCACCTCTATAAATGGTGAAGAACTTTCCCTCAGTTTGAAATGGTGGCAGGCCTTTGGTTTTAGTTGGTTTATGACCATATATTTTATTTTGCTTTCCTCTTGGTTGGTTTGTGTGATTATGAGCTCTCAGATACAAAATTATTATATTGCAAGAGCAGTGGTCCATATTTTTAGATACAGTGGCTCTTATCAACCAGCTTCACTGAGAATTGCGTGAATGTTTTTGGGGACAAAAATGAGTTTCAGAATTATCACTTCTAAAAAAACACATCTGTTTTCTTCGGGATTTTTTTTTTTGCCTTTTAAGAAATGTAAACAAAAGAATAGTGGGAAGGTGGGGTTTAGATTCAGCAGCACTCATGGTGGGTAACTGAGTGAGGCATATTTTTGTTTTCAGGAATGTAAGGAGTGGACTGGGTCTTCTGTGGACAGTCCTTTATCTCCCCAGCCAGTTACACAAGGGAATAGGGAATAACTGAAAACAGCAAAAGTGTAGATAAGGTGATTGTTTCTTAAAAGGACCTAAGAAAATCTTCAGCACATTTGCCTTTTGAAAATATATAAACTGCTGTTTTTAAAGAATAGTTAACAGCAGACAAGAGTTAGTTTGTATTTTACACCCTACATTTCAAGGCGTGCTATTAGAAAATGGTGGGGTTTGAATCTGCAGCCTAGTAGGCAATCCATTTGTACATAATCATAATATTAAAGAATTGTCTCTGTGATTATCTGTGATTGTGGAGAACGTTATTTCATTACTCAGTTGGTCCCATAGTTCTGTGCTCAGTGTTTTATTTCTTTGTGACAAGATGTGTATGCTTAGAAAACAGGACAAAAGTACTTGCCTTCTACAACAAACACTACAGAACTCTGAGAGAATTATGTGCAAACTTGAGTAACCATGACATTTGGATATAAAGAAATATGAAATGACAGTAATAACCAGTATCACTGTAAAATTACAAATTATTTCAATTTAAGTGATTTCATTTTTCTACACACATTTTTAAAGTCTGTCACCATAAGCTGTTGACTTCATCTTGAATGCATTCTGCAGTCTTGACAGTTGAGGATTTGTTAATACTAAATCAGTAATTGTTGGCTTTGAAGAGGGATCCAGCATCTTCAGCAAGAGCTTATTAAACTGTGAAATATGGATTGCCTTTACCCTAATGGCCTCTGAATCCTATTACCATCCCATTAGAGAGTGTGGGATTTTAGTAATTCTGTTGTTGTTTTCAGTGGGCAGCAAGTACAATGGGGAAGGGCAGGGGTTAATGCAATTCATCTCCTGTAATAGTGTAACAGTGAGTCCTTTATCATTCCATGGGAGTCTTTTCCTTCCTGCAGGGAGAGCATCTGCAACCAGAACGAGTCCCCACCCACCAACAAACCCTTGAGATTTCCTTCATTACCACCACTTTGTAAAGACAATAGAAGTTAATAAGTTGATAAATAAGCAAATGCCAAGTAGGCCGCGGTCTAGGAGAGTTTCCAATTGCCATAATTATGCCAAGAGGTACATTAAAATACCTCTTCAGACAAGATCGTTATATTTTTAATTACTTAATTGCATCAATACCATGATATTCTGATGGGTTTCCAAAAAATATGAAAGCACCTTATTCCTTTCCCCATGAATTTTGTGTGAAAAATGTAAACCAAAAGGTAAAGCGAATGAGAAGAAAACAAGTGGTGTAAGGAGTACGAGTGAAACCTTTGTACATGAAACAATAATTGCTTATTTTGATTTGTATAAGCTACCTCCAATGATAGTAAGTCTTACTAGAGGAATAATTTTTTAAAGTTCACACTGGAAAGGAATGTGAAGCATTAGTAGTTATTAAAAGGGAGTAGAAAAAGTCATGTACTGGGGTTTTATCTGCCTTCAGTTGTGCGTGAGGCCAGTATGTAACTTTTTCAGCCCCTGATAAGATTTTTTTTTTTCCCCCCAAATGTTTTATGGAGATTGATTTGACAGCTAAATTGCAAATGCTAGAGGCAACTTGCTTCTGATTTCAGAACAGGATCAAAAAGGGGAAGGTTTCAAACAGATATTGCGAGATGAGCAGAGAGGGACTTGTCAGTGTAACTTTACAGATAAACAATATCTGATACACCGATGTGCATACCCTGTTGAGTTGGCGTTAGTTTGATTCATGAGATGCTTCTAGCTAATACTTTCCTTTTCAAATAGAGATAAAAGGGATTGTTATTCAGGGCAGTTACTTTAGCATTATTTATTTATTTAAGAAATTAGGAGATACTTGTAAGGATTGGAGCATTCATAACTAGTTTACCTTTGTTTGCTTCAGTGTTTGTAGTTGTTTCTACTGTAGTGTTGCCTACAAATACAACACTTGGCTTTATTATGAACAACCAGGATCTTGCATGCAAACAGTAGGAAGGGCTAGAGCAGAACCTGATAGAACAGAAATGGACTACTGCTTAAAGCATAGTGAGTGAGGGGCATGTGGGCAGCTTTTTATGTCCTACCTGTGTTTATTTATGCCTTTTGCATGGTTGGTAACAGAGCCCAAGAAAGCAAAGGAGAGAGATCTTTACAGAACACTTGTGATCAAGTGCTCTATAAATACTAAATTTATCTTTGTTGTTTTCCCTCATTAAGTTTGTGGGTCCTTGCAGTTGTTGCACACCCATGCTTGCTCGTGTGTGGCCAGATCTGTTTTCTGACACTGGTAATGCTGGGTCTTGGAGAAAATGGGTTGATTACTTCCCAGAATGGAATATCACAGTTGTGCTGGAAAGAGAGAGTCTGAATTCATCTGCTGTAAGGGTTGCACCTAGATAATCTGCTCACTTAAACTATAAAATCAGGGACCAGTAACCCAGTTTCTGTCTTGTGGAATAGATAGGTTCTCTTTTACAAGCAGTGAAATCTAAATGCCTGGCAGTGTGCTGTACAAGTAGGTCAGTGTTATAGCTGGAGCCAAGTCAACTGATTTGTCAGAAAACTATTTTCCCTCCTGAAAGCACCCTCTTCTTGACCCTGCTTTGGGTAGAGTCCATATGTCTCTGTAGGTCAGTGTAGTTCTGTTAAGTGCTGAACAAGTCTGTGGGAAGGTATGATCTCCTTCCTTGAGTTAATAATCTAATTATAACCTACTTACAGAAAGGTGTAGTATCTAAATATTTTAAGGATTTTCTTCTTGCTTGTGAACAAACTCAAATAAGATTCTACTAGAAGAAATGTGCTTACTTTAGAAAATGGGTCTGTTCTACTAAATCTCAGAATGAATCTTTGTTCTAATCAGTAGGACCTAGGTGATAACAGTGAGGGAGTATATATTGCATTTCTTTATTTAAATTTTGTTTTCATTTTAGAAAGGCCTTTCAAAACATTGTAAAAGCAAAAATCACTAAGTAGCTGTACGAGTATGAATCCTAATTAATTTGCATACTCTGAAGTATACAAACAATGGATATCAATAAACAAGGTTTAATAATACAGGTGTTGCAAAAAAAACCCATTTTAATCACAAAATTGTAACAAAGGCGATGTTGCAGGACTTTTGCTGACACTTTTGTGTGAACAAGAGAGATGTGCATAGTATTAGCTTGGTTGCTTCCTATGATACAACCAAGTTTTAATTTGAAATCTTTATTTTATACTGGATTATGTTTTATAGTGCTACAGCTTGTTAGGGATATAGTTAGTACAAGGCCTTCTTTGTGGAAGGCTTATCATTGCAACTTTTTGTTTCAAACCTACACTATTATATTTTGTTTATATGCTGCTAAACTGCTGGCTTAGAATGTATTATAAACTGGGAAGTGCTGGCATGGATTTATGGTTTTTGGGGTTTGTTTTTCAAATACAAGTTTCATTTTCATTTAAATGCATTGTGATTAAGCTGAAACTGTATAAAGAAACCCAAACTTTAAAACAATTTTATTTTAGTTTGCTTTTTGCATCTGAAAGTTGACCTTGTAGTTTAAGTACTATCATTAATCTGCCATCAAAATCATATTGTTTAAACATTTGACATATGCCAGAGAGGTGGAGAGGGGAAACAACAAGCTAATAAAACATTTGTGCCCAAGAGCTGCATTTTAAATTAACAAACAACATTGGTGTCTCATCCCAAATAAAAGAGCTGAACCTAATAAAGCATGGATTTTAATCTGTAAAATAAAAATGGAGAAACACTCAGGGAAGGTGGAAGTAGCTAAACACAGAGATTAAGAATTGCTTTGTCAGGAATGAAATAAATGTGATGCAGGTTTAGCGATCAATTGTAAACTATGGACTAATAACTTAAGTGAAAGGTTGCAATCTAGTTTCTGTAGTGTAATGAAAGAGTGTACCTGACTATTGAAGATCACTGATTGTAATTAATAATTGTTCTTTTGAATTAAAATTTATTTCTCTCTTACTTTAATTTGGCTCAAAAGGAAGACTGAAATCTAAAAAAGTAGTCTAGTCCTTTCAACCCCCCCAAAAATTTGACTGCTGGAAGGACTTTTCTGCATCTAACATGATTTTTCTGTGTATTTCTGTTACTAAAGAGTATTTTATTTCAAATGGCAGAAAAAAGTCTTTCCAGACATGGTTTCAGTTGCATGGTTTTGAATGAGGAATGGAGGCCCAAAGTGCATGACTGCTATGGGCATTATATGCACTGTAACCTGCTGCACCCAGTTAGATTTCAGGAGCTGGGCTGTGCCCTTTTTTGTGTTCTTGGTTGAGTAATTCTGTCTGCATAGGACATGTAAGCTAAGCAAGATGATCTGTTCTTGTTTGGATCACAGGTTTGCTCTTGGTCACACTGAAAATAATTTCCTTAGAAGAACTGATTTGGGAAGGGTAGAGCCTTGTTATGCAGAGGCAGGTAACGTGAAAGGTTGAGCTTATTATCTAAAAAAACCTGTAAATTAATTAATTCTTTCTTTCAATTTTTTATCCTGGCAGACCACATGGGGGGAAAAGCCAGTAAGATAATTGAGTCAGGATTAGCTTTGTTCTAACTGTAATCCAGCAGAAATCTCTGTTATTTTTCTGAAAAGGTCTGCTAAGGAAATGTCAGGAGGCCCAGCAGCTGGAAAGGTGTCATCCTGCTCCTGCCTCTCACCCACTGTTTTAAACAGCAGGAACTGCAGGCTGACATGGAGCAGTTGAAAAGTCCATCCTGAAAAGTTTGAGAGATCTTCTCCCAGGGATGTTTATTCAAAGTGCCTGTTTTGAAGGCAGAAAATAACCTGCCCACCTACGATTCTGTTATTAAGTAAGAAATGGTGATTAGTTCTTGAGATTTTTTGTGTGTTCGTGACCACCTCACCATCCTGTCACAGGAATGAGCAATTGGAGTCCTTCTGAGCTCAAGTTAGCTGTACACACTGTGATTGGACCTTTTAGATATTTTGGCAAAGGACAACAGTCTGCTCCTGGTTTTCCATGTCAAACTCCAATAATTCTACCCAGGATATCCCGTTTCTCATTATGCAAACTTTAGCGCTGTTTTCTTTACCAGCCATACTTATCCTAAGAGCAGCTTGTTTGATTTCTTGCTGAAAGTTCTCATGACTTGCATGAGCAGTGAGCCTTTCTGACCTCAGAGTGGAATTTTCATTATTTTCGTGTTATTCGTGATGATCTGGATTCATTCAGCGTTGTGAAATGCAATATCCTTTTTGCAAAGCACAAGTGCTTCCTATGGCATCTCAGCATTGTGTTCCAATCCCATGCTCAGCTGCAGGTTTTGTACAATGTGTTTGCAATAGCCGTATATTAAACTAGAGCTCTCTGGGTATCAATAATTCTGTGTGGTGGCACATGTAGAGCATTTTAATATTTATTCCTTCCCTGCCTTCTGATGAAAAAAGACCCCTTTCACCTATATTAACAAAAAGCCTGTTTGCATCAGAAGGTCTGCTTTTTTAATTAAAACGTTGAGTTGAATTTGTGAATGAATTTGTATTCTGGTAACTCTGGCGCTTGCGAGACACAAGTGACACGGACTGAAGCAAGGATCTGATTCAGAGAGATTTGACTATTCCAGACGCTTCTGACTGTGGGAAAGCCAGACATTGCATATGGCTTTTATACAATGCCAGTGTTCTGGCCATCAGAAAGCAGGAAGTGGAGGAGTCACTGTTGGCATCCCCACTATAATCTTTCTACTCGCTCCCCCAAAGTGTATCTTAAGTACCGCTGTTCCTATTCCATAATTGTAAAACTCTTTTTATCTTGACCTGCCTGGCTTAGTAGAGGTTTGTTCTGGTACACATTGTCATTGTTGTCTGTGTGGTGCTTTGCCTTCAGGAAATGCTCCTGTGCTGGCTTTTTGCAGAAAGTCCAGTTTAAAAGCCGGGAGCAGTGGTGCAGTTCCTGCAGTCCATTCCCTTCTTGTTTGTACCGCTGCCAGTTTGTGTGATTGTGTTGTGTGTGAGCTTACGGATACAATCCTGGTAAAAGATATCCCTTGTCTCCCTGACACAGTTAGGGAAAAGGAAAAAAGTAAGGAAAAAGCAAACAAACACTAAACATGGGCACTGTGCTGTGCAGCAGAACTAGGGATTTCAGCATGTTGTGGTTGTAGGGAAAAGCTTTGTCTCATGCCTGAAACTAAGATCTAAAGGGATCTGAAGAACTCTGGAGTCTTTTTCCTCAAACTTTGTTTTCATGTGGTTGTTTTTCATACTCCAAAGCATTGGCAACACTTTCCCATGTATCCGGCAAACTGTCGGACTTTGCTTTTTTTTTGTGTGAGTTAAGTGGATTTCACCTAAAAATAATAAACTTGTTAGAAATCGTTTGTCTGTTTAGCAAAGTGTATGCTTCTAAGGTTTGGGGGGTTTTATTCAACTTCTTTAACATCAAATTAGCAAAAATAAAAGGTATATTAAAATCATCCGAGAGTGTGAGTTCCTGCTTTTACGTGAGCTCAATTTTCTCCTGTGCTAAGTCTCCTGAGATCTGTAGACAGTCAGTGCCAAGATAACATTGGCACCATTTTCTTATTGCCATGGTGATCTTCAGCTCTGCTGAATACTCAAGGGAGACTATGGTATTTTAAAGCAAGTAGAATTTTGGTAATTAAAAAGGCTGGAAGGAAGGATCTTTCTAAATTTTGCCAGCTTGGGTAAATAAGGATAATGAATTATGTCTGAATCAGAAAGTTATTAGTCTGCTTTGCTTGATTAATACAGAATAATAGTCACCTAAAAAGGCTCTGAGGGTCGGAGGGGGGCAGGTAGGGTCTCCAGTGTCCATCAGCGTTCAGCCTGAGCTGGGATCTCGAGCAGTTCCCCCCGAGCAGCGGCTGTGCCCGCACAGGAACAACGTGCCCTTTGTGGGAGCGGGACTGGCCGGAGCCCTGCAGCCCTGCTCCTCCTGCCTGTCGTCTGCACCACAAATTCAGGGCAGGAATACATTCCAGAAGATTTCCCAATTAAGGCGCTTGCTTGGAAGTTGGGCTCCTCCTTTGTGTGCTGTTTTATTAGATGCCAGTTTTCCACTTTCCTGGTGGCAGGGAATTTTTCAGACTCTCCGTTGTTTCTCCGTCATGGCCTGGTATTCATCTCTCTCTGGTTACAGCATGAGTCAGCACTTGGGATTGTTTTGTGGTACTCTGATATTCCCTCCACTTTTTTTTTTTTTTTGTCCTTGCTCTTTGATGACCCTTTCAAGCATACCAGTCAGTGCACAAAGGCAGTGTAAAGCATGCTGACAGGAAGCATGGTGAGACACCTGCTATCCTAATATGTTTGGGTTAAAAAAAGTTACAAAATTTTTATACTAGCACGATTTCAACCCATTATTTCAGGTCAAATTTAGCCCTTCAGCCACAGTAGCTGCTTTAGCAAAGCTGTGTATTGTCTTGAATGTTTGTGTGAAATATGCTTTTGGCAAGCAAATAAGCACTTAAAATAAAACTTAAATTGCTTTGTGTTAAATTTCTTGGATGTTTTGTCAGAACATACAAATGATTGTGTCGATTCTTTCTAACTTTCTCCGTCCTTATGCTTTTGCTATTGTTATCTGTTACTACTGCTTGTGATTTGGAGCAGAGGGCTTTCTTAAATACTTCTTTCATAATATATGATATTTAAGTTGCAAAATAGAAGAAGAAATCTGGATTCTCCTTCAGTGTACAGTTATCTCGCATCTGAAAGACGTCCGTTATACTTACTAAGTGTTAAAAGAGATTTCAGCCCATTTTTGTGTTAAAAAAGAGTTTCCTTATCCGGCCAGATTTTAAGGCTTGTTGAAGCAGAGTTCCAGCTGCCCTGGTGACTTTAGAAATGTATAAATGTGGTTCCTGCAAAACAGAATCAGTGTGCAGTCCCATATTGATACCGTGAGGTAGAGTGTGAAGGAAACTTATTTGTAAGATTTGGGATTAAACAGGAAATTTGTATTTGGTGTCAAATGTGTGTGTGCATATTTACTGTTTCCCTTATTTGGATGTGTCCTCAAAAATAGCTCTATTCAGGGGATGGACTTTTACTTCCTTCAGTGGTTGTCATATGGGAGCCGTGGGACAGCATTGCTACTGTGGAAGCAAAGGTTTGGCAGCTTTGCACAATCTCCAGCACAGTCAGCTAATGAAAAAAAAATAGTGCCATTCTGGGGGGAATGCAAAGCAGGTGTTGTGCATGTGTACGTACACCCACCCCTTATCCCCCAGTTCGTCTGTAACCCTCCTGCCTCGCGTTGGATGCTGCTGCCTGATCCCATCCTCTGCCAATGTGTGTAACACCACAATTTCGCTTCTGAAGAGGTAGGTGGATTTGGACAGCTCTGTATCAATTCCTGAGGACACAGAGTAACTTTCCCCAAATGGTTCAGTCTCTAATTAGTGGGCACAGAGCCTTGCCAAGAAATGTATTTCTGGCAGAGCTCCACTTCGCTGAGCGGGTCAGGTTTTTCCTGATTTTTATTACTCTACTCTATACGTGGTTGACTTTGTTCAACTGAATGTAATCCCCTGGTTGGTTTGTTTTGTCATATCAGTGTAAGTAAATTAATCTTCATATTTTTTTCTTTTGGTTGGATTTCAGTTTTGTGGTGGTTTTAAGTATTTTCAGATATTTTAATGGAAGCATCCATTTAGTTAAATTAGAAGGGTACCAGCTTTTTTACTTTTCTGCATTTTTTTTTTATTATTTAAAGACCATACTCTAACTATGCTCTAAATTTACCTGCCTTTAAAAGGGATAAACCTGTTACTTGCCTGGCTCTGAGCAAGGATTACAGGAAATAAACAAGCCCAAGTCTCTATCTAGTTATTTTTAGCTTAACTATAGTACTTTTCTTCTTATTTCAGTTCAAGATGAGATGAGAACTGCAAATAGCCTAAATTAGTCTGTAGCATTTATATCTTGTTAAGTTTCCTGCTTTGGAAAATATGCAGGAAAATGATTATACGTGGTATTCATCTAGAGGCTGATGAGTTTGTTATAATTATGAAGGTAGATGTAATGAGATGAAAACATCTTTAGGCTCTCTGAGGAATTCCTTCTCTCCATATTGCTGTTGGGTTAACTGTTTTCTAACCAAAGTGTTCCTCAGCATTCATTTCAGATATTTTGGGGAGTTTCCTCAGTTACTGTGCAGCAGAGTGATTGATTGGCAGCACTGCCATTAGCATTTATAGGTGATAACTAATTAAATTCTACATGCACATGAGTGGATAATAAAGACCCCTTCGCATCTCATTTATTAAGACAAATCTCCAGTGTAATTATCATTTTACCATTATTTAGCATGCTTAATAACTCTTTGTTGAGTAATTTTCCAGTTCCTTCTAAAAGACACTGAGATATAAGTGTATCTAAAATCTTCATCTGGTACAAAGTTATAATATAGTAGTTTTAGTTTTGGTTTATGCTTCCTTTTATCTTTCAGAGAGTAAATTTTTGGGTTTTTTCAGCTCGAAGTTTTTCAAATAACTTGATAATTCCTGAACTGTCTTCAAATATTTAATAGGCATTATGAAGCACTTAGCTGAGGAGACTGGATGATCTGTGTGGGTTCGGTTTATCACTTCCTTTACAGGGAATAGTGTTAGCAAGGAATTGATGAGAATGGCACTATGAACATTTGCTGTTTGAGAAGGAATGCTGTTTCCTTGTTATGACTGTCAGAGTAGATTAGAAATTGCTCCTTTTATTTTGTTTGTTTTGATGATGATGGTTTTTGTTGGTAATATTTTTTCAAGGCTGTGTCCAAAGTCCTCCCTTCCCCAAAGGATTCTATCTGTATGTTTTTTCCATATGCTTTTATTTATGTGTTAGTGACATGTACGTGCATATTTACGTGCAATTGTCCAAATATAATCTGTGCAAGTGCTTATCTTTGAAAACTGGTTATGATACCCTTATTTTCACGTGAGGAGAGATCTGGACAGATTAAACTAATATTGGCCAAAGTTTCATCAATATGGTTGATCAACTTGTGTCATTTTTATTATATGATTTGTGTGTATGTGTATATATATTTCTATAAATGCCTATTGTTACTGTAACTTCACAGAGTTTTGGTTGAGTTTTATGTGGCAATACCAATTTCTAAGGGAGGCAGGGGCTGGGGATATCTTTCTGTTATTGTTTTGTTCATTTGTACTGTACCTGTAGAAGTGGCAATTTTTGGAGAGTCGTACACTGGCTGTTTTGGTGCGAACTTTTATGACAGCAGTAGTTTTACCCATGATTGCAGTGTAACTCTCGTAATGTGGGAGATATTCAAGATTGCAACATAACAAACAGCACAAGTTCTTCCCTCACAAGAAATTCTTTTCCCTTAACTGTAGTCCCAGATTCTGTTATCCGCTTTCTAAAGCTTCACATAAATTTGACCTAGAAGAGAGTATGTTTGACAAGCTTAATTGTGTAGATATTTAGTCTTTATTCACCTTTTATGCTTATAGTAATGCCAGGCCACATTTTGCAGCCAAACACAGGCCTTCTGGCACAGAAGGCATGTTTACATTTTTTTACAGCAAGCTGAGATCACCACCTGATCCAAATTTTTATTGAAGAAGTTGTCAGAAGGAAAGCAGGAAACCTTTAAAGGGAGACTAGTCAAATGTCTTGGTGGGTTTTTAACATGCTCTATATGAGACAACCATAAAATATAAACAATGTCTACCTGTTGTGTTTCTTGACTTTCCATCATCTCTTTTCCTCAGTCCTTGAGTCTCTCTTGATGTGATGTGCTGTAGAAAAGGGGAGAGGGCAGTTTTTCTGTAGTGACTAAAACAGTAAATGTGTATTTGCTCTGCGGTCACAGAGTGAATGTCCCCTCAGGTTAGAGACAGTACATTTCCAGTGTGTGAAGGCTTTATCAAACAACTCGGAGGGCTCTGCAGCTTAGGATGTGAGTAGCAGTGTTCTGAGTGACTTTGCAGTAGGAGAGGCTTTCTCAGCTGTCGTCAGCTCTTATGGAGCTCTGGAGAAATGCACAGCAAAAAAAAGCCATGTAGCATCAACATTAGTGAACCAGAATCTCTTTCATCTTTGCAATGCTTGAAAACAAAAGTAATTGCCAATAGGATTGGGGTGGATGTAGCTGCGAGAGTAACTTGGTGCAGCGCTGCCCACATCATTCAGGGTTTTGTAGTAGGCAGAAGATGCGTGTGGTTTGATTTCTCTCATTTTCAGTTATTACAGCTGCTTTCTGCCTATGTATCTTCTGGGTTTTTATGTTGAATGGTATTTTCTTACAGGCTTTGGGTTCTGGCAGCAAATGCTCAAGATCTAGGAAGGAGATGTAGGCAAGCGTGTATGTGCTGATTTGTATTCTGCCTCATGGACTAACTCGGGTTTCTTTAAGTGACAGAATGACTTAGATATTGCATTCTGTATTGGTGTGTAAGAGACTGTTCTTCATAGGCTGTTATTTCACAAATGCCTTTGGGATAACCTTTCTCTCACATTGTGCATTAAAGTCCTCAGATAATTTCTTTAAATTCCTTACTCACTGAAGACTGTGTATTTATGTAAGTGACTGAAGATACAGTTCACTTGTTTTTAAAAATGCAGAAGCACTTAAATCTCACTGGTGATTATATTTTTGAGTGTTGGTATAAAAAGAAAAATAATTTTAAAAAAGGAATTGGAGTCTGCTACTAAAAAAACCAAGTTTGTAATATGCTCCTAGCTGACAATTAATGCAGAAAGTTACTCGTTTTCTGTGTTTTGAATTGTAAAGAGTAAGAGGTTTACACTTCTCTGTTTATCTTTGGTTTTGGAAACTCTAATTTAATCAAAATTTTGTGATGATTGATCCTTTAATCATTGTTCAATACTGTGTTGTCTATATACTTTAAGGTGTTCGGGTGACAAAAGTCCTTGGAATGGTAAATAATTCTTAATTTAAGTCTGTCTTGTGAGAACTTGACAGGAAGGGATTTACAGTAAATCTGCATTTCTGAACCTCCCAGTTGGTGTTGATAGCTGGTTGTGCAACTCCAGCTTCCATGTGGTTTTGTTTTCATCTTTTAATTTAGCACTTAGGAACAAGAACATTTTGCAAGAACTTCTAAGGGCTGCTTGAAGTAAACTAAACGCCTCCAAGACCGGGCCACTCACACAACCAAGCAAGGATGAAAATTTCCGTTGTGGAGTTGCGCTGTCGCTGCCAAAGTGACCTTGGTTGGTGGAAAGATGACAGAGTGCTTTGCCGGCCGCGCCTGACAGCAGCGCGATAGCGGCGCCTTTGACAAATGGCTCGCATTAGAACGGGGGGCACTTTCGGCAGCGCCGGCGTCCCAATCCATCAGTCCTGATTACTACACAAACGTCAGCCGTGCCACGGAGCGCATTTGTCAGGGGGAGTAAAAAGCAGTTGTTAGTGAGAGCTCTGCCTGTCACGGTAATGGACTCAGGCTCGCTACGGTGACTCGCAGGAACCGGCGCATTTGCAAATGGCTCGGCCAGGACTTTGAGAAAATACTTTATTTACGCGGTACAATGGGGTAATTAAACAGGGAGAATTACAAACTTTGCGTAGGGATGATTGAAAAGTTTCTGGAGTGCTTGAGGCTACCTGTGGTGTATCTGAGAGACTGTGTTCTATGGAATGCTTAGTGTACCACGGAATCCAAATGCATGCTATAAAAATTATTTTATATGCCTAATTCAGATGGGTTTGGTTTTTCTTTATGCTGATGAAGAAACTATAGAATAGGAATTCATTCAGAAATATAAGTAATTGCAGAATTGGATATGGACTGATATTTTCAGCCATAGCTACTTATTCTCACCTCTTTCACCCATCTTTCATAAGGGTTGCATATGTGCGTCCAACCACTGCAGAGTTAGAAACTTTATGATAAAAGGCAGAGTCCTTTATCATAACTGCATGAGGTGAATATGAAATTGAAGTATTTCATTGGAAGATAGTTCTGCCTTAACTTACGGTGCTTGTTTAATTTTGCATCAGAATACTTATTTACATAATTCAACCCTGCTTCTTCATTTTTCACCTTTATTCTTCTTCAAACACTGAGTTATCCTTCTTCAACAAAGGTGGAATAAACCTTAGCAAAAATAAATGCATGTAAACCTGAACCCCATCCAATATAATGGATACATCAAAGTTGAGATGCATGTTGAGGGAGTGAGTACATCCATTTCTGTCTGTAATGCAGGAGAAGCATCAATGAACAATGATTCACTTCTCAGAAGGATTCTCTGTGTCTTAAGAATATCCATAATCCATAAGTAAGTTTATTAATACCTTTAAACTAGGTGAACAGTGCAGTGATTTATTCGTGTCTTGGTTATATGCATAGCTCCTTGTCTAAGAAGTAGACTAGGAAAACATTCAGTGAAAATTTCTTCTATTGTATAAAGTAGAATTTTCTGGTTCATGTGACTGTGGTTTACTTTTGTTTTGGTTTCTCTATTCTGTATAATTCATAAAGGATAAATTCCTTGAAGATTTCTGTATCATAATTGAGGAATTCTACAGAAATATCACAATTTATCGTAAAAGAAATCACTGTAAATAGTGGTCTCTGTATAGAACAACTGATTTTATTCTTACTAAAGAAAGTAGGACTATCCTATAAAGAAATAGCATAACTGGTGTGACTTCTGTATTGTAAAACTGACATTCCTAAGAGCTTATTAGAAACAAAATTGTTTTCATTTTCACTCACTGATTAGTCAGTATTGAGTGGATAATAGATTTAATAAACCTCCAGATAATTATTACAGAAATAATGAGTCATTTAAGTTCAAATGTGTTTACATTTGATTTGTTTGGGTTTTTTTGGGGGGGAATAAGTACTTTCAGTAATGCCAATACTATTTTCAACACAGCTTTTCTGTAGAAGAATTTCTATTTCATATTTCAGATATTTTGTCTGAACTTGAAAAAGAATGCAAAATATGTGATGAGAATATCTCACAGTGAATGAAAAAAATCCTATTACAACTGAAAAGCCATCAATTGCTAATTTTTTTTCTCGTGGAGTTTTTGTGATCTGTGGTTTTTTTTTTTTCAGAAGTTTCACCTCACAGTTGTCCTACCCTAATTATTACCAAATTAAAAAACAAAGCCTTTTGCCAAACACTGTAAATGCTAAAAAGAAGATAACCTGGGAGGAGAGCTGCATTTGATTTTTCAGTTGCACTGAGGTTCTTGTGGGGGAAACCTTTCATTAGTTTAGTTATTAGTTTATTTTTAAGGGGATGGTCAAACTTCCATTTCTCAACAAAGAGAAAATGATGTTCATCTGAAGTAGGAGAAACCTGAATACTTCTTTGGATCTCTTTGAGATACTTTTGACTTTGTGTTGAGGATTAGAGCTCAGGATGCAGACATCATTATATACATCTTTCAGTGAATAGTCACATGTGACTGGTTATTGTGTATGCTCTCTGTTTTGAGTTAAACCTCTCTTCTGCTGAATAGAAATTATCAGTTTCTTGGATTGCGCAATAAACTGGGAGCTGTCTGGTCGCTCCTACATATCTGTAATAAAGTGTAGAACATTGGATTCAGTGCAACATTTGCTACCAAGTTGAAACAACAAGGAGATGGGTTTGAAACATGGGTGTTCTTCTTTGGGATCTCTAAAGAGCACCAAACCACCTCCTGGATTACTACTAAATGTCTCAGGTGTGTTACCTGGGCACATCACTGCTTTAGTTCTTTACAGTCTTTGTGCTTTGGGAAGTATTAGCATGTTTATTCTCACTATGTTAATAAAATTAAGAATGGATTGCTAGGATCAAATCTTTTCTTAAAAGAGTAATTGCAGTGTGTTTCAAAAAGTAACACTCTGTTCTTAGCTGCTGAGCTTTCATTCAAACAGTGTTGTAAGCCTTTCTTACACCTGCAGATGTGTGGCAGTAATTCTGTTCTGAAACCTCCAAACAGCTCTTTGTGTGTGTTACTAGAAAGATCCCATTAAAATTAGATTTTGGTGAAAAGTGGCTCCTGAAGATTATTTTGAAGTGAAATTAATTTAAGATTATCTAGATATTGTATCTTGTTATGCATGAAAATGTCCATTTCTCTGCTTTTGTATTGATCAAACAGTGGCTTCAGGAGATAAACATTCTTTCCATCATTATGGCTTTATTGCTCTGCCATTCCCGTTTTATTTTTTCTGCCGTATAGACATAATCAGTTGTATCTGTATTTGCATAAACAACTGTGGGCCACGCATAGTTCACCAAGCTGCCTAAAGACTGTCTCTAACTGTTATTTATCATTGGAATTTGCACACAACCAAGAACATACGACATTAAATGTTCACTGAGTTAATCCAAATCTCCGGTTAGCTCTTGGAATTTGGTCTTCTTCCAAACCAGACTGAAAAGTCAGGTTGTGTTTAAGTTTTCTGGAAAACGGAAATTTCTGTTACGTTTTCTGCCCAAATCATACCTGTTTGAGTAAGAAATGAAATCTCCAACAGTTTGGTGATTACTCAGCGTGGCCTCTGAGCAAGCCACCATGTTCTCAGTGCCTTCGGAAGTTGAGGCAGAGTTTGCAACCTGTGGGCATTTTCTGGAGTTTTTTTTCTGTTAAGGCAGAATGGAACAATTTCTAAGGCAAATTCTGCCAGGCTCTCATAGAATCTGTTGGAAATAATGAGCTGTGACAGCTGGGTTTTCCAACTAACTCTCATCTTCTCTGGTGAACTCCTCTAACAATATTTTTACTGCATTCCGCTGCAGGTTGGAATACAATTGCAGGGATCTGTGAGGAATGGCTAACTTAATGATTGTTCTGTGGACTGTTCAAGAGGGCCTGAGGTTTATAGATTATAGCATCATTATGTCTCACAAGTTAATAAGAGAGGGGTGTGATCAATAGACCATTCCAGGGCTTTTAAGGTAAGTTCAGTAGTGCAGCACAGAAACAGGATGACAGTCAATGCCTTGGATTTGGTTCATGGCGAATCCTCCTTTGGCAGAGCCATATAAAGCTGGTAAAGGCATGACCTCTAAGACGGGGGATACTCAGAACTTTTCTGTTACAGCAATGGGAGGGATCTTCACCTTTGTGTTAGTGAAGTTGTACTTCATCTTATTAATGATTATTTTATTTATACGTAGTTTATGGATATTGTTGCTTGCATATTTCATCCACTTTGCATGTGCTTGATGTATTTGCATACCATAGAATGCAGATAGGATCATCCATTTGCACATGGTTTGTATGGATAAACATTTTCATTAGTTCATCTCTCTGGTACAACCAGCAATAGTGTGCTAAAATGTGAGAGACTGCCTTCATTCAAATGTCAAAAAATGGAGGATTAGGCCTTAGCTGATCTTTCTTACTCTAAATCTATATGTGTGTCCGCTTTTTCAGGCTTTCCTATTTATATTAAAATTTCAAGGAGACAGAACAATACTGAATGTGTCAGAGTTCACTGCTCAAAATCGATATGTTGTGGAGGAGAAGCCCTTTTTTTTCAATATATTCTATTTTTAACAAATACTAGCAGAATCATAACAATTTGCACACTTAGTTTGTGCATAACTTTGTTTCCTTGAAAAGAAGGCCCCTTTCCTGCAGATCTCATTTATTCATTTGGAAAATTCTCCAGCCCTTTACCTTGCCACTGCACTTCTCTTTTTGTAGAGGCTGCCTGAAAATAGTGAAACAATAGACTCTGTAGCTGTCTGAGTTCAACTCCTCTTTAGGTTTTGATGAGAAATACTGCTTGCATATCTACAGGATTCCATGCTGTGCTCAAAGTATTCCATAAAGAACTCTTAAACCGGGTAGAGAAAATTCATGACACATTCCAACCATCAAGTATATTCTCTAAACCATTTGCATGCTTATCCTTAGTCACACTATATTAGTTTGCCATTTCTTTCAGCAGTGTGAGTCTATACTTTATGCACATGGTGAATTAAGGAAGCTGATAATGCTTGCTTTTTCTTGTACAGGGTGACCTCTTTGATTAGATAATTGTAAGATACTGCTCCAAGGGGATAAAAAAATAAATGCTTTATTTAATGCTGTATTTTAGAATGTATGTGTGCGAAAGAATTCTATCAATACATTTAAGACTGAGTGACAATTTTGCTCTGTACCATTCTAGTTCAAGCTTTATAGTGCATTTTGTTAAAAAAAAGCTAGGGGAGGCAAAGAGATCTTCAGACATGACAATTGCTTGAAGTGATGTTTGCAGTGATGGAAAAGACAGTTCCCCAAGGAAGGAAAAACAACCTTACAGTTATTTTATTCTCTGTATGTACACATCTGAACAGCTGGAGAGGAGCTTGAGTTGCAAATCATCGCTTTTGTTGATGTTTGTTTTGTCTTTTGTTTATCTCTGTCTGTATTCCAAAACTGCTGCTAACTTGCCAGTATCTTTGGGTTTTGGTTGGTTTGTTTGTTTGAGATAGTATGGAACTTTTTATTTTTTTCCGCACGAAATAAATGGGAATATTCTGTACTAAGTGAAATTAAATTTTGCTTGAATACTGACTACTTAAATGTTTTTCTCATCATTGCTCTGATGTGGAAGTCATGGAGCAACCAGCTGTCCGTGAGCCAGCAGTGTGTCCTGTGGCCAAGGTGACCCATGCTGGGGTGCATCAGGAAGAGCTTTGCCAGCAGGCCGGGGGGGTGATCCTGCCCCTCTCCTCAGCCCTGGTGAGGCCTCACCTGGAGTGTTTTGTCCAGCTCCAGGTTCCCCAGTACGAGAGAGATGTGGAGCTCCTGGGGCACGTCCAGCAGAGGATTACAGAGGTGATTAGTGGATTGGAGCATCTCAGTTAGGAGGACAGGCTGAGAGAGTCTGGCATGGGCACATTTAGCCAGGAGGAGAGATGGCTGAGAAGGGGCCTCAGCAATGTCTGTCAGTGTCTGCAGGGAGTTAAAGGAGTCATTTGTATCTGGATGAGCAAACTATGATCAGAGAAGACTTAGAATAGATCCCTCTCTTCTTTTTTATTTTTTAATTTCACAAATTTACAAGAATCTCAAGAAATGACAGGTGTTTCAAATGTGAAAGTGAGAGGGTTGTTCGGCTTTGGTTTTGTTCAACTTTTGATAGGGAGAAACAATAAATAAATAGTTCAGCACGGGCCTCTCTCTACATGAGCATTAGCACAACAGAGTGATGGAAGTTTTTGCAGATGTGGTATATTTTATTGGGTTTGCAAGCATCTATGTAAAAATATAAGAATTTAGTTATTCTGAACTGTTGTTGAAAACCTCAATATTAAAGTTAAATATTAATTAGATAATACTTTGGTTATGAATGAGGAGCTTTGGTGCTAAAATCTTTTGGTGCCCAATTTAAACATAAGGGTTCATGGTTTACCTTTGGCAAGAGCAGAGTATAAGGTGACTGACTAGTGGCCAGCAGGGATGACTTGACTGAGATATCAGAGTGGAGCAAGAGGACTTGGGATTGACTCATCGGAGACTAGGGATTCTGAAATGACACACTTAATCCCTGAGGATAAGGCACTTGACAGTGCAGTTTACATATTCCCTCCTGGTAATCTGAAAAGTAGCCATGACATTGGCTCCGGAGGGAGCTGCTTGGCAGCTTTCCCTCTGTGTGTGTGTGTGTGAGAGAGAGAGAGAGAGAAGGTGCTGTAATTAGAGACAATAGGATGTGGAGCAGGAATACAGAGGAAAAGGCTGAATTTTATTAAATTAAATGTTTTCATCAATAGCTAAGCAACAAACCCCCATGTAAGACTGTGAATTAATTGTGGAGAATATTTGTTGTTCTGCCATATGCTCACTATGTAAATACTGCTGCCAGCAGCACAGGCAGGTCTGTGTTGTGTAGAACACTGCTATGAAATACAGGTGTGTGAAAAGGGGACAGTAACATTTCTGCTCATTTTATTTCTCTCCTTGATAGTTTTTCTTCCTCTTTGAAGAGGAGAAAATAAGCTTGAGGCTCTTTGCTTTTCAAAGGTGTACGCCACACGGAGTTGCTCTATGTATCAAATCTGTAAGTTTTGAAGGGTTTGTGGTGTTTTTGATTGCTTTGGGGTTTGTTTTGATTTGGATTTTTTGGGGGTGTTTTGTTTTTACTTTAGGCGTGCTAAATAGTACATAGGTGTTTGTAAATAATAGTTCCCCTGACAGAAGTCCTAAAAATACAGCATGATTCATGACAAAAAGTGGCAATGATTTTCATGGTAGGAAAATAGAAATGGCTTATAAAGTAATTTAGCATTAAAATGTATTTGAGATTGGAGGGCTGTTAAAGCTGTGAGAGGGACATCGTTCCATGTGTGCCAAAATACTGCTTGGTTTTTGTGGGTTTGGAGGGTTTTTTTTCTGATTTTTAAATACCGAGTTCATTTTGCTAAAGTAGCATCTGCACGGCAGGCCATGTATTTTTATGATGTTTATTTCACTTCCCAGGCTTTATAACGCTACCCAAAGGCATGCTGTGCTAACCTAGAAATTCACTTTTTATGTCTTGTTTCTGAATAACTAGATGAACTAATAAAAGCCTGAAAGTACATCAAAAGTGAGCTTAGGGTTAGCGAGGTAATAGTGTCTTTGTATTTGACTTGAAAAATTTTAGTTTGTGAATTAAGCACATAAATAGCAGGTAGGATGTTTTATAGCAGGAGTTATGTGAGCTTGGAATGGACAGACTGGGTGTACAGCACAGTAGGAGCTTTATATCTGCTACTGTCTTGGCAGTGCAATACAGAAATGCGGTTCTTATCCTTCAGAGGATGTCTCAGGTCTTAATCTTTGAAACTAGCTCTCCAAATTGGGCTTCTGGAGGTGAAAAGTGTAATCAGGTGCCTGATTCTGTATGTGTGTGTTGTGAAATCAGGGAGCATTATTTGCATGGTGCTCAAGTGCATGTGGAGACTGACAGGGTTTTTTCCCTGTCCAGAAGGTGTTAACCAAGAGGCAAGTTAGAATATATGGCAAACAGCACTGAGTGTTTAAAGCCTACACTTGGGATACCATGGCTTGCAATAACTGCATAGTTTCTCTTATTTGTGTGTAAGAATTGACTTAGCTTGTCAGTCATTCCCTTCATTGCTTCCTGAGGAAAAGGAGAAAGTCACACATGTGGAATGTTGGTGTCTCAGGTCCACTTCACACCTGATAGTTTAGTTTCTGGGAATTCTCATCCAGGCCAAAATTTGTTTGACCATCCCAACAAGGGCTTCCTAAATTTGTGGCAAATAGTACAATGCAAAATACGAGCCCCTTAATACTGTTCTCTAAGGGTACTTACGGATGTGGGAGGAAGATTTTTAAGTAATATTCCTGGCATGATGCTGTCTAGGGCTTTTGGAAGGATGCATTCCTCTTCACTTGGTCTGTTTGCAAACAATTTAAAAAATATGGCACATCATCTTTTTCCCTGTCACTTCAAAATAAGCTTGAGAGGTGCAGGGGAGCAGGGATTGCTTTCCTTTTTATCACATGTATTTATGAACACTTCTATGGCTTCTCTAGCAAGTCTCATTTTTCCTCATGTTTTTCTGAAGCACTTTTTTTTGCTTTTCAGCTACAAATCTCCACTGTAAGAACCGTCATAAAAATATTTATATCATGATATAGTATTGATAGAGTATTTTTTTAATGTAGTGTAGGTTTGTGGTCTGCATGATTGAAACACATACCTGGATTTTATCTCCTTTGAGTTAGGTCAGATGGTTACTCATTGATTTACTGGGTGATTTCTGAAAGGCTTAGTGACAATTTTTAAAAACTATAAAATAAAATCTACATACCACTGTCTCTTAGCATAAGCAGCTCTCAGGTTGATGGTCCTGAAGGATAGAAGCAGGCTACAGTATCTTTCAGGAGTGACTTGTAAGTCCTCTGTTACAGGCCAGGCATCTTTCCATTGTCTCTTCTTGGTGAAGACGAAATTGCTGTCAAACATAGCATCTGGTGCACTATGCTGAAATCCTTTCCAAGAGTGCCAAACCCCTTTTAAGTAAAGAAACAAATTTGAATTTGTTCTTGATTCACTCATAAACAATTTATGTGGACTGTTGCTTATCTTCATTTCTTATCTTCACAAAATTCATTTTTAGCAATTGGTTCCATGTTATTTGATACCAGAGTTAAGCTGACAGGTCTATTAATTTCTTTTTCCTCCTCTACCCTCGCTTTGCAAAGGCAGGTATTGCTTTGTGTTCCTCTGGGATGCTTCGTCCTCTCCGAGTGTTCCAAGATGATCACAAATTGGTTAGAGGTGGTTTTTTTTGTTATTTTCTTAAGTATTTCCTCAAAAGCTGTAGGCTCAACTCTTGATATTCTTGATGTGAAGTTATTTGTGATTCCAAAGTATTCTTTAACTTGTTGATTTAAAAAAAAAAATCTATGATACGCAATTTTTATTTTAATTGCTAGTTTTAATTATAGTACAGTGCCTTTTTGAAGATAAAAGCAAAATCTCTGTTAATAATTCATCCGGTTTTAGCACAACTTTGCTGCTCTTCTCCTCCCTTATACTTAAGGGGTTTTTTTCCTCTCCCTTACAGTTTCTGACTCATGTTGTGCTTTACATTTCTAATGATCAGGAATAAAAGTACAATGTATAATCTTATTCTGTTATTAACAGAATTAGCATTACAAAAACCCACAAAGAAATCATGAAAAAATTAGTATAGATGTTGTCAAGATTGAAATGAAAAGCGTTTCTAACAATTAGAGTTCATAACACACAGCATGAATGTAGCAATTGTTCTGTTATGGCAGCTGACTTGATTTGATGTATATACAATTAAAACCTTGAAAAACTAATTTTTAAACATGCTTCGCATATGTGAAATACTGTGCTATCCACAGTGCTTTTGTTTGGACTTGCTAAAAAGCTCTCATATATAGTAAAATAACTTTAATGGAAAGAAATAAAATGCAGAAAATTGTATTTCTTTTTTAGCCAAGTGCTGAACATGCGCATTTAATCCCCTTGTGATTAAAGCACTTAAACACGCACTTACCTTCCTGTGTGAGTATTCCCTTCCCTGAAATGAGGCTGCTTATGCCTAAAACCTTTAGCAATGCCATATGAGAGAACAGGTTTTGTGCATTGTTAACTAAATAGTACTGATGACTCCATTAAAATGATCACGCATACAATATCTTTGAATTTATGTCCTTATTGCTCCCATTTTTCAAATTTGAAATATTAAAAGGAAGGCAAAGCTATCTGCAGCCTTTAGAGCACAGCAAAAGAAAAGAAGCCTCTCATCATAAATATCATTACTTCAATTGCATTTTTCCACCCAACTGGGTAATTCTGAAGACACATACTATAACTCATGCAAAGGAGAGCAGTGAAAAAGAGAAATCACACTTGGTCTGTTGTGCCAGCCACACCGCAGTAGTTTTAAGATTGTGTTTTATACACGTCTACTTGCTGTTTTTTAAACCTTACGTTTTGTAATAAGGTTTTCACTCAGCTTCAGTGAAGTGTTGCATGGCTCAGTTACCTGCCATGCTGTACCTATTATGAGTTGAAGGTTTTAATTCTTCTTCAGCTTTTTTTGTAAAGGTATTGCCACTGTATTATTCAAAAATATTCATAGCAGTGCTCAGGTACTTGTTGAGTTCCAGATAGGCTTTGAGACAGTATTTTTGTTATGTACTGAGTAAATTGTTATCAGATCTTATCAGAATAATATGTAGTATTGATTCTATACATAATCTTTCAGAATATTTACAAGGGAAATGTAAATCACCTATACTTGGTATTGGCAGCATGGTTAGACTTTTTTGAAATCTGTTTACTATGAGAGTTTTTGCACTAAGCTTTTAATATGTTTTTTGAGGTCTGTCAGTTGTTAGTAATTATTATGTAAATACATCAATCCATGTCAAAGCTTACAAATCTAGTCTCTATGCTAGCACTCTTCTGCAATAACTTGACACAGTCTGTATATGTTGGTAATTTCCATGTGATTTTTCTCTTAATTATTATTTTGGTTTAATAACGTTTATAATATTTAGTAGAGGTCTTGAAGTATCAGTGGCAAGAGAAGACTCTGAGGAGATTATACCAGCATTTTATCATGTATTTATGAACACTGGAATTTTCTGTTCTTGTCTTATTGTTCGTTTTATTACATGCTCTAAAGTTTTCCCCAACCATGCCAACAACGCTGGCTGATGCCACTCTGCGAGCTGAAGGACTGAACTGGTGAGGTTGTTTGCTAAAACTGAGTAATGTCCAGTGAGTTGTGGCTTCATATTAACCAGTCAATTATATGATGTGGGGTACAGATCTTAGCATGAGTTTGAAAATGTTAATCTCATTCCAATCTCATTCATGCTTCCTAACTGTTCTTTTTAAGGAAGAAAAGTCCCTCATGTTTAAATATACAATAAAGGTGCCCAGAGAGTACGGCTTGGGTTGTGTTGGTGTTTACTTCCCTTGGGATGCTGTACTCACTTCTGTTTTCCAATCTGAGTTGTAGAAACATTTCCTTATTTAGGTTTTCCAATATCCAGCAGCTTGTGGTTAATAGTTTTATCTCATGTTTTCATCCAAAGCCTTAAATATTTTCCATCATGGTTTTCATTAGGGCATGGAAGTAGATGATCTTTGAGTCTCTTCCAACCTACACCAGGTTGTGTGAAAAGAGGTTCTTTCAGTTGTCACTCCTATTTCAGCTGTCAATCCTCATCTCATTTCTGTTAACAAAACATGTAGGACTGTCAGGAAACTTCAGGGCAAGGGAAATGGGCTTCTCTTTGTTAAAACAGACTTGCTCCTTTGTTTTTTGGTGTCAACAATCAGAAATTGTTACATGTCTAGCAAGAATCAACTGAGTGACAGAAAAGCACCACTTTTGCCATAAGATTTTATTTCCAGGTGCTAATATCCTAAACAGGATAGAGTTCACAAAAATACAGAAATGACCACGAAGTTGTATATCTCTGTAAAGCTTGTTCATTTTTCATGCCTACAACAGGTATTCAGTGGGGAAGTAACTTGCCATGCCTACTGATTTTTAGAATCATTGTGTCATTTGGAAGAGCTCAAATGTCACTGTAAGGAAATAAACAGGAAGAGGTACTACAGAGAAGCAATATCGAATGAAAATGGGCTAAGAGGATATAAATGTAATTAGCGAAACACATTTTCATGACTAGTAAAATTAGCACCCATTTATACATGTTATACACTTGAACCCTTGTTGACACCTGAGGCTGGGAAAATATATCTGCTAATCAAAACATGTAATTATATCCTATGAAGCAGAAGTAACGCACTGAATCCTTGCTCTTCGTGGTGTTAATGATTTGTGAAACTCATTTACCCGATCACCTCAGTTTGTCCTTTCTTGCTGTATTTCTGTTCCCCAAAATAGAGAGGTCAGGGACATTATAAAGCGATTAAATATTAGATCTATGGAAGAGTGAACATTGCATAAATTGTTAGATGGTATTGATATTAGAGAAGAAGGTGCTCTTAATACTGGGGAAAAAAGCCTCTGGTTGTAAAATAAGCAAAGCAAGATAAATTATTGACTTGCTGGAGAACTGAAATTCCTGTGAACCTTTAATGTAGTTGAGGAGTTGGTAATTTGCCACTAGCATGACCTTACTTTGCTGTCTTCAGAGCCCATATGTACATCTAATTGAAGGACATTATTATCTGGCACAAAAACATAAAGGGGACAAAAGTATAAATGGTTAGTTTTGTAGTAGTTTGGGCCTATACAGGAAATTTACTGAGGAAAAATGGGATGTAAAAAATGCTTGCTAAGTTTAGTGATATGACAAGAGATAAATTTATTGTGGTTTACAGCCCGATTCTAAAGTAGCATTATGGAGATGTGAGAGATGAAGCAACCTAATGTGGAAGAACAATTTCTTTAGTCTGAAAACAGTGAAGTGTGTTACTTCAGTGAAAGGTGTGCTGCCATCGCCATGGACACAGTTCTCTTGCAGCTTTGTGTGTGGGTAGCACAAGTGAGAATTGGGAGGGGGTAAGGGGGAAAGGAGGGTTTAGATATAGTTTCTTGATGATGAAAAGTACAACCAGAAATTAACTGATTCGCAACAGCATTAAAATCATCTTTAGTTCTTGCAGTTCAACAGAATCTTCAGGTAAGTTGAGTTATAAAGATGATTGTAAAAGGGAGAAATGCTTCTGCTGTGGCACAGATGTTATCCATCTTGGTTAAACAGCTCTGGCAGGTACTTTTGAATAAACAGCCCTAAATTCTCTTTTTAACTTTGGGTGTCCGTATCTGGCTGTCTTAGATGACCCAAACAAGAAGAGTTTTTATAACAATGCTACTTTACCATTCTTTACTTTCACCGTTTTTACTGACATTCAATGAGAATGTTTTCCTTCTTTTTCTGAAAGCCAAGATAATTAAAATTTAAAACTGAATAAACATAGTACACATAATATTTATTAATCATGAGGTGCTGTGAAGAACAGTGTAGTATAAAAGTGCATTAGTACAGATACATTAACATATTTAGTATTAAAAGGTTTCTTTGAAAACTGCAAATAAGCAGAAAACTTACTGCTTCTAATATTTGAGGGTAAATTAATTCAATGTATCATAGTTCTGTTGATATAATCTTCCTTTGTAACCTAATTTCATGCAAGGGAAACTGTGGCAATATTTACATATTTTATGTGCCATATGCAATGTAGTTACTGTCCTAAATTTCCCACTTGGATCCGTTAATCTCACAGTTCTAGGTGAAGACTCATGGGACACCATAGATGTTTTGGAAAAAAATACAATTTAAGTTAACAAAAATGATTTTAAAAAACTTGCTGTACACACCTTGAGATAAAATTGGAGAGTCTAAATAAGCTATCAAATAAATAGAACAGATATGATAATATGTGCTGCTGCATTGAGTCTGTACGTAAGTCATCTAGCACAGGGATGTTCTGTAATTACTGTTGTGCATCTACTGGAGTTGCTGTAGTTCTTTCAGTATCTATTTGTGATGGGATATCTGGCAAATCCTTTTAAGTTGTAACATGTACTGAAAAAGTCAGTCTGTTACTTCAATATCAAGAAGATTCTAGTTCTCCATTTAAAGTCATTAGGTATGATTTTTGGGTAGGAATTTAAAGTTTTCTGTCCCTTTATACACTGCTTGCCTCAAACCAGTGTTAATTTATGGAACCTGAATACTTGTGCAAGGAGTGGACTGCTTGGACATTCAGAATCCAGGAACAGTGCCACAGGAATTAGATGAAAATTGTGGGAGCTCAATAACAGACCTTGAGTTCTCTTCAAAGTGAATTGTTGCCTGGGCTGAACTACTCACACCTTAATGCAGCCAAGGGTTGTTCATGCTTACTGACATTTAATTTGGCATTTTTCCTTGCTTTATCAATTTATATTACCCAGTCATGCAAGAACTCTTTTTTTTAGGAAGGTTGTTTTTGCACTCTGTTCTGAGGATTAAGAGAGTGAAGTGTCCAAAGCACAGCTTTAATCCACACAGTTCTGTGCCTACGTTGTGCTTAATGAAGCAATTTTGCAACTAAAGTGCTTGATTTTTCCTCTTGCAGTCAGCAGAGAGTGGTAGATGCTTTTGGGTACTTGCCAGAGGAAGACCATTCTGTTGTGAATTCACTCATTTAAGTTAGGTGGACAAGACCTCCCTCTGAACATGTGTCTGGAGGGCTTCTTTCTCTCCCCTCCCTGTAGAGCATAGGAGCTTTGGCTTCTCTGTCAAGGATCTGGCCATGGTCTGAGTGTCTAATTTAGGTAAAGAAGATCCCACCCTTAAGGGTTTTTAATGCACGCTGGGCTTGTTGACCAGTAACAGATTAAAAGACTTTTGTCGGTGCCAGATGGTAAAAGGAAAGGTCAGAAAGATGAACTTTGACATATTTGTTTGTGAAAAGGCTGCTTCAGCTGAGACATTGCTCACTTGCACCTTTTTCAGAAGTGATGTGTTCCACCTCGTAGTTGTCCCTTTTGTGAAGTACTGTTAGAGGTGTGATTTGCCTGATGGTCTCCATGTAGCAGATGATATCTAGGGTCTGTCACAGGATTTGATATGTGGAGATTTAAATAGTTTCGGATGCTTGTGATGGAATAAGACCACCAGGTATTTGGGAAGGACTAGTTAAAATGTCAGAGTGCTGTTGGTTGCTTCATCAATGAATGTGTGAATTGTACCATGATACCCTACTTGGTAAAAGTCTTATGTCCAGAGGTGAAATAGTGCATTTGCAACTTCTCTATAAAAGAGAGGTTCTGCTTTGTCATAACTGCAAGGCTCTGTTTGCTCTCTCCTTGAGAAGAGCGCTGGTTTTACAGCTCAACATTGTTCTGTGTTGGAACAGGGTCAGCAGCTGTATGGATTTTATCAGTGATAAACATAACTGCATCCAGTAAAGATTAGGGTTTAAATTCTATTTTCTGAAGTACGCCTTTACTCTCAGGTGATTGAATATAGCTCTTGGCCACGGGTGACTGGTGACATGTTTAATGTCCTAAATTAATGGCCACTCAGTCTCCAGCTAGCTGCAGCAGAGGTGTTGTGATAAAAGCAAAATTGGGGGACTACTACTGGGCTGAGGCACAGTCTGTCCACTTTGAGAAAACAGGTTTCTACTGAGCCTATCACTCACTTGACTTGTCTCCTCCTGCCTTTGTGTCATCTTCTCTTATTTGGCAGATATTACGTACGTTGAAAGTGGAAAATTATTTTTTCAGACTGATGTAACTTGGTCTGATGGCTAGTACTAAAAAAGAAAGTCTAAAAAAAAAATTAATGGCATGTGAAAGTTCTTATTATATTCTTAAGTTTATCTCTTGTCACGTTTTTACATCAGCTGGCAAACTAGAAGTAGCACGCAGTGTTTTATACATGGAGCATGCTTCCCATCCTAATGCACTCTTTTTGGTTTTGAGACAGCAGCAATGTGTTCAGGATTTGTGCCCTGCACAGAAGGAAGGTAGAAGCTTGTACAGAGAGTGCCAGTGCCAGGAGGGCAAGGAGAGCAACAGGGCCAGCCCCCTCCCCTGCCTCATTCTGAATATAGAGCCTTAGTATTTGGACAATATCTAATCCTTAATCTGAAAGGATGTGTGAGGTGTTCAGTTTATTGACCTTGCAGGAATAAAATGCTCAGCTGCACCTATTACAGTCTGAATGTATTTCTTCAGGGCAGTCCTCTCTGATTCTTGGTCCTTGGAGCTTTTGACTTGTTGGTTGTTTTTTTTTTCCTAGGTCTAACAGAATTATAACCAGGTATGCTGTATGTTTGTTTTCTCAGCTTCTTGGCTGTCTTTTCAAGTCTCTTACTCCAGCTTTTCCTGAAGGTTTTGTGGTTTGTTGCTCCATTATATGCAAACATGAAGTGAGCAATGGAAAATTAGCTTTGAACATGAGGTACAGTTTTTGTATGAACATCTAAACTTGGGACTTAGATTACTATTTACACCTAAGGTCATCCTTGTGCTATTTGTATTTTTAAAATAATTTTTTTTTAGACTGATCATATATATGGGAATAACCTGTTTATGTTATGAACTCTGAATATCATCAGCACTATGTTCACAGAGTCCCAGGTTTTTAATGCAGTTATGGGATACAATTAAGTGCATCTTTTGGTAGGTGGAAGAGATTCCTTTTAAAATAGCAAGAAGCCCTTGCTCACTTGTTCCAATGTTTTTATCCAACCTATTTGAGGATATATAGGGTATAAACAAAACTTAAATTATCTCATTTGCTTTATGGTTTCCTTTATCTTGGCCCTTAAGAATCACAGTACAAAACTAGCTGCCCTAAGAGGGAGTTGGGGAGTGTCCTTTGTGTCCTTCTGCTTTTGGTTTGGTCTGTTGCAAAGCCGGTCCCCAGGGCTGCCAAACGATATCAAGGCAGCTATTCCCAACCTGTTTGTGTGCTGTGATCCTATCTCTGACTTCTTCCTGGGCTCCTTCTCCTGCCTCCAGCTCTGTTTCTAAGCTCTCATTCTGGGACTGGCAATCAGACAATATGTTAAGGCAGTTTGATGGCTCCTGTTCGTGCCCTGATGATTTTTCTCTTAGTTTTGAGATTACTCTGACCCATCTATTGCTTTGTTCCATTTTATATGACATTTATGGACAATGATGGACACTTAAAAGATGGACAACAATTGAAAATTTTCAAATGTCAGCCTGTTCCAAATACTATTTAACACTTTTAAAGTTCAAGTCACTACTTGGCCTTTTTCTTGCTTCCTCTTTAATGAAGACTGAAACTTTTCTTCATTTGGTTCCCTTTAAAGCAGAAGCGTTTGATGTAGATTAACACTGAATCTACTTTTAAAACTCCCTTCTTCATCCCACAACAGACCATGTATAGGATCAAATGGCATCATTTTCATCAATTAAAATATTTGGAGATAAGCTGTCTGTGAACTGTCTTATGCTTTTGACATTTCCATGGTAATATATGTGGAGGAGGAGAAAATCTGATTTATACATGTTTTCCCAGTCATGATTTGTCATTATAAGTGAAGATTCTTTTAGGTAATGTAGTCAACACAAAGCTAAAAGGCAAGTTTGGCATAATCCCAGTTTCAGCCTTTATGAAATATCATTTATGCAGAGTAAGATTACATGAAGTTCTTAATTGCCAGGATTTATAACAGAATATTTCAGTATGCACTGACATTTCACAATAGTCACCTAAAATGCCATGATTTTGCATGTGTGTGTAACAGAGGGCAGAGTTTTTTTCTGGAATTTTTTTATGGGGAGTCTGGAGATTCTGTGTAATAGCACTGTCTTGTGCTATGGTTTAGATGGCTTTTATCTATCCACTAGAAGCTATTTCAGGATAAATTGACAACCTGCACTGTGTCTTTTTACTCAATCACCTCTGTGTGCAGAGTGCCAGTAGTGTTTTCAGAACAGCACTTATGATAAGGAAAAAGTAGGCATAAATGGGCTGCTGAGAATTTATTGGTAGTCCTCGTTCTGTTGATCAGGAGCTCTGCCAACACAGTGACTCAACTGCCTGTTCAGTGAACAGGTAGAGCCTTTTCTAGCCAGAGTATTTCTCCTTCTCAGAGATAAAAAGGGTAGAATGAACAGGAGCTGAGACAGCTTGTCACTGCTGAATCTTGTCCTGACAGCTGCCTTAGCAGAATGCATTTGATAAACTGTGATTGACAAAATACTTGAAAACTGCAGCTTAAAACTGAATTTCTGGAGAGTGTGAAAGTAGACAGGATAAAGTAAGAATAGTCTTATGAGCACACAGAGCTGTCATCATGCACATAACTCTCTTTAAATTTGAAAAATAGACAGCTGTAGGAAAACCTAGACTGTCCTAATACAATTATCAAGATCATTACTAAAAATTGAACCTTCATTTGAAGCTAGGTCATTATGCAATATTTTGTGCTTGTTTACTACACAAAATCTAATGTTGTAACTTAATTCAGGGGTAGGAAAGGTGCAAAACAAGCAAAAAAACCCTCAGCTATGAATTGCTCTGAACCTTTGGAGTCCCTACATAAATTTTGAAGCTTTATGGTCCATTCTGATACTAAAGAAAGAATTGGCAACAGTGGACCTACTTTCCTTGCCTTTACATTTCTGATCTGAGAACAATTAGTTTCCACTTATTGCAAATTAGGCTCATCATCCTCCAAAAAGAAAACCCTTCTAATGCATCTTGTACACAATTGGAGGCAGTCAGGGCTCTTTCCTTAGGTGGGTTTTCTGTTCTATTTCAGTATAATATCCCCAGTTGTCTACATAAAACGTTATATGTCATTCCAGAAAACTCTGAAAATTAATTACATCACTCCTGTGTAAATACTGGGATGATTTTCAAAGTACTTCTGTGTGTATTCGGTTGCAAACAGAAGACAGGGGACAGTGCCAGTACTGCTGACTGCAGAGTGCTGTGGCAGTGAGCAGAGCAGACTGTGTTGATTGTAGTCATTAGGCTGCACTACCAGTTGATGCATTTGTTGGTGTTTGTTCTATTTTTCATTTGCATTTAAATTCCTGTGAAGGAAAGATAAGATAGAGGTAAACAAATGATGCTTATTTGCTCTTCAGTTGAGTTCCTACTAGACATGGGACTTTGAGAGAGAAAACATTGGGGAAAAATACCTAGGCATCCTTTGCAAGGCATCATACCTCCATTCATTCTCCAGCAGACTTCAAAAGACATATCCTTCAGGTCTTAATGAAAACATAAATCAAGAGGGAATAACTAAAAATACACTTAACATTAACAGGAAACTAGGTCAATCACCACATGACTCAGTATTTGTAGCTTAGATAAAATATATTGCAGTGTTTCTCACATCATAAATATCCTTCGGGTACATGTAGGAAGTATTTTCTGGGTTTATTTCCTCCAAAGCATTATCCCTTTGGAATCAGTATGTGTAATGCTTTCTCTCTAACTCTGCACAGCACAAACCTGTGGTGTGTTTCGGTGTGTCTGTCTTGTCCAGGGCAGTTCTTCTGGCTCGTCCGTGACCTGCTTGGTTTGTGCACACTGGGCATTTAGGGCTCCATTCCATCAGGAAACAGATGAGTGTATTTGTTGTTAGCCTATGTTGTGTGCAGAGAGAAGCAGCTGTCATCATGTGTGAGGTAACATATGTTGTTACAGAAGAGAGCTGAATTTATCTCGTCTTTTTCTGAGTATGTTACAGCCTCTTCCTGAGCCTCGTCGTTCCGTTCATGGGGCAAACTTAATTTTGGTGGTTTTCAAAATGAGCTGGGTAAACAGAAACACACTGAAGTGGTCGATTTCTGCATGGCAGAGTAGTGAACACAAAGATGTTGAAAATTTCCTGAAGAATCTCACCATGTGAATGGGTGGGATAGAGAACAGCAGGTGAAAGGGATAATTGTTGAGGAAATAGGGTGGGCTCTGAATTGTCTATCAAGAATCAGGAAAGTTCTGTTAGTACAACAGTGGACAATCCTTTGAAAGTATCTCCATACAACATTAGAATAATGCAAACAACCCTCCTTTTATAACAAACAAGAGGAACCAGTGGAAAGTTTATTTAAAGAAGAAACAAGAAAATATTGTCAGTGCCACTGTATAAAGGTGTGTGTCCATATACATTGAGCAATATGTTGGATTTTCATCCTGTCACTTAAACAATTATACAATTGAACTGCAAAAATGAGCCAATAAGATGTTACCCAAAGTATTGCTTAGTTTGCTTGTGAAGAATAACTTTAATATTCTGTAGTGTAAAATGACCAGTGACATGTTTGAAGTGTGGTGAATAACATAAAGAATGTGAATAAGAAATGATTGTTCACTGCTTTTTATTTGTATGGGAACTATACAACATCAAATTAGCAAATAACAAATGCCCAAATGAGCAAAAGTCTACTTCCTATACATTCAGTGTAGCTACTGGAATTCTTGTCCCTAGACTTTGTAAATACTAACAATTTCTGCTGGTTTAGAGCCAGACTTGAGAAATGGATGGAAGAAAAATCCAACTAGAGCTGTTGAATAAAATTTTTAGGAAATTGGAGAGGTAAGCTCCTGGAGTTACAGAGGATATTCTCAAGTACTCCTTTCATATATTTATTCTAGATTTATACTTTTCCCTAGGCCAGAGAAGTGATAAAATATCTTTGATGTGATTCGCTTCAGATTGTACTTACATTCTTTATCAAAGGGTACTGAGAATAGTTTTGTTTCAAAGCTATAGGCGATCTCATTATAGAGGCTGAACAGATAGTTGGGAAAGTTTGAGATAGAAATCTTGTCTTTTCTATCTTTTTCCCCAGCAAACCCCACAGTGAAACAGTAAGCTTGTCTCCTTGTGAATTGGGTGTCAGTTCTTAGTTCTTCAAAATTGTTTTCAGGCACAGATGACAAATGAGATTTTACCAAATAAATTACTTGAAAACTGTAATTTGATTTTTTTTTTTCCCACTGATAGAACTTGCTGTAGAAAGACAAGAAAGATCAGTAAGTAAAAGTAGGTCTAAAGGTGGTTGAGGCTCATCAATTAACTTGCCATAACAATGTAAAAACAAACAATAATTCTTAACAGTGAAGAACATAACTGTATAATGAGGAAGACAGATGCTGAAGTTAGTAATTCAAGAGCTTCTTTGTTTTGTTTTGGGAGGCATTACTGTTGCTAAAACATTGATCTCAATCACTTTCTTTGTATTTTTAGGGGCTTCCTTGGTTTTAAATGAGCAGTGAACAACAGTGTTAGAGGCAGACAGGATGTTGTCGTGCCTGTGGTTGGACAAAATGAAGAGCAGCTAACTTTAGTTTATTCCCTAATTTTACAAAAGAAACAGGAAATTAGTATGGTCAGATAACTTTTACTGGCTGGCTTAACCTTTCTTTACAATTTCAAGCTGAAAAATCTGTATACTGCAATAAGGAGAAAAATTATTTTTTGTGCAATTATTTTTAGAATTAAAACCGGTTTTAGCCTTCTCTATAAAGTTTTTATTTATGTGGTTTTGTGTGCTGCCAAAAGTGAGGAGAACCAGCAGTGGGTGCTTTAATTGAAGTGTTGGCTTGTTGTAGTACAGTGCATAGAGTCTCCTGTGCATTTTAAACTTTGTACCTGACAGCTTCTTTTTTAAAACTTCATTCATGTGAATTTTGTCACGTTATTTATGTAAAGATACCAGGTTTAGAGATTTATTTTTTTTTTAATAGTTAGATTTGAAAAATCACTTTGTGAAAGGGTTACTGGTCTTTCCAGGTGTTAAGTTTTTGATCTAAAAGCAGATTCATTGGCACAGAGGCTAACCTAAGAGTAAAGTGTTATTTGTGAGAGACTTGCATGGAAAAGGTACAAGGGAAAAAGCAACCACAGAGAACCTTTAGTTGCTACTTGACACTTTTCTTAATTTTTACTAAATGATTCCTATGAGAATTGTGACTTATGGTTTTATAAATTATGGAGATATGGCTCATAGCTGAGTCAGTGGTCTGTATGGGGGTGCTAAACCATTCTAACAGCATGAAGTAATAGTTGCTGATTTGACCTTTACTTCAAAAGGCAAAGAAAAACCGGAAGGAAAAACTGTCACAAAGTTTCAGATGAGTTTTATTTTTTGTGTGTCAATGGCCATGTTGAATTAAGAGGAGCTATGAATATTTTCCATGTTAGGGCTTGGCCATTCAGGGACATATGAGAAGATTTATCAAAATCACCAGAGATGTAGTGACATGATCTTCAAGTGATATTTTGAAATTGATTGACACTCCTATGCAGACATTGTCATTTGACTTAATATGGCCTGTATTTAATTCTTTTGGCAGATAAGACTAATAGAAACCATTTAATTTTACTTTAAATCTGCTTGAAATTTAGGTTCAGTTCACTTTGACTTCATAGATACAGATTTCCACACAAAGAAGTAGACACATCTGTGCACTCTTAAGTGCTGATCTGAATTATGAATATCCCTGTGATTCTTATGGTACAAGTACATCCCAATGCTTTTAGTACTCCATAGAAAATGAAAAAAAGAGGAAGTCTTTTTCGTTTAAGGTTGGGTGTTGTCATCTCTAAAGTAGCTAAATACTTTATTCTCTATAAAAGGCATGGAGAGTGCTCTTGGAAAATCCAGCTCCTGGTACAGTAGATCTGTTGCTGGTCATGTTTGGTAATGTTTAGGGAGTTTTAAATTGAAATGCAAGTAAAAAAATTCTGCTGACTCCCATTTTGTAACCTTACCTTTATGGTGAAGAGAGGGAAAATGGTGTATTTGCTGTTGAGTTCACTGAACTATAATACACTTCCAGATGTACTTGAACTGTATTAAAGCATTTTCCTTTGTAGTGTTTGTCATTCTTGCATGAATGTTTGGTGGTGTGCTAGCATTGTATTTTGTGGAAGTATGCTCTTAAATATGTCTTGTGGGTGTTTTGTGTTGGAGCATAATTGTGCTTGAGAGCTGCCAGTACACTGTGAAGGTAAAGCTTTTTAAGTCTAATTGACTTGTTGAATGCGCTTCGGAGGAGAGAAAAGTGAACACAACTCTTACAAAAGATCAAACAAAACATTGGATATAAAATGTGAAATGGAACATAATAGACTAATACAGCAGAGACTAATTCTGTCAAGACAGTATAGCAAAAGAAAAAGTGCGTGGCCTTTTTGTTGCGGAACAGGTCGTATTCCCATACTTTTGTGCGTGACTTTTGTATTACCGACTTTTTTTTTCTAACCAGAGATGGTGTGCGTAGAGTTTGAGTACCACACTTGTTACATCTGTCTGCCAGGCATGGTCTGAAGTATTAAGGTAGAATGTGATGGAAAAAAAAAATTGGTTTTGAGGACAAAGTAGAACATTGAGCTGCCTGGTGCTGAGAGACTGTTCTGTCAGTTGTTACGGGTTTTTTTCCTATTCCTCAAAAACCAGTGATCAGCAATAAACATTGAGGAAATAGCAATGAAAATATACTGAGATACCAACAGAGGAGCAAATTCTGCTCACAGAAAGTGCTCAATAGAGAGGAAATTGGAGATAGTTGGGATGGGTCTCAGCCATGGTGGAGTGACAGGAATGGAGCAAGTGTTTGTTACTGGATGTTTTTGTGTAAATTCTGGGAAGGAGGGAAAGCAGCTTGAGAAATTCAGGGTATTTATTTGTAAGGCTTTTTTTCAATGCTTCTGAAGTGCTACTTTATAAAAATAAACCGTCTCTTTATTGTTTATTACTAGGAAAAATTGGGTTATGCCACTTTGATAAATAGAAGAGGAAAAATGGGAACAGAGCTTTAGGAGGATCTTTAGGCTCTGGTCATATTTAAAGTTAAACAGTTATTTTCTAGATCACTGCTGACAGAGAGCCGTAAGAATTATGGGTGGAGGAAGCAAGTCTTACACGCAAGGAAGTTTTCATTTGTACAAAAACCCCCAAACAAACCAACCATAAACAATGTGCTATCATCTTAAAGGGTGGAGCACATCTTAGATGATTGGTAGCCAAGCTTTTAGTGATGCCTGTGGGAAAATGCTAAACAGCAAAATGCCAGAATACCTGTGAACTAATAGGTTGGGAATTTATAGTGCACAGTTAGAAGCAGCTATTCAAAAAACGTTCTGAAGGGGAGAATTTCAAAGGAAGAAAAACAACTGGGGATGGGCAAAAAGAGGAAGAAGAGAAAGGTAATGGTTATGAGTAGTTGCCAGGCCAGCTCAAAAGAGGAGCTATGAATGAAGAACAACAGGCTATGTAGTGATCAGCCTCTTTCCTGGGACAAGGACATGTCCAGTGGGGCCCAGGCATTCTCTGCAGTGGGAACCATGAGGAGTGGGGCTGCTGGTGTCCAGAGGTGCGTCCTGAGTGTGGGTTACAGGGCAGAGCAACAGGGAGGGAATGGCTCTTAACAGAGTGGCAGGTCCCCTGGGAGGCTGTTAGTGTGGGAGGGAAATTAAAGAAATGTTTAAAAAGGAAAGAGGTGCAGAAGCAGAGTATTGATTTCTGAAGAGCTTTGCTGTGAGGAAAGGAGAAGAAAATGAGTTTGCTGAACAATGCAGAATGCAAGGAGCTGGTCTGAACTCCGTATTCCTCACGGGAGACTGGGTCAGGGATTGCAGTGTCTGTTTCCTCAGTTTTCAAAAGGTGCTGCTAGGATTTGTACTGTTATCTAAAATCACCTGTATCAGCATTGGTTTTTAACTTAAACTGGGGCTTGAGACAGCAAGCTGCAAACTGCTCCTTGTTCATCTTAGGAACCTGCTTTCTGTACTTGACTCTTCATTCTCCTTGCCAGTTACTGTGGGAGGGGTTTATTTTAGGGGAATGTATAGGAGGAGCCCAGGAAATTCACACAGGTTTTACCTTTTCCAGATATAACTGTGTTGTCTGAAAGGACTAAAATTAACTTAAAGATCTAAAGATTTACTTACAAAAGATTTTCTTTGCGTAATTTTTGGTAGGGCCAAAGATTGTAGGTCATAGTCTGCTCTCTCCTGTGTGATAATTGCAAAATCCATTACTATCCCTTCGAGATGTTTTTTTATAAAAGGCTGTACTAAATCTGAATAAAAGCCTAGTAAGTAGATTAGTTAGAACAATAGTCCTCCTGAGGATGGTTGATTCCAAGTGCAGCTGCGAGAGATAACCCTAAATGCAATTAGGTTTAACTCCCAGTGAGTGTCAAAGGAAGGTAATACCCATGGAGACTTCCCTTCAGATGATGCTATTTTAAAGTGTCTTAACATTTAAATATTCTTTCCTTTGGGCATTGGTGACAAACTTCTCTTTTTTTTAATTGTTGGAGACACAGAGCTTCGAACTTTGTGGTTTAGCCATTAGTTTTAGGTGTTTCACATAAAAAGAGGGATGGCTCAGCTTCCTTGGGTGAACAGTTTGTTGTCCTCGTCTGTATCCTTCGTAAGGATCAAATATCCCAAAGTGGCCATAGACAGGTGAAAGAGAAAATAGCAGATTCAGTAACATACACAAGCTTAAAGGGTAATGTGATAAAATGTCAATAGATGAACTGTTGATGGATTAATTCTGTTTTTCCTCATAAAAGAGAAATGAAAGCTAAAGCTTGTATTAAAACAGAAAGAGACAGTAAAGTTTTCAAAACTTTGCGTATCATAGGATGGGATGTAAGAGAAATAATGAAATTGTAAATTAATAAAATGGTTTAATTTAGCTGTAAGTACTACAGAAAAATTGCACTGTATTTAGGAGCTTGGTCCTATTTTCACATACAAAAGGAAAAGAAAAAAAAGTTTAGTTGAAACAATTCCATGAGTTCCTCTTTCATATATGCCTGCATGTGCATGCATTTATTTATATTTCATTTCTCCCATTTTTAAAATACGAAAATAATACCAACTTTTAGTGTTACGGTTTGGGGGAAAGTTGCTGGTAATACCAAACCAAAAACGTTTGTAATATTGTTTTTAATTTACCGGTGTTTTTACATTGATATCCATTGTGCTCTGCCTTCTCATGTCTTTGCTTTGCTTGTATATTGTTCTTTGAATTATCTTTCTTGATAAGTGAAGCGTTCTTGAAAATCTTGTTTTTCTTCCTTGTTGAAGTCAAAAGTCTCTATCATCAAAAATAAAGCTGAACTAATTAGACACGAGCCAAAATACCTGGAAGTGGGTTATAGTCGTACCACATCATAACTGAATTTTATGTGTGGCAAGGAGACACTGAGCCAGTTTAGTAAACTCTCCCTGGTTTTATTGTTTGTGACTTGTCCCTTTGAATTCCTTCCCCACCCCTGCCCCCCAAAGCCAGTGATGTAAGACTCAGGAGTTGTCATCCTTTCATGTTATTCCAGTTGAAGCAAAGTATTTTTACTGCTAACAAAAGGCTAATTTGTTGTCTAGCGTGCAAAGTGGTTTATTTTCTATTGTTTTGGTCAGCCCTTTTTATGTATGTGTCAATGTGTTGCCTTTTTTCCCTTGCAAATAATAAATGGCTGTGTTTACAGAACACATTTTCATTGTTGATTTGTTTGACTGTTGGGTGCAAGATTAAATTAATATCTTACGAATATTAGGAAGGATTTGAACCTGAGGTGCAACGGGTAAAATTATTTTCCAGTGAAAACTTAAAGACAGTGAAAAACAAAAATTGGAGTGACCATACATTAATCATTAGGCTTCTTGTCTTGCTGGTTTGTGCAAGAAAAATCATGTAATTAAATTAAAATAGTTTTTATGTTTCCTGTTTACTACATCTGAAAATTCTCCTGATGTTATTATGAAATTCAGTAATAATCTTCAATTGATTTTTGTCCTTTTCAAATGCAAGAGGACTCCCTGAATCTGTCATGTTTTCAAAATCCAGGATTATTTTAGTTGTTTTCCGATTTGAAACGAAATCATTTTTTTGAATGTATTAAAGTTTGTTTTCCTAAAGCTGGAGAGTTTCTGTGAGACAAAAAAGAAAAAAAATTCTCATTGCAACAGTGGAGTTTCATGTTCATGACTGGTTCTTGTCTAGTCATGTTCATGACTAGACTGGTTCATGTCTAGTTGAGATGTAGCAGAATGACCCTGATTATGTTGAGAGTCAATGTGAAAGTCATAATAGTGCTGCAATAAACGTGTAAAAAGTGATTTTAGTACAGCTGAAAGTGTCCATTTTCCAAATGCATCTTGAGAGTCTGGTTTTAGATAACAAAAATTATCTTTTAGAAGGACGTAATGATATGTATTTGGCTATAGGAGTAATAGTACACTGAAATTAAGTCAGTATGAACCTACTGTACAGCATGTATGGAAACTCTGCTGGCCTTTGGGCTAAATTCTAACACACATGTTCTAGACAGAGTTTTATGCACTCAGGCCTTTCTGGGGTTAATGATGCTGACAGTGGATGTATGGACTTCCCGTAAAACAAGATTGCACCAAACTACTGCTGTTCAATGTGTCTTTTTATATGTCATTGATAACAAGATAAAAGAATTCTTAATCTCTAGATAGTAATGAGTAATGTATTTTACTTATTGTTGAGGAATGCTTTGGGCGGGAGGAGGTGAAACATTCTGTTGGTTGTTTTTTTCACCAAAGGTGAATGGAATGGAAGAAAAGGAGAAGAGCCATCTCTAAAATGTTATTTGTTTTATTTCATTTAGATTTTCACACACACCTTTCTGAGAAATTGAAAGACAGACAGACAAGCTGGCAGCAGCTGGCTGAGACAAAGAACTCTCTAATACGTAAGGTTTTTATTTTGCTTAAACTGTATTCCTTGTAAACTAAGAACCTAGATTAGAACGTGTGTGTTGTGCAATGATTAATCTCGTTCTGTTTATGTTCTGCTTATTATGTGTTGTTGGATTTTGGTTGGTTGGTTGTTTTGTTCCTCCTGGGTATTTATATTCTGTTGAATAAACCCGATCTCGCTCTGCTCCTTATTTCTGTTTCATTGTTGAGTATTACCTTTCTGGTTTGATTGAACTCCTTTAGGGGTGAATTTTTCACAGGGAGACTTGGCTGGGTGTTGAAGGAGCTGTTTCCCCTGAGCTGATAGTGCTTCCTGGTGTGGGGTTTGTTCCATGGAGAGAAGGAGAGTTAAGACATGCAAGAGATGCTGGATCTGGCTATACACTGGCATAGTTTAAAAACAAAATAGTACCTGTACCTAGCAGTATTTTCTCAAAGGCAATTGCATATGTTGTATTCCATTGGTAAAAGCTTGCATGTTTTTCCAGAGATTCTTAAATAAGACTTTCGAATGAAACGTTTAGTGATGATTCTGTTCATCTTCAGTCAGATTTGAATTTTTTTGATCTAAGAGTTTCAAATTCAGACAATCACACTTGATGTGCCACTGAAGTTTTGTATCTCAGGGGCTGTGCCAAACAATCAGGAAGTTGTGTTGGGTTTTGTGGTTTTGTAGGGAATCATGTCATTGATAGACAGTGGTTTTTGAAGTACCAATGCTCCCCATATGCACACATACTTTTGTTTCCCTGAGAGCAAAACTCCTTTGGGACAAGGATGATGTTTGGGAAAAAAGGCTGCAATGTACTTTGTTAGCAAAAGACAAAATATCCAGGCTATAATAATATAAATCAAAAGACATCTTAAGGAATTTCAGTACAAAGATGATGATTCAGTGACATCTTCCTCTTGATATTTCTCGAATTCAAAAAACTATTTTCATTCCTCGGATGTATACACTTATACTAACTACAGTATCAGCTAAATTAGCAAGGGCTATTTTTTTTATAAGGTCTTTTGTCCCCAGCATTGTAAATTTTATATCTTTCATCTTATTAGGAAGGCAAATACAAAGTATTTTGTTATTTCATTCTTTTCTTCTGTTGTACTTGTGACCTAGTGTCTACCTGAAAGATACCTTTCTGTTTGGGCTTTTTTTTTAAGCACTTAAGTAAATGCTTTGCAAATGAGGGCCTTAACCAGGAATAATACTCTGCTTGCTTAATATTTAAATGAGACCTAAACCAAGGTTTTTCTCATCATCCCCAGCTTTATTTTCTGATGTACTTCTTTCCATAATTGCTTGACTGTTGGTAAAAGCTAGTGAATGGCATTCTTTGAATCTCAAACAGTGTCTGAGCAAATACTGGGATAGTTAAATCAAATTCTGGAAAGTACTGAGCATCTGTGACCATTTCATAGTTAGTGCAGCCCATGAGTGTTCAGTGTGTGTTTTCAAACTGCAGATAAGGACTGTTTGTTGTGTTTCCATGCTCCTTGGAAGAGTGGGAGCCAGAGCTTTTGGTAGAGTAATTAAATTTCCATAATGCTGATGTGTAATGCTAAAAATTGCCCAAGGTGGTGTGTGTATGGTTGGTAATAAAGATGAAATTAATAAAGAGTGGAAATGATCCTGTACATATCTCTGCATTTCTGAAGCATTTATCATTATTGGTGTTGCAGAAGGATTTTGGCACAGGTGAAATGAGTGGGTTATGCTATTTAGGCTGTGCTAAATCTCAAAAAATAATACTTGAATGCATTTTCCAGGATCATAGCAAAGTTTTTCTTAACAAAGCTGAACCATGTCTTGTCTCATTTAAAGCTTTGAGGCTTTCCATCAAATATTGTTTCTCTTTGGTTTAGGTCTTTTTCCTTGCAACCTGATACCCTTCCCAATTACAAAAAACATTGCCATATTGCTTTTCATTTTTGGTACTCTGTTTCAGGGCTCTAGAAATTAAGAAGAGTATGAGAATGTATTAAGAACTATATTGCAACTGAAGAAGTATTTGATAGTATTAATTCTTGCCTCTGGCTTGATTTAACATGAATTTAAGAAAATAATTGAGACAAGCAACAGAAAAACTTAGAACTTTTTTTTGACTTTGAGTCTAATTTCTTGGAAATGCTAAATCTGATATGACTGGTGACATAGTTTGTTGAATGCTCTAAACGTGGTAAGAAAGGTGCAGTGAGCTTGTTGACCCAGATGTGCTGACTGGCACTGCTATCAGCCACATCTTTTATGTTAATAATTCCAGGGAATTGACCAAAAGCAAGCTTTATCTCTGCTCCTTTTAAGCAGTGCCATAGGATTTTTTACATCAATCTGGATGCTGCCAAAACCAGACAGATGGCACTAACCTTGGTTTAAAGCCTCAGCTGGCTGAGAATGCATCCAAATAGTGTTGCAAAGCTTTCAGTGTGTGTGTTGTGTCAACAGAAGAGGACTCTTTGTATCACCGTAAGTAGAGCCCTCAGACTTTGCATTTAAAAGGTACCCAGCTCTCATGTGTGCTCCTCTAGTGGATGGATTGCTTTGTTGTGCTCTAATAAAATCATAGATTTCTTGATCTGCAGCTTTTGCTTTGCTGAGGAGAAGGATGGCACTGGTGCAGCCAGAAAAAAAGGAGGTGAAGTGCTGAACATGGGTGTGAGAATGGTCAGTGCTTCAGAAATACGGGCAGGAGGATTATTGTCAGATCCGTGTCCAGACTCTGGAAGGAAAGAGAATAAAAGTGTCTTACAGAAAAAATATCTCCCATTTCTAGTATTTGGAGTGGTCCTAAATCTCACCACTTCTGAATACGCTTTTAAT